>VWYP01025872.1:54809-101267 GCA_013400435.1 Pycnonotus jocosus | reverse complement strand
AAAAAAAAAAAGGCATTCTTCCTCAGTAGTGCCAAATCATCTCATCCAATTCTCTCTCACAGGAAGATGCAACCAGCTAGAGGACAGTCATGCAGAGGTACTTCCCCACACATACTCAAAGTAGCCAACAATGAAGGCAGTAAGAAACTGCTGTGGTAAAAGCCCTGTTTAAGCATTCACATTTATCTGCCAATGGATTCCTTTCTTTCTCTCAAGTATTTTCTGACAAGGCTAAAAATAGTTTAGTGATGAAAGTCATTAATAATGGAGTGAACTGTGTTGTGGGATTTGGTGTCACATTAACTGTATAAAGAAATAACAGCACAACAAACGTCTGGTTAATAATGCATCCCCCCGTTAAACTTAAAATAACACCTAATTAACACAAAGGTTTGTGTTTAACTTGGTGCTGAGGCAGTCCACTGGCCTTTCTGACAAACAACTGCTCAATTTTTTGGTGTTTCCCCTTCACTGAAGCATAGACATTTTAGGTCTGCAAACACCACAATACACAGCTCTGATCTCCTGCACCATACGGGACACAGAAGTCATGCAGGAATCCCTGCAGGGCAGAGATGATTTCTTCTGAGCCTCATGAACAAACACTGACCTCAGGAGTCTATAGAAAAAGCAAAACCCAGGCCTGGATATGATTTGCACTAAGACTGGCCTCCATTCAGGATTTTTTTTACCCCACTAGGAGAGACTGAAGATGCAAGAATCAAGTCCTGTTCTTCCCAGGCATGCAGTTCATGCTTTGTGTCCCAACCTCTTACTCTCTTAAATGTAATTCAATCTTTAACACAGATTCTCCAAGGGACATAAGTTCAAAGAGAAGGTAACATTTCCAGTGTGCTGCTATTTGTGACTTAAATCATTACATGAATCTCAGTTTTGAATAGTAGAAGGCTAGAGAATTACCCAGCATACCTCTATCTCCCACAGAGGTATGAACAGATGTAGTGTTTCATGGACAAGGCTCCAAAGCCAGATGGGAGCTGCTGCCTTTCAGATGGAGTGACTGACAAAACTGAACTGGAAGTAAATGCTACAGTCTCTGTGTTCTCAAGAGTAACCAGGTTAAATCAGAGGAAGCCAAGAACAACTGCTCACTGATACAGAGGTGCACTGCCTCTGCTCCAAGAGTCATAGAATCATTTTGGGTGGAAAAGACCTCCAAGATTATCAAGTCCAGCCATTACCTTGACACTGCCAAGTCCTGAACCATGTACAAAGAGCCACATGTGCACATTTGTTTAAACACCTTCAGGGATGGTGAGTCAACCACTTCCTGGGGCAGCCTGTGCCAGTGCTTGACAACTCTGATGCAATCTGAGGCAATTTTTCTCTTGTTCTGAGATCCTTATACAGATGAGGAGCTACCTATATAAGAGTTGATGAAACATGGAAGGCAAGCCCAAGTCTCACTGTGTTCCACACACAGAGAAAACTACTAAACCAGACCCTACAACCATCTTCTAGAACTGACCTCCCAAATTATTTCTACCTCATACACTGAATAAGAATGAAAGTCACCTGAACAGGAGCTGGCCTAGGATATTGAAGGCCATGCATTTAATCCCTGAGTGGCTATCTTTAAAACAAGCGCATGATAATATATCCTTTGGTGGAACCTAAGCTTTCTGGAGTCTTCTGAGAGGATCACCTGGTCCTGCCAGGACACTGGCCTGTGTGGCACCCTAAGAGAGCTGCATTTGAAGAAATAAAAGCGTAGGAAAAAGTGCAAAATACCATCATAGTGTGGTCAAAAAACACAACTCATTAAAATTTATTAAAGAGGGCAGATGAACCAAAAAAAATTAGTTTGTCTGGGATCTGTCTTTGGGCCTCTCTACCTGTGTGCTCCCAAGCACAGCATTACACTGTATTGCAGGGACAGATCCCACCAGACTCCAAACCATACAGACACTGCACAGCCCCAGACTGTCAGGAGCAACATCTATTTTGCTAACATATAGACACAGACTAATGACAGCAATATCTAACAGGGAGGAAATGTTCCCTGGGGATCCCACCATGGAGCAGAGAAGAGAGGGCACAGTTAAAGCATTAGCAGGAGGCCTTCTTTCAAAGTACCCCTGAGGTACCTGAGGTTTTCACCAACAAGCTGGAGCCTGATACTTAGATGCCAATAATAAGAAAAGTGTCCTGAAGTTCCAGAAGAAAACCAGTCATACACATCCCCTTTACCTCATCATTTGAGCTATCTTATGTGTGTTTTTCTATACAATTTAAAGGCTATAAATAATCTTCTTTTAAACAGGCTATAAATTGTCTTATTTACATCACTACATGGTAGCTTTTGTATATTTAAAACCCTTTGACTGCCATTGGCTATTAGGTGATTGACCTGGGCTCTCCCTGTTTAAGATTCAGATACTTGTAGTTAAGCAAGGAGTACCCTGGGCCATGCAGTCAGTCCCAAAATACACCACAACAGAGCAGGAATTCCCACTGGGTTGCCCAACTCCCAACACCGTGCTGCTTAGCACAGTAAAAACAAAACAAAGTACAACAAAAAAACACATAACCAAAAATATATTTTTAAAAATGTATTGTGCTTGTCTGTTTTCTACTTCTGGTACTGTTTCCCAATTCAGTTTTCCCAACTCTTACCCATGTAATGTCAGCTCTCTTCTATCCTCTCTATGCATATGCTGCTCATGTAAACTCTTCCTATTCCTAATTAAGTCTGCTTTACAAAAATCAGCCTCTCCCTAGCCACAAACTATATTTGTTACAGATGACCACACAGTCAGGATAATGATGGGAAATAAAACTTGTTCCACTTTCAGGTCATGTCTTCTATTCTGCAAAAAAACCGCACCATTGAAATGGCAGGTTATTGCATTCTCAACTGCTATTAATAATATAAAGAGTCCCTAAATCCAGAAGAAAGTTCTTATTTTGAAGAAATCTTCTGTTGTCTTCTCTTACAGTCAATACAATAAGAATACACTTACAGTATAGAGTATCCTGGCTATTATATTAGAAAGGAAAACCATGTGACTTTTAAAGAAAGGAAGATGACAACTTCTAGTGATTTAATTTGCTTTAAAAATTAATACTCACTAAAATAGGCAAACATTGTTCATAAATTTATACAACTCATTTATACCACTGAATTCTGTATGTGGGCATTTGACTCAGTAACAGTGAAAGTGCTCTCCTGGCCAACTTTTCACAAGCCTATGATATTAAAGTCATAAGCTGAATCAACTGCTAACTCGACCAATGCAAACTAAAACTAGCCCCTGCAAAACAAGAGATGAGTGAGGAACACGACAAATATATTTGGAACACTGCAAATGCAACTCTTTCCCTGTTTTTCCAAAATGAAGGATAATTGTAAGTTATGTAGAATTACAGAATATCCAGTTAGAAGAGGCCCAAAAGGATCATCAAATCCAACTCCCTGATCTTTGCGTGACTACTTAACACGACTACTTAAACGATGCGACTAAATGGTGTTTACAGTTAGAGCTGCAAAGAAGAACTACAAAAATACTGATTAACCTATTTTCTGATCTTGCATAAACTTCAAAAGTACAACTCCATTAAATACTGATATTATCACATACAACTCATGGCATCTAATTAATCACTGGTAGTTATTGTTGCCAAACTCTTGACATTTAGGATACAAATACTCCATCCTACGGTAACAGTCTCCCCTACAGGCTGACTACTACTTGTTCAGCATATGCACAGCACAGCTTGCTGTTGTGGAAGTGAGGAGGCAGAAGACATAATTCAAACTACAGTGCTTGAGCATCTGGAGAACATCTTTACCCATAGACCACAGCCAGAGCTGACCACCTAGTCCAGGCCAGAAATGCAAATAGCAGCACTATCTAAATACAGTTAAATTGTACTCAGAAAGCCAACAGTGATCCCTAAGCAATCCAGAATGATAAATTTCTCCCAACAAGGTGAGAAGGTTTAAGTAGGTACCATTAACATGGAGAGGTAGATGGTTTCTGCCTTCCTGTAGCAGCTGTAGCAGTTATCCCTGGAGAGAAGCGAAAGCATGAGCTGAGCAGCAAGGACCTCAAAAACACTGAAGTCCGACTAGAAGGTTGTTTCTATTTCTATAAGTGCAACCCAGCAGTTGTCTGTCTGCTAAAGATAGCTTGAGAGCCTTCCTCAAAACTAGATGATGACTCCTCCTCTTGCACAAATGCAAAGCCTCTTGCACTGCATGAGCATGCACTCACCCCGTCTGTCTAGGATGTGCAGAAAGTGCAGGAGGGCTTGAGGTGCCTACAGTGTTTCTAAAGACTGCTTTTCCTGACCAAAGACATGTGGGCAATGTTTCCAGAATGAATTTTAATAGCTGAATGTTACTGAACAGGCTGGAGGGAATCAGAAATTGCAAGGAGGACCTAGGCTTGCTCTTTTTCCAATTATGTACTTTTCCTTTATAAACTACATTAAAATCCTATAGAAAGATGTAAACTGGTTTGACTTTTCATTGCAAGATTACTAAGGCAAATGAAAAAAAAATAAAGCCTTTGTTCTTCTTCCCTACACAGTCCCACACAATCAAGCTTAAAGTTGAACCAAAGTTCTTGCAGACTGAAGATGCCTAAAGCTCTCCCATGTGTTGTTCTCAGGCTAGCAGAATAAGCAAAAGAATAAACCAAATCATTTTTAATGCACTTTTTGATCAAACAAAAGTGTAAAACAATCTTCATTGCTTCTGCACTGCAGAGCAAGCTTTACTGAAGTGCAACTACCAGCTGATCTTTTTTGATTTTTAATAGTGCTAGTTTTCCAAAATATTCTAGATCTATTATTCACAGACAGTTCATTCCTGCTCTGTGCATTAGCTGCATCCAAGAGGTGCTGTAGGTTGCACGACCTGGACCATGAGGACACAGCACTTGTTCATCACACTGAGTGCAAGGGTCATGCTGCCTACCCCACATCCCTCCTTTGTCAGGTCTCTCTGCCGTGTTTGGCACTTGTGCTGTACACAGCTCACTGGTGTGATACACGGTCTCCTCAAGCCAACAAATCCAACACAAGAGGACATGACGCAGGAGAGGGGCTGCAGCACTATCTCCTTGCTGAGGATATTTCAGATGGTGACACTTCCCTCTTCTAGGTCCCACTACCTAACCCACAGGTATGAATTAGGGCTATGAGTGTTCCCTGTTCTCATGACAAGTGGCCCATTGCATCATCCAACATGAGCTGTCTCTCAGCTGGGAAAAAACAATGCTGTGCTTGAACATAGGGTTTTTGACAGGTGCTAGTACTTCCCATGTTCCCATGTTTAGCTGTCCTTTATTCACTGCAGCATGCAGAGGCTTCTTAAAAAGGTAAGAGTTTGTCCCCACCTACCTCCTTCTTCCTCACACCATGATCCTGGGAGACTTGAGGGAGTCTGCTGTGGGAGTCACACACCAGGAGGGAGTGGCTGCATTCCTCCAGCACCACCTCTGCTCTGACAAAAGCAGGCACAGGCTGGGAAGGGAGATGTCCAGGCTACCCTCTAGAAAGTGGGGAGAAGGGGGTCTGTTTTGTAGTCACATTTAAGTGAGTTAACTCCCTGCCCCTCCTGAGGTTACTGGGAATTCTTGCTTTTGATTTCCAGCATTTGGATTTTACATTGCTTAGGGAGGGTCAACCAGCTGTTAGATGACCCACTCCTTTTTCAACACAAAATGGAAACCCTGGAGCACACATAAAAAACCCTTTCTTAAAAAAAAAAAATTAATACTCTCTAACATTCAAAAGGAATTAGATAACAGCTATAATGGCCTCACCCACTCAATCCTTTCTGCTGCCAGAATGTTTTGTGTAATAAATCATGCGAGTGCTACATTATTCCAAAGCTAAAAATGGAGCGGAGTCAGGAGGCGGCACAGAGCTCTGAATACAGAACACAGAGTCGTATTTGATAACATCTGCACTCAGTCTGATTTTAAGCTTCCTCAGGTTAGGATAATGAACTCAAATGAGAGGGGAAAGGTTCACAGGGTGATTACAGCACAGGCTGGCTTTTAAGCTGTTTTTCTTTCAACTTCGCTTTCACCATATTTTGATTTAGATTGGGTTAGCTCCTGGAAAGGGTTCTGCTTAACAGAACACACTGAAAGCATCCTTTACAGCTCCCCAAATCCAAGAGAGTTGTTGAAGTGTACTGAGAGAGTGCAGGTGACTAGCACGATGCAATATAATTTTTCCTCAAATCAGAGGGATGAGATAATTTTTTTCCTCCAGGCCTGGAGAGAGAGCTTGTGAAAAAACAGTCCCACTAGCTATACTGGGGCTAAAACACTCATTTAGACCTTAAAATGAGTAACAAGCACTGATCACAGGAGTGGACTTGATGAGGCAGCTCATTCTAGCTAAAAGCAGACACTATTCCAGTTGCCCATTACTTCAAAGCCCTTTCCCAAGTATCTTCATGTAAGTAATGGCTACCCATACTGAATAAGTAATCAGGCTAAATGTGATACCCACTGCCTTTGCCATGCTAACCTAAAGTATCATCTGAGCTACTACTAGGTCAGTGGTGGAATGCAGCTCTCCAAAGGCTTATTCCTTAGAAGAGGTTTTAACATCTGCTAGGGAAAAACCTGATAACTATCATGAGCAGAAATTTTAGTCTTTAGGCTTTAAGAACAGTTTTAATTAAAATAGCTGACTTTTTTAGATGGCTAAATGCATACTTTGTAAGCTATCACTAGTTCACAATGGATAAAATACTGTTTCATCTATTGATAATGAAAACTTTTAGGACATACTCATACCAGGGAACCAAAAATAATAAATCAAACAAGGGGTTTTTTTCGCAGCACAGTCTTAACATCTAGGAACTGAACTTCAGTGAGAGCTGAAATTCACAGGGAGCTAATGAAAGTACAGCTGCAGGCTGTTAGTCCAGGAAGTTTTAACACCCACTGCTGCTGGAAAGCACATGGACCAGCTCACAGATTTCTGGCAGGTTTTTACTGCTGCACATTTACACTGTCAATAACCTTCTGTGATGCAAAAACATCTTAAGGGTTCTTTCCATATCCAGATGGTGTTGTTCTTTCCAGGCCAGTCTGCTAGATATCTGATTTGAAGATAGCCCAGCAGGCTACTTAGATCTTCTCCTCAGATGACTCCAGAGTTTCTTCTGTGACTGATTTACTGAAACAAGAAACAACAAGAAGCAAAACTCAAAATCGCTACTTGCAGATGTGCACAAAGTGCAATTATACTGAGAAATCAAATGGAGCCACCTCACTAAGAATTGATCAAATACATGAGCACCTCTTCTGAAAAAAGAAGAGCAAAAAGACAGATAATGACTGACGTGATTTGAATAAATGAATATTAAGGCCAGCAAGATTATTATATTCATCAGCCAGTCTGAACTGCAATATAGCAACCAAAGTAAACCTGAGAACTTTTCTGTTTCCAAATTATTTTTAAGTCTATGCACAGGCATTTATTAAGCACATTCATTTAGTCCTTTTATCATCCTGCACCATTCCATTTTATTAGTAATTGCAGATACAGCAAAGGAGGATGATTTTGTTGTGCCTTTCTCTGCATGCTTTAAAAGCAGATTTACAGATTTTTGATCTGCTTTCTGAAGGCATTGCTTGCTGTTCTGACCACAAACCTGCACCAAACCATAGCCCTCCAATGAGGAAAATTTGAGGGACAGCTAAAACATACCAGTAGTGCTTAGCTCACCAGTACTTTAAATCTGTTTTCCACTTTAATAAGTTTTCCTTTTTGGAAATAATTTTAGCTGTTTTTCCTGAAAATGCATTCTCCACACTGTTTTCTCTTAGGTGCATATTAACATTGCAGAACATTCTCTCTTAAACACTTAAGACAACTGCCAGTTAATACCAAAGCATGGACCATCAATGATGGCATCAGTCTTCTTCAGTTTACTCATACAGAACTTACATCTGCACATCCACCTATTACCAGGAGGCAACCTTAAGGAATGGAACTCAAAAAACCACCACCCAAACTTAAAACCTATCTTTAACTTCTAACATGCAGCAATATCTCCATATATCTAGCAAACCAGAATCATTAAATCGATGTCCTCCTTCAGTCACTGATAAGTCTTAGACCCATTGGGCTTGAAGCCAGACCCAAAATATACTTTGAACCTGGAAGGGCAGAAAACTGCAGGGACTAGAAAAGTCCCAGGCATAAGCATTGCCCTGGCTGCTAGGATAGAAATAAGAGATGCAAAACCAAAACGATACTAAAGGGGTTGATACTCTGCTCTTATCTCGGTTGCAGGCTGTTGAGAGGCCAAACACCATTTCTAATAAACACCACAGTCATGAAGACTGTATAAAGGCCCTGGAGATTTTGCAGGCTCCATTCACAGAGGCTAGAAGAGCTCCACAGCTATTAAATCACAACAGAATGACCCAACAGAACAAATTCCCTAGCCGATCCCAAGTTTTACACACAGTTTTCAAGGCAAAAATCAATACAAATGGTCAAGTTCTTGAGCNTTTTTTTTTTTTTCCTGTCAGGAAGTATTGGGTTTTTAATGCATGGGCTGGTTAACAGGGGATGAGTGGTAATGATGCGTGTGTGCTGAATCATAAACTCAGTCATGTATGTAAAATCCAGATACAACAGAGAGATTAAATGCTATCTCCATTAGGGCATCTTTTGCAAAAATATATCCTTCAACTGAGAATATTTTTTTATAAAATACAACTTATCTCCATGCTGTGGATATCTGAGCTCTTATTCTAAAAATAATTGAACAGTTTCTCTCCAGTTCAGGAAATTTAATATTATTAAGTGACTGCAAAGCAATGTACAGCATCCATAAACAAGTCAGGAAGACTTGAGGCTAATAGTGGCACTGTCAACTTGTACGATAAAAGGAGAGATTAAGGCTGTTGTCTAAATTGCACTTGTGTAATTGATTTCTTTGGAATGCTGAAGAATTGAACAAAATGATGCTTTCATTTAATTTAAATACTAACAAAAACTAACATTTGAACTTCTAGCTAAGCAGCCAGGAATTACTTCCCCTGCTAGTAGTGCATTGCTCATACTCTTTCTATAAATAAGTAGCCTAATGACATCCAAACAACTCAATCAGTCAACACAGGGACACAAAACTAAAAAACATTTTAATACTCTTGCCATTTTACCATGCCAAAAGTTAATTAGCAGTACTAACATTCAGGTTTTGAGACCAAAACCGAGGCTGGGTTTAATGGCTATTAAAATGGCTAAGTACAAGGCTGCAGAGCAAGGCTAGTCAAAGCAGAATTTCACTATTTTTAAAAACTAAGAATTCCCAGGATTGAAGACTTTGCTTTAAGAAAACAACCAGGAGATGTTAGATTGTATACTTTTAAAACATTTTCCCCTCTGGTTTATGAGTCTCAGTACTAATATTATCCCAGAGACTGAGACACTAGAAATGGTATTTAAATACAAGAAGCAATTGTCACCATTTCAAAAACAAGACCCTCTAAAACATGCAGAGTGTAATGAGCATCCCTGTGAGTGCATGCTGCTAGTAATACATGCAACATGTTGAGCTAATATTTTATTTCATATTCATATAATGTTTACCAAAGGAAAAAAATTAACTTCTTAAGAAAGTTGCTGCACTTAATATTTACCATAACACAATGCACATGGTTTACTGACATATCTCCAGGAGGCTGTAAGAGGAAGAAAGCAGCCTCCATCCCTCCAAGTGTGAACTGCAGTACTGCCAGATCCTAGCAGAGAGGGGAAGAGGCAACTACCTGTCATCTCATCTCTGCAAAGTGGGCCCAGCTTCAAGAAATAAGGAGAGCAAATCTGATAAGAATCAAGCCCTAGGGGCTGGGCAAAAAAAGAGAGTCACCTTTAATTCTAGTCCTAGACCTTACTGTTCCTCTAGGCTTTTCTGGTCCCCTCCAACTGATTTTTGCAGCTCAGCAGGGATGGAGGCCACTACCCTGGCAGGCTTCAGTCTCAAATATTTGCTGGAAGGCTACAGGAGGTGATGTTCCCTCTCCTGCCTGCAAGCAAACTGGCTTTCTACCAAATCAGTATCAAACACACTCACACAAGTGACACTGTGACTGGATCAAGGTAAAGAACTCAGCAGTCACCTCAGACAGCTCCATGTCCACCAAAAAACCTGGTGGAATCTTCTTCACTGATCCAAAGGACCAGCCCTTAATAGCAAGGTCTGTAGCAGCCAACAAAAAAATCTAGCTAGAAAAACTGAATGGGAGATACAGTGGCCAAGCTGAGAATGCATTTTCTCCCTGTTTTAAAAATTCCAACAAGATCACTTTATGTACGTACCAGTTAAACCCTAACTGAGGCTCTCAAAAAACCCCTAGGTAGGATGGAGTATCTGTTGCACATAAGGTCTCTCTGGAATTATGAATGCCTGCTTGTTCCTAGAGGAAACCCAGGATACTTGTCCATCCACAGAGATCACGACAGTACTTCCAGAGCTGGTTTGGATGTCATCTGCCCAATAGAGACCTGTTTTGGCCAGGCAATGGGACAGGATACCCAGAAAGGCCATGGAACCTCCATCCTTGGAGATACTCAAAACCCAACATTGGCCTACCCAAGCCACCTGCTCTAATAAGGCCTGCTTTGAACAGGAGGGGGAAACAGAGACATCAGCCCACCTGATTCTGTGATTCATCTCTCCCCCAAAACTAGCAAGCTGAAGTTGAGCAAGATATTAAAGTGAAAAATAATGACGGTAAAAGTCGAAAGACATTATACTTGGTCAGGTTCAGATATAGAAAAAATCTTAAACTGAAAATTTTGAGAAACAATAAGAACAGACTTTTCATTAACTCCTGCTCTGCTGTAATCAGACCAGCCATTTGCAATTCACCATAGGCAGATATTTAAGGAAATGGCTTGAAGTTTTTAAACTAAATCAAACTTTTAAACAGCAAGAAAAATATTCTGAAGTGTCTTGTGATTAAACTACTAGAGAGCATTCAAAGGAGGCCAATGAAGAGGGTGATGGGCCTTGAGGAGAAGCTGTATGAGAAGCAGCTGAGCTCACTTGTTCGGTTCAGCCTGGAGAAGACTAAAGGAAGACCTCATTGCAGTCAGCAGCTTCCTTGTGAAGGGAACAGGAGAGGCAGACACTGGTCTCTGCTCTGTGGTGATCAGTGACAGGATCCAAGAGAATAGCCTGAAGTTGTGTCAGGGGAGGTTTAGGTTGGATATTAGAAAAATGTTCTTCACACAGAGGGTGGCTGGGCTCTGGAACAGGGTTCCCAGGGAAGCAGTCACAGCACCAAGCCTGATGGACTTGAAGAAGANTTTTAAACTAAATCAAACTTTTAAACAGCAAGAAAAATATTCTGAAGTGTCTTGTGATTAAACTACTAGAGAGCATTCAAAGGAGGCCAATGAAGAGGGTGATGGGCCTTGAGGAGAAGCTGTATGAGAAGCAGCTGAGCTCACTTGTTCGGTTCAGCCTGGAGAAGACTAAAGGAAGACCTCATTGCAGTCAGCAGCTTCCTTGTGAAGGGAACAGGAGAGGCAGACACTGGTCTCTGCTCTGTGGTGATCAGTGACAGGATCCAAGAGAATAGCCTGAAGTTGTGTCAGGGGAGGTTTAGGTTGGATATTAGAAAAATGTTCTTCACACAGAGGGTGGCTGGGCTCTGGAACAGGGTTCCCAGGGAAGCAGTCACAGCACCAAGCCTGATGGACTTGAAGAAGAGTTTGGACAATACTCTCAGGCACATGGTGTGACTCTTAGGAATGATCCTGTGTAGGGCCAGGAGCTGGACATCATGATCCTTGTGGGTCCCTTCCAACTCAGGATAGTCTTTGATTCTGTGTTTAGTGAATTCTTTAATCTATTGAAGCTCAGTTCAGCTCTCTTGAAGGTGCAGTCCACGCATTAATTTTAGTGCAGTTTGGGTCACAACCTGAATTAGTTGTCTGATCAACCTGTCTTTTAATCTGATCAATTTGGATATCACAGTTGTAACCAGAAGGAGTCCTTCTCAGCCACTTCACTTTTAGTGAGGTCCTCATGTTTTTTGCAGGAGGTTAAGTGATTGCATCAATTCATGCAGTAAATCATTGAATTCAAAGTGCATTTACTTGCTCCCTGTTGCCCAAGTTCATCCAGCTAACTTGTTTTCTTTATCTGTGGCACCTAAATAGCTATGCCAGACAATCACTATATTCTGGGCAAAGAGGAGTTGTCATTTAAAAGCTTCAAAATCTTTAGAGTGAATTTGGGCTGATGTGTCCCAATCTCCCAGTAGTAACAGCTACAGGCAGATCGATGTTTTTGCATCAGAGATAGGACTCTACTCCCTAACTACCACTGTTTTGGAAAGTAGACTACCACTATTTCCACTGCCATGGTAACTCTCTAAATAAAGGACAGTATTGTCAGCAGTGATTAATGAAAAGAACTTTGACAGAAATTTTCCATCAAAAGTATAGATAGACAACACAGTGTCTGTGAAAACAGAAGTTAAATAGATGATAGTTACCTCGACAAAAGAGATAGACACTGTTTGGGAACTTCCATTCAGCGGAAAATTTTCTGTCTTTGTGAGAGCAACAAATAATGCTGACTGATCAGAAACTGCCTGGCCCTGTTGAACTTTAGTTCACAGGAAGCACGGAAACAGGAGAGGAAATGAGCTCTCTCTTTGCAAACACCCAGAGGGTTACAGAGTGTTAGGAAAGAACTAAATGTGGATTTATCAGAGACTGACCATGCCACCCCTCCTCCTATGATAGGATAAAAGGCCTTTCTGTAAGACAGAAGTAGGAGATGCTCTACATCTTCAATGAATACACAGCTTTTTTATTCTGTTTCACAATAGAAAACCAGAATGTCCTTCTCAGGGGTTTGCTGCCAAACAGAAGGGCTATATTGTGTGATACTCACTTAGGGCTTGACTGAGACAGTGAACATATATTTTCTATGCACAGACAGCCTCTGGAAGGGACTGGAAATACATGGGAGGACAGACTTAGAAGTTTAAATTGACTGGAATGGGCTTGAAATAAGATGATAATATCATATGAACATGCCATATACACAATGTACCCATTGCACAAATTCAACATGGAAAATGGGCAGATGTGGAGATTAGATAGTACCAGAAACACATATCTATGCCATGCTGTTGGAAAAACAAATGACAGACAAGGACTCTAAAACAAACTTCACCTTGGAATCTATAGACATTTGTTTCACTTGTAGACATTGATGCATCAGCAAGAGTACAGCAGCAAGCCTGGGCACTACACTTCTCTAATAACACTACGGCAGAGTGAACAAAAAAGACACCTGACAATTAAATGTAATGAGAGCAATGAGTTGTTGCATTTAGGATCAGGATTTTTATGCTTCAGTTCTCTGCCACTGCTCAGGATCCCTCACTATGTTACATCTTGCACATGATTTCCATTCACATTACTCATCCTCCATCACAGAAGGATCAGATGAGATTTTCCATATTGCAGCATGGGAAATTTTGTTTTATAGAAATTCCAGTTCCTTTAACAACCACATAGCACTGCACTTGTGGAGAAATGCAAGTTATAAATGGGTCAGCCAACATCAGAACTAGAACTGAAAAGTTCAGAGTTCAGATCACCCCACTAAAAGCACAGCTAGTTTCTTTCTTGCCTGCACACTTTATTTCAATGTATAGGCAGAACAAAGGGGAGGCTGTGACCTTCATGGCACTTCTGTCTCACATGACTTGATTGATACAGAAAGGCACAGCAGTGGTTCAGTAACATTACAACTTCTACTGTAAAGTGACAGGGAGGAAAAAAAAAACAGAAGGGAAAAGAAGAGGCAAGAGTGGCATACTTAGAGGGAGAAAAAAAACCAAAACAAAAAACAAAAATTAAAAAAAAAAAAAAAAAAAACACAAAAAACACAAAAAAAACCACCACCAAAAAACCACAGTGGCAGGACAGAGTCCCTGCTAATTGAAGAACTCCTGGCACCTGAAAGTCCTGGAGTACAAATGTGCTCATGGGCAACTCTAGCACCCAAATGAGGTCCAACAGAAATAAAAGCATGTCTTTTCCTTTTGTATTAAAATGAACCAAACATACACATACACACACAGAAAATTAAAAGCAACAGATGTCTTGAAGCAGCACTGAAATCCACAGAGGCCCATGCTTGTTGGATTCAAGTCAAAAACTTAGACGATTCCTCAAATACCCATAATATTTTCCTCCCGTGTGATACTCCATATATCAATGGTTTCAGCTCACTAAGTGCTTGGAAACACTGTATCTTCAGAGGAAACGAGTTAGAGTGTTGGTTCAGGAACCTCAGTTCCTTATGCTGAGGGAATGCTATGGAAATGTCTGAAGAAGATAACTTTGTCTCTGACCAGACAGCATAAATGCTATGATGACCAGATACGATGCTATGTCAAAAGTGCAGAGTGGCCTTAACTTCCTACTGGCAATCTCAGTGAGTTTTTTAATTTACTGGGAGCCAGCAGAGTACGCCCTGCCCACACTGCTCCCTGGCGCTGGCAGCAGTCTCCCTCCTCCTTCTTTGCCATCCCCTGCCTTACATAAGCAAAGGTAACCCAGAGGTCACAGCAATTTCTGTCTGAATACATGTCATACAAGATATCTCCGGGCTCATGAGCCCTTTTTTGTTTGCTTCAGATGCTGCTGCCTGATAAGAGAGGCAGAATCATTTTAGTCTTGAGAATGGACTGTGCTTACAAAGGCATCCCCATCTCCACGTCCTTAGTTGTCAACAGGCTTGGGCTGGAGGACAAGCCACCTCCCCTTCAGTTTGCCATGAAGGCCAAAAAAAAAAAAAGGGTTTCAATCTTCATCACAAACCAGCATATTTAATATATAGTTGTCAGCAGTAAATTTCTGATCAATTTGACAAAAGGAATTTATTTCTGATTTTATGGCTACAGGCTGAATATTTGCTCCATAGCTCACAGGAGAAAGGGGGAGACCACAAGGCATTTCACTCCTTTTCTCCCTAGCTCTCCTCTGCATTAATCAAATCATGCCCCATCATGTGGCATGTATGGTATGGTAGCTAAATGACCAAAGAATCTCCCTCCATTTTAGATCTTTTCTCTGTCTGTGAGAGCCATTCTGCAACTCCCCAATAAAAGAAATCTCCCTCTTGAAACAGCAAGACATCAATCACAGACCAGTCTGTGTCTCCACAAGAGATACAGGTTTGGGAAGAAGAGTTTTAAAGACGACAAAACAGGAAATCAAAGTGCAAAATCTACAGGTGTTGAAAGAAACCCAGTAATAACCTGCCGGGAGCACACACATTCACTGGAAGGAGATTATGTGCTGTCAGTTTGCATCAGTCCTCTCAAGTGATTGCAGCATTTGATACATGCAAGCAAGATTCTCAGGCGATGGCAGATGAATACAACTAATTTCTTCCATCATTTGGAAGTCATTAGGATTAGAGCACTGCACGCACCAGAAGCATCAAATTAAGCACCCATCACAGGATCAATCCCCATTATCCCCTGGGTTTTTGCAAATGAACACTGCAAATTATATATTTTAGTGAAAGCACTTATAATTTGTTTTCTTGGTTAGCAGTGATTTAATTATGCCCATTTTTAAAACACAAGGTAAACAAAAGTTCTTTTTCACACAGCTAACAAATCAGTATTTTATTCCTTCCTCTTACAATTGAAAAATTATGATGTGAATGTAGAAACTAAGATCTAGTTTTAAAATAATATCTCCTTTGGTTGCTATTAAACCTATTAATATGTGCATTACTGAGGATTACTTAAAACAGTAGGAAAGTACAATTCACAAACCACCAGAAATAGCAGGAAAGGGAGGAAATGCAGCAGAATCATCTTTCAAATATTTTTAACCATCTGTACCACATGCAAATCAAGACATGCTCTAACTTCAGGCTCCCAGCCTGTCACAGCACTACACAAATTGCTAGATTGAGGTATTCAGAAACACAGAATGGGCTGAACAAACTTTTATGATATTTTAATTTTCTGACCAAAGATACACAATCTA
The DNA here is from genome assembly GCA_013400435.1 of Pycnonotus jocosus. Taxonomy (NCBI): domain Eukaryota; kingdom Metazoa; phylum Chordata; class Aves; order Passeriformes; family Pycnonotidae; genus Pycnonotus; species Pycnonotus jocosus. The sequence goes on along the minus strand of VWYP01025872.1, from coordinate 85,217 downwards.
GAATACCAGGGCAATACAAGTATCACCAAGAATGGAACAAACAGGCTCTGTATATTTGCCAAGTCACTTGACTGTCATAATCTTTAATGTGAAATGTAACATCCTGCTTTAGGCTTGCTGGATTTCTTTACAGAGTAAAACAATTGACACTGGGAGAACAAATCTGGGAAACACATCCCGTCATCCAGTATGCCTCAGAGAGATAGCAAAGCTATTCAAGGTGTTGCCGTGTACATGAAAATATACAGAAGAAAAAAGCAGAGGAAGCAGAAAAACACTCCATAGCATATGGTTTATGTAAATTGAAATTGAAGTCTGTATAAAGATAATGAGAACAAAATGCAATATTTATTGAGTTCTGTTCACTTGGAACATAAAGCTGGAATTAAAATAAGAGGTGTTTCAGACAGATGTTTGAATGCTAGGAAATTACTTCTCTACAATTTTTGTCTACTCCAAAGTATATGCTAGCAATTTAGCTCAAAATTAGCATTTCTATGTCTCCCAAGACTGGGAGTTTCTTTAACCCAGGCCAGTTTGTCTTCTGCTACCACTCTATGCATTGTATACATAGCATCTTTTGCACAGTATTAAAAAACAAACCATCCAACAAACTTCTGATAAAAATTGGTAAAAGTAAATCTTTCTAAACTGCAACACCCCCAGATGTTACTACAGATAACCACCACATATTACCCCACAAGGGTAGTGCTATGATGACCAGATCCGATGTTACGCTGTGTTTTCCCCCATAAGGGGAAAAGGACAGAAGGTAGACTTAATGCTAGACTTATATTTCAAAAAAGACCTACTGCCACAAAGGATTAAATTATTTTCTCTCTGTGGAAAAGTACACAAAAACTACTGAAAATAGAACTATATGTTCTCAGCCCCTTCATATCCCATTCTATGCAAGTCACTTCAGAGCTTTCACAGCTGTACACAATCTCCAAAGTAGCTGGTAAGCTGATAGACTCAAAATATTATTTCTCAAGTTCTTTTTGAACCACTATTATGTCACAAAGCAGTTGTAGTCACAGTTCCACAAGTTCCTTTAGTTCCTAGCTCCAGCAGATCATTAAAACAAGGGAGGCATTTTATACACTTTGTCTTTTAGTAAGTTAGAAGCTATGATTCTATACAAAAAGTTACCCTTGTGGCCCCTTCACAAGTCACATACACTGTCCTAATTACTTCAAGTAACTAAACTCAGTTGTGTAACTCAGAGCTAATTATTTTTTTCCCCCAGGTAGGCAGTCAGGATTTTAATGGAAAATGTGCAGATGCGACTAACCGTGTGCATTCTCTTATGTACGTGTTCATGCCTCATAAACCTTCTACCACAATTTAATTTTCACTGGATCATAAATATCTGAGGAAAATTGAACTCAGAGGATTTTCACAGAGTAAACACTTTAAACCTCAGAGCTGGAGTCTATTCCCTGCTGTTATGCAAGCAGTTTCAAGCAGCAAAACACATTCTGGAGGTACCAAACATCAGACATGTCACCTAGTGATTGATTTCTCCATCTTCCAAACAGGTCACAGATATTTGTTTCAGTCAAGGATTGCATATTCTTATCATCTACCACAGCCAATTCTTTTTCCTAGTCTGCAGACCAGATAAAATTCAAAATTTGAGACAAATGCTTCATAGTGAATCAACACTCACCAACCAAACACCTCTCTTAAGAACGGCTGGGCAGCATATTTGCCATCTGATCTTCCCAGAGGAGTGAGGGACAGCTTTAATTCTGCTTTGCATCCCTTTAGAGCAAACTACTAAAATATTCAGATAAACACGAGCCCAGCCTTTGCTTCTGCCTCACTTCTTTCCCAGCCAGGGCTGTCTCCCCCAGATAGCTTTAGCAAAGGAAATTTTCACCTTTATGGCCAAATCCCAAACTTCTGTGACAGAATTTACAATTAGCAGAAGCAGCTGTTAATAATCCCTTTATAACCTTGCAACGAATTCAAGCCTGAATCCAATTCTGCAATCATTACTTCTGAAGCTACAGGACTCCTACCAAAGGAGAAACATCTTTAACAGTATCAGAAAAAGCTGTGTCACTGAGTCATCAGTTTAAGCTTGTTTCATTCCGAAGGTACTTTTGAGAAGTTTATGTCTATCCATGTGCTGTCCTAGGGAAAAAACACAGCAATCTCAACAAAAATAACAGAAGAAATAAGTTTTTGTATTGACTGCAAAAGAATAGCCAAATTCATTCCAAGGACAGAACTAGTTTGGAAACTAACACAAGAATGTAGTTCCAGTGGAAAGATGTTTTGACCCTGAGAAGTCTGAAGACAAAACCACCTCAGATAGGAATCTTGCTTTAACCAAGAGTCACTGCTACTTTCTCACACAGCTGTAAATCAGGATCCCATAGATGCAATTAAAATCAAAAAGCTCATATGCCAGCAAACAAAAACCTCCAAAAACCTGCAAAAAACCCCAAACCAACCAAAATTTATTCCAAAATACTATAAAAATGCTATCATCTCTAAAAGATGAAAGCATATTTGCACTCCAATTTACAATTCTTAAAATCATGCCTATTTTCCCCATTTTCTTGTTTTCAAATTATTCTTTTTCCCCGGTCTTCTCAAGAGCTACATCTCTGGGCCTATGTGTAGCCAAGCAAAGTCAATCTGAGTAGAAAAAACAGCCAACTACTTTAGTCTCTGAAAAACACAGGTGAAGACATCTCTTCAGGAAGTGTGCAGGTATTTCTGTACTTCCCACCTCTCTAGTGCTTACACACCTTGGTGTCAGCCTCAAGTAGCTTTCCAGACCTCCACCTGTCATAGTATGTACAAGACACTGTAATAAAGAGCCAGCTCTAAGCTTCTCACTTGCAGTCAGCATTGTCAAGTGCAACTCCATGTGAAGGGCAGTGGAGCAGATGCCTCAGGCACCCCACTGAAAAGAAATGAGTTTTCAGGAGCCAGGGAAGATCACCCCAAGGTGCAAGGAAGTTGTGAAAGAAGAAAGAAGCCCTTTTGGGGGCTGTGATCAGTCCTTTTTTCTCGGAGGTCTATGGGATATCCCACCCCACTATGAAGCCAAAGCAGTTCTTGAGGATTGTTGTGCTACACTGCTGGCTGCATCTTGAGGCAGCTGGGGTGCCAAAGCAACATGCACATGAGACAACACATGCTGTTAAGAAAGCAACATGATGATGTCCTCCTCTCCTTTCCCATGAAGTACTGGGCACTGCTCACGGTCTGCACACACACAGGTACAAACATGCTCATTCCTGCCCTGAGATCTTCCCATACAGAGGCAGAAGTCCTCATGCTTGGAGCATCCTTGCTGGTATGTGCAGAACCACATACAGGACTTCAGCTGAGGATATGGAAAAAGCTCCTCTAGGAGCAGAGGTAAGCAAGTGGGAAAAGTGAGCAATGGACGAGATGAATAAAAGTGGCATGCCACTGAGATACTCTGAGATCTCAGACACTGAGATCTGTGTGAGGGCCCCTCAGTGTCATTAAAATCAGTTCTTCCCAGCAGCAAGGGAACATACAACATTAGGATTCCTGATGGTCTAATTTAGTGCTGACAGAACAACAGCTTTAGCACCCAATTAAACAAACTTTTCTCCACCATCCACTTTGATCTATTGCCTCTAACAATAGATCCAGCTGCCTGTGGTTAAATGCCACCTCTGTTGCCGTGGACCAGTTTAACTGTGGTACTTGTTGGCAGTGATGGCCCAGAGGATGAGAGTATAAAGGGGTTAAAATACGGAAACCTCATGGAGGCTGTGAGAATCAGTAGCAAGTAAGAATGGCAGCTTGGATGTAGGTTTTGGCTCAGGACACTCTCCTAACAACACTGATAAGGGCTATAGCAGGTGACCCCTTCCATATGTACCTATAATATGTACCTGTATATACACACCTGTGCAGTGTGATGCTTAAATTTGTGTTCTAGTATCTGATACTGATTGCCACAAGAGGCTTACAGCTTGTCCTGGTATGGCCATTATTCTACCACAGACAGATAATCAATAGCATCTCTTCTCATGCCTCCTGAGTGCCTGTGCCTATGGGTGCTTTTTCAGCAGCAGATGCAGAATGTACACATCCCCATGATGTCCTAGAGAACAGACAGCTAATGGCCAGCTAAGGGCCAGCTGCATCAGCAATGTCCTGAGGCACGCTGCCACCTTGTTGTAGTTTAGAGAGATGACAGCGAACACCCTTTACTCCTTCAGCTCCATTCACAGCAACGTTACCTGGCACACAGAAAAGTGTTGCTGTCTTTGTTGTTGCAGAGGAAATGAAGGGTGATGAAGGTGCTGGCTATTTATCAGTAGAATCTGGGAGTTCTGCAGGACATAAAAATTCAACTTGGATGTATTGAAAAAAAAAACTTTCCCCCTTTCAGCTCCTATGGTACAAACGTACTTAAAAACACATTTCATTTGATGGGTTCTGGTTTGTCTAGAGCAGTACATGTTTGTCTAAAAACAGAAACAATGCTCCACAACAAGCAGAATAATACATCTAGACTGCCTAAGTCAGCCTAAGGACTTTCTCAAAATCTAGACTCTGTTGCTCTGGGTAAATTCAGTATCACTGAAACACTGTCACTCATTACGTGTAGATGTGAAAAAACCCCAACTTATAGGAGGCAAAGGAATGAGGAATTCAATCCTTAAGGTGAATGTGACATATCTGCCTGTTCAGAATATCCTCTGTGCATGTCTTGGAGCTTACACACATATACAAGTTTAACGGATTCAGCTTAAAATAGCTGTTTTTAAGAGCTGTATTTTTACCCACATAACCCTGGATTAAAGTGGCTTAAAAATATATAGTCATATAGCTTTATCTCCAGTGATAGAGAAACATTCCTGTACTTGACAGTGCCCTGTATCATGGTCAGTCTCTCACAGTGGTCCTCTCCAAGGTACAGGTTGGGCTTTTTTTACTATTTCCTGAGGTACTTGTAGAGTTTATACCAAGAATCTGGGAGCAATTACCATAAGGTAGACAAAGCAAGATGGCAAGTTAACTAGTCAAAGAACATGAAATTTAAATCAAACAACCTTGTTTCTGTGCCTCAGGACAGGATTCCAGATGTTTGTAAGGAAACAGAAGACAAGACAGTAAGACATCAGGAAATACATAATGATTTGAAAGCTCTATTCTTGTAAAACAGAATGACACAGTTCAAAAGTAAGGTGTTAGAAAAGGTTTTAGAAAAAAGAAAGGCTACAGGTGAACTAATTTTTTTAGCTTCAATCATTTAAAATGCTTAGAGAATTTACTTAAGAAGACATTATGTTCTGTTCAGACCTTTTCTGATATGTTTTATTTTCTGTCTGTCAGCAAGGAAATGTTACCTTACATCATACAGTCCACTGCTCAGAGACTTGATCATGCTGTTCAACCTATCCTTGCTTTCCTTCACCTTAATTAGAATTCAAGACTGAAATCGTGTGACTCTCAACACTCAGGGGATACGTAAATTACAAGCAAAAACCAGCTAAGGGCTTGCCTGCCTGCATGTGTTGCACACCAGATAAGGCAATACGCTTTCCTTCCCCTCTGCTATTACAGTGTTTCCACTGCAGCATGTTTGGCCACACTAAGATATACAACACCACAAAAGCTATTTATGAACTCTCCTATCATTGTACACACAGTGGTAACAACACAAGAATGCAGTAACCAGGAACATTTTGATATGACACTTTTCTAAAGGAAACCTTATTCCCTTGATTTCTACAAGAAAGGGAGGAGCTGCTCCAAAGCTTCAGGCCTGTGGTTAAAGCACTGATGGAAGACCAGAGCTCTGTCTTTGAAGACAAGATGGCATTTTGGATGCTCATTTAAAACCAGGTTTGATCGATTCACTTGCATAACAAAGACATAGCTTCTGAAAAGTGCTCACCAAAAGGAAGTGAAACCACTGACACAATGTGAAGAGTTGAAAACAAGTGATGCAGCTAACACACTTATCTCAGGGACATGGTGCATCTTGATTTTCTTAGATGGTTTCTGCCTAATACTGTCATGCAAAGACTCTTCAGAAACCCAGGGATGATTTCCAAAACATCCAGCTCTGGCCGCTAATACTGAAAGACACTGAGAGGCTTCACTTGTCACAGAATTCTCTAAAATTTGTTCCTGTATTAGCTTTAGCTGTTTGAGCGCTATAGTAAGAAGAATAATCACTGCCATAGCACTTGATGGCCTTGGCAAGTGAAAAATTGATTGATATTTTTCTTTTCTCCCACCCCCCAAGAAAATTTACAAAGTGAAAACAAGCATTTTCTAAATTCCTAGCAAAACAAAAAATTCAAAAGATTCTCAACAAAGTCATACATTATTGTTTAAAACTTTAATTTTAAATAAAATAAAACAAAGTAAGGTGCCTAGAAAAGCAATTTTACCTTGGATTTTCAGACCGAAAAACCTGACTTATGTCTCATTCATATGGAATGTGATAGGGCCACCAAATCTGCTTTATCTCTTGGAAGAAAATCTGTTCCACTTTATATCTTTAAAGATTTGATTAACTTAACTTTATGTTTTATTCCATGAAAGAATTAAACTAAGGTAAACTGGCAGCAGATAATCGGAGGGAGCACCAACCCTCAGCAATAACTTGAGTTGATGTGCACTCCTGGTGTTATGAGGAAAGATGCTAGTCCACTGCAACATCCCCCTTCCCTTCTCTTTCCCCCAGTCTTATGTTTGTATTTGGCCCCTTGTTGTAGACTGATAATGTTGCATATTTTGTAAAACTAGTACTTGTGCTTGTAAACAGAAATAATATTTCATCTGGTATAAAAAACCATGCTGAGGTACATGCTGCAACTTTATTTTCTTCCTATATTTTTGTGTTGAATACTGTGCTGTATCTTCAGGGGTTTGAGCTATTACTTCTAGATAATTTGATAGAACAAGCTGAATAAACAGTCCCCAGATAAACACATGAATGGAAGCTATCACCTTTGCTATTTAAAAGGGTTATTTAAGTCATATAGTACAGATAAATAAAATACTTCAGCTCCTCTCAGACACCATTTGGGAAAGAAATATTGTGTCAGAGACACACAAATATCATGGTTTTACTTGCCGTAGTTGTAGCAACTAGGTTTATTGGAGTACAAGGTGCTAAAAAAGAGTAGCAGAGCTTGTCTAGTTTTCAAATTATTTTGTGCCTTTGATGGCAATTTCTATACAGCTGCTTTCACAGCTTCCTCTTTCACCAAATCACTGAGAAATATCGCAACGGGAACGAACAAGTCCTTTTAAAACCACTCTAAGAACATCACTATGAACCACATCTTTAAATAAACTGCTGTCCTCTTCAGAAGGAAGTTCTGTGAGTTATTCTAACGTGAAAAACAACAAGTGGTATTTTGTATTTCATGAGTCTTTCCCAACACTAATGAGGGCATCCTCCCAGCCCTTCTCCAAGGACAGTGGTTGTTTTTTCTCCTGCTCTCGGGGAAGAGAGACAGCAAAATTACATGAGTGCCTTGTGGGTCACAGAGATAGTCTAGGGTACAGGTGAGCTCAGCTCATGGTGCTCCCACCTGTTAGAGCTGCCTCCTGAACCAAGCCCAGCAATCACTTCTTCCCAGACAGACTGGCCACTGCTGCTGCCTGTAGTGAAATTTGTCAGCCAAACAAAAACTGGAGGGGAAGGGACAAATCTTTGACCCATTTTTACCCTTTTCTAGCTCCTTTACCTTCTGAAGATCTTAAACACTTGATTATCAATGGTAAACAAGGAGACATATCAACCCCTCTACTTCTAGCCAGCTGGTAGGTAACTAGCAGCACCCAAACAGGCACTGCACCATCATAACAGAAGTTCTTCATATGACTTGCCAATGTTATGACACAATAGGAACTTGATTCAGCAGGATCCTCCTCTTTCCAGATCATGCAGACACATCATGAACTACAGAAAATTAAAATCACTGCTCACCTGTAACTCAAACAATCAAAAGCCTCAGATGCTGAGCTGGCCCCGCAGTCCTGTAGCACAGGAAAAAACATCTGGGAATATACGTATTACCAAGTTGTTTATTACTGAATCATATACCATCCACACATATCCTAAGCAATCTGTTGCTAGGCACTGATTTATTTAATAACTTAATGGATTTTGAACAGTTTTCAGAAAAGAATGCTGGACCTCAAGGTTGTGTTGTTATTTTGTTCAGATGAAGCAACAGTAGCTGAAAAAACTCTCATGAGACCTCAGCAGAGGTAGGAAAAAAATGATTCTGCATTGTGGCAGACCTTGAAATCAGATCAAAGAGCAACTATGAAGCATCCTCTTTTGAACCGCAAGAGTAGGTGAAAAGAATTATTTACCCTTATGCTCTTAAAGTGAGATTAGATCTACAGCTTGGAGAGACAGGTTCAGAAACAATCATAATCAACAAATCTTCCACAAGATGTAAACTGTTCAGTACACAATAAATCATTGAACTGGATGATCTCTGGAGATTTATTCTGTCGTACCTGCAGTCCTGTAATTTTGCACCATCAAAATGAAATGGAAATACCCAGTTTTAGCCTCAGCTAAATGTAAACAGATCTTCTTCTATTTCTGCACTGTTTTGCATTAAAATGTGCCAAAATATCTTGCACAGTCCATTAAGTGGCATTCCTTTTTACAGGAGAGGAAGGGCACATGTTTCTTAGAAAACTGCAATGGCCGGCCCCTGGAAGTCAGAGTGCCCTCAGGATGCTCTCTGGACTGGGGGCTGTGGTGACTGCAGACCACCAGGCCCGCTTCGGGGTATGAAGACAAGACCTGAGGAATGTGCTTCTTTTGATGAAGCAGACTTGTGGCTGGTGAGACTGCATTCAAGATAAGGTTTGTTAAACCTCCCAAAGGCATACTTTGGAGTCTTCTTGCATCCACACTGCAGTCCTCTCACTGCCTCAGGCAGCTGATGTTCCCCCAGGCACCTCCTTCCTGACATGGGGGTGGCAGAGCATCAGAATGGAGAAGCCCATTGGAAATCAATTTGCCACATGCACTTTGGGATGCACAGGGATGCGCCACACTGAAGGACCAAGCTGGGCAGTTGGGCAGGCACTGGAGGTATGTGGCAAGCATGGTGGGTGCATGGCACTCTGTGCCCAGGGCCAGTGGTGTCAGCACAAACACCCACACAGCTCAACTTTCTCCGTAAATGGCTGAGCAATGCAGGCTCAGCAGGTGGCAGAGCCTGAGTGTGGTCTTTAGTAACTGAGATCGGAGTATCAGACAAAAACCAGGGCCCAAACTTTCACTAAACAGTGGAAGAAACACAGAACTGGGCTCAAAACTCATCGCCTCTTGCTGCTGGTTAAGGAGATGGATCTGAACGCCTTATTCACACAGCCTTGATATTGGAGGTCTCAACATGGGTCTGAATGGACCTAAGGTACTGCTAAATCTAGAGAATGGCACTGCATTTCCCTGTAAGAACTTCTGTTTTATTCTGTGCTACTGGATAAGATTTTGAAAAATAATAAATATTTGCTAATCTTTTCAGTTTCAAGGGCAAAGCTATAAAGTTACAGTCATGCTCTAGCTCTTCTGAAAAGGGAATGGTTACAGTGAATCAGGTTAGTTTCTGTTCTCTTTTTATAAGCAACATACAGGTTTCTCAATCTGTGCATCCTTATTGTTGTGTCAAATAAATGTGATTTTTGTTATTTTCATAGTTTAAAAAAGCATGAATTTACAAGCTCATAGCAATTTCAAATGAAAATCTATATTCACATCTCTTAATATTGTCATCTGTCTTTAAAAACAGGTCTAGCAAGTGCCTGTAAGCAACATGGTGAGCCCTGATGAGCTGCACATTTGGCCAGAGCTTGACGAAGTGAATTTTTCTGAAAGTCAAAATGCAGCACCTACCTGAACTGACTGCAGCTGATACAGGCAAAACTCCTTGCTCCATGAGTTTCCCAGTATTCCAGCTTCATTTCAAAGCCCCCAGAGTCCTAGAAAATACTCCTGGCCAGCCAAAGGCACTGGTTTCTTCTGGCAGTGTACATACAGAGTTGGACTTTATTTCTCCCTTTAAGCATGTTAAACCTCACATGGATCTACCTGTCTGCCAGCTGCAGTGTTCACAGAAAAGTTGATGTAGACAGCTTGTCTCCTGAAGGTCCACAAGGAACCTGCCTGTAAGAACACCATGAGCCCTTGTGCGATTTTGAAAAATAATCTGAAACCATATTAGAGAAAAAACAGAAAAAACAGAAAAACAGAAAAAACTACTGCTTGACTTCTGTTGGTCTTTGAGTACCCAAAGTCTTACTGTAATTATATATCTACACAGAATGTGTACTCTATACATCTATACAAAGTAGAATATTGTATTACAGTGTTACATCACAGACTAACTTTGGTATAAAACAGCATCCCTTAATCTGAGGGGAGGCAATAAGTCTCAAAACAGGTAAAGCAGAAGGACTCATATGTTGTACCTTGTATGGAGATCTTGGTGATTTATCCATTTCCAAGTAAATTCATCAAATCATTTAGAGGCAGTGAAGTTAGGATTTAAGAGCAGCTCTAGAGCCCACTGAAGTCATCAGGTACTTCATGGCTTTCTGGAAGCTTTACATTTAGTGTAACAGCCGTTCAAAACCTAAACCTGAGAAAACTGAATGTACAAGAACAAATGAGACTGATCACAACTGCAGATGCAGAGCTTGTGGCAGCTTGGTCTACTTGTATTCAGAGAATCCAGGGTACAGGAATATGATAGGCTTGGCTTCTGCAAGGAGATGTGGCTAATCTGTCCCTTGCAGGGAGCCCAGCTCCTAGTAAGATTTCCCTCACAAACAGTTATTTTTCTTTCTCTCTTGCAGCACGTGTTGGAAGGATGCAACAGAGCAGAAGGCTGAAAGCTCGACTCTCCAAAGCTCTCCATCATACCACACTCCTGTCAAGCATAGCAGGGCTTTGAAGAAAGACAAACCAGGTGGTGAGCATTCACATGGTAGAACTCACTGCAGAGCCCTGAACAACAAACTGCAAGGCAATGCATTATATTACATTTTAGACCCTACACTTCCACCTCACAGGCTGAGTGCCTCACCCAGATTCACACATTGATCCTGCAGCAGGATCCATACAAGCATGAAAGCTGACATAACATTCATTACCCATGCCCATTAGCAGAACTTCTTTTCCTGCACAGCTTGTAGAGTCCATAATAATTTTCCAGGGGATGCACAAAGAGGTGTTACTAAAACAAAATGCCCTCACATGAGAAGCATGGATAGCACATCACTCTCTGTGTTGCATGTTTAATCACTTTGTGCAAATTCTTGTACTTTAGTGCACCTTTGAAGTAAAAAGTATGAGAAAATCACCATTATTCTTTTTATGATACAGACACAACTTTCCAAAACCCAATCCTCTGGTAAAAAATTGTGAAAATAATACAAAGGCTGCAAATGTGTTAAAAAGTAAACAGCATAAAAATAAGCCAAATTTTTTACTGCCGGTGCAGTTGGAAGAAGATCAGAGTCTGGGTGTCAAACTACAATGCTTTGGCAGATGTACAAAGCCCTAGCAAGATATCACATGATTTTCAGTCTCCTCACCTCACACAAAGCTGAGAAATTTTCTAATGTAGAGGAATAAACCAACACTCAGTTACATATGCGGTTGTGTGATCTTGTATTCAAGTGTAAGCAAACCTTCAAGGCTGGCAATTGGAGATGTTGGGGGCAAGTAAAGGTCAGCCCACGAACACCAACAAGAGAGCTGGAAAACGACTGTGTTGCTGCTTTATACCTGAGACCAGACTCAGATATCAGGGAATGTTAAAACAAACAACCATAATAAAAGGTTCCTCTTTCTGACATAAGAAAAAATAGGAAGAGACAGAAAAGATAGAAGAAAACCATGAGAAGATCCTGTGGAATGTGGTGCCTTGCAAGCAATATGAGTCTTGCTACAGCTGCAAGCCCTCCTGAACTTTGGAGGTTGTACAGTCACAGGAAGTCTCTTCAGCAGCAATCCAAAAACCACTTTCTCTGCTTGTATTATCCTGAACACTTCCTAAATGTTTTCTTTCATATAATAAAACCTGGAATTGAAGAATCTGGCAGAATCTGGAAAAGCTTCTTTCTTTGTCTCTCGAGTTCACCAACTTAAGGCTAAAGGTAAGAAATACTTTATAAAATTAACCATCTGTCTCCATAAAAATGTTTATAAAAAACTGCTGTCTCAAAAATACATAAAACAAATTCACACTCTTAAAATTATGAGTCAATTAAAGCTTCAAAACAAAGCTATAATAATTACTCCATTAATATCTTACTTCTAATGAGAATATACTAATTTTTGGAAGTCAACTTTTTTTCCTAAAACTTAAACCCCTTTCTTTCAAAGAACTGGAGAAGTAAAACCATCCCATTCATCTTTAATGCAGTGTGAGAGTGCATAAATGCAAATGTGCCGCTTAACATGATCAGCACTATACACCTGAGAGTCACGTTGAGCTGAGTAAGGTTTCTCAGTTAAACAGGGAGCTCTGGCATCCAGCCCTTGCATGCAGGGAGCAGGGAGCTCTGGGATCTGGCCCATGCAACCAGCACACCAGCTTGTCACAGCAGGTTATACATGGTCACAGACATGTTTAGATATTTCAGAAGTTTTTTATGACCTACCGTATGTGTCTAAAGTCACCTCAATCTGGACTGAAATTACTTACCAGGAACTGCTCTAAATGTTGTAGTTACTTTCCTTCCCAAATACATATTATTTTGGTATCTAGTAGTTTGTGTCACATCAATAAACCCCTCATGAGAATACACCGTTGAAACTGTCGATGCTGCTGGAAGATTGTATCAAGGGCACAGAGAAACATGATTAAGTTTCATGTCAGTGAGTTCTCTCATTTTTGTATAACACATACAGTCACTGTTTGATGAAAGAAAACTTTATTACAATGAAAGGGAAATATCAACTAAACAGAAACAATGTCAACCAGAAGTGTAAATCATAGGCAGGTCTGACAAACCAATACCATGTATTAAAGTTGCTATGGATGCCCTGAGGCAGAGCAGCAGAGTTTTTTCAAGTGTTATGAAAATAGACAATTGAAGGTACATTGTAAATTTGTTCCAAAATGTGCTCACTCTCAGCTGGTGTTCAGCATGGCGCAGGCACTGAACCTGTCACCAGCAAAGCTGTGGCCGTCTGTTCCCAAGAGGAACCTGACCCAAGGCTGCACGTTCAGCCGTTCAGAAGTAAACACTGCACTATTGCTTGAATTGTGAAGGCAGTGATGGGAAGGGTTTCACACAATCTTCCAAGGCAGCTTGTGTAGCATCACCTGCATTTTTGGACTCTTTTCTTCTGTCATCATATTCTCCCAGTTTTCATGTTTGTCATCTCATGTTGGCTGCAATTTCCACACTTTTGACTTGATTTAGTGAGCCTAGCTCCCTATCAAAACCAGATTTCCAGGATCAGTCTGTTTATATGTATGTAATAAACTTCTAATGCTGACTGCAGGCCAAACAGACAGATACTGGAGATCTCAAATATGATGAGCTCTCTGTGTATTTTGTAAAACCAGAGTGAAGGATCCCAAGGTTTTGATATTGTTGGCCAATTAAGTTGAATGAGGCAGCCTGCATGTAGCTGTCAAAATATTTGACAGAACAAAGGCTGTAAGAAAAAGTATGGGAACTGTATAGGATACATGGTAAAACCAGAAAATAGTAGTTTATTTTAGTTTTTGAAACCCTATGAATGAAAAGGCTCAAGACCATAGGAAACTGAGTTTCCACAGTATTCTCTGTAGCCACAGGACTTGACATACCCACCTTTGTGAACAAGATAAATTTGTAGCAACAGCTATATTTAAGCCAATATTAATGATGTGATTTTCATTACTAAGCTTTATTATCTTCTATAATAAATGGGATTGCTGCTGGAATCAGAGGGAATTTAACAGCCATGCTGGGTTGGCCATCTCTGCACAATGCTCAGTAAATGTGCTGTGTAGTGTCTATGTGCCTGAAAGAAAAAAGAACAGTCTGTATATGTATAAACTAGTCCAACAGAGAGAGTCAAAACCTAACTAATTGCTCCTGATTGATTTTAACCCCATTGCAATCAGTGGTGGGCTAACACTGGGGTGGCTGTGGTGATGGTTGTGTGAACTGCACTGAGCAGCAAAGCAGTAACAGCTGAACATCAGTCCCAGCTGCTCCCAACACATCCATCCCTGTGTCACTTCTCATTCCAGCTCAAATAGTAATTGCCACAAGAAATGGATTTCTCTGCTTCCAGCACAGCAGCAAAGAAACCCATATTTCTTAATACCACTTCTGGGACTTCTGCATTGCAGTTTTTGGAAGAAACTGCTACTTTTAAACCTAAAATTTAATTAAAGTATCTCCAGGATTTTTTCTCCTGTAATTTAGTGACACTTCTCTCACAGGATAACCGGAATTATTTGCAAACTGTTATGGCTACTGCAGACAAAAGAGGTCACCAAGCTGCAGCAGTAGCTGTAATTAACACAGGAGCATACATCAATATGTAATTGACTTCTCAGACAATTCAGAGCAGCCACACAACCAAGCAGCTCTGACAAGCTTTTGGCATCCAGACAGCAGCTACTCCTTGGAGTAGCCACAAGCTGGAACAAGAGCAGGAAGAGAGCAAGAGAACCCGTTTTTTCTACAAGGATTTTTCTAAGATCATCTTCCCTGGATGCATGGTCACATCAGATCCATGGAATCCACCCTGCTTATGGATTCTCAATTTAGGTGAGCAACAGTGATGACAGAATTTCAAAGCTCTTAGCCACTCAGCAATTATTACCATGGCATGAATGACTGCAGGACTAGGTATGATGAATATGGGCTGCAGCTACCAAGATGAGAGATTGTGCCATTGGCTTGGTATGCAATATCTCAGCACAAACAGGAGCCTCAGGCAGTCATACAAAGAATGTGGGAGGCATGGGCTTGGAGCACAATATTTTGCTTGTGAGAGCAATTTGATGGGTAATTGTAAAGAGGGAACAGCTCTTCTTCGAGAAGCAAGCTAATAATTCCATTTTTTCTCTGTAATTAGTCCTGATAGTGAAAGGTACAGTCCACTATCCCCTTGATCAGAAACACAGACAGTGACCATTTAAGAAAGTTAGAGAGCCCAGCCAGATGCACGCAATGTTTTGCAAGGGTAGGGCACCAAACATCCCTAATCTGAAACAAACCATAAGGTGGCACTGCTTTAAAACATTACCTGAGAAGATCTTCCCTGACAATTTCTATGTTCTACAAAACCTCACAGAGTTCGCACTTTTAATTTAAGTGAATTAAATCATCCTATAGAAACCTCAATGATACAGTGAGAGTGCACATCATTGGCATATGTACTTTTACACATATTATTTTCTCAGAAGTCACTAAGTTTTGTTCTGAAAACCAAAATGTCTCAGATAGTTTTGTTCAAGCCCTGAAACATCCATTTCAAAATTTGTTTGTGTGTGTAACAGCCAGACTTGTCTTCTCTTTATACAACCTCTGGCATGTAAGACCATAAGGATTTTGCTCTTTTTCTGTGCATGACAACAGCCAACAAAAACACTTCTAATAAGTAATTTTCTAGTTCACATCTAATGTGCAAGACAAATAGATAAAAACAGTGTTTGCAAGTGGAGTCACAGGAAGTTCCTAGTGGTTATGGTAAAATGAACTACAGAGATACCCTGTGTCTATTGATTTGCTGTTATGTTAGACCTGGCCACCATTTTAAATGAATGGTGAAAAGGACATAAAGCCACCTATAAAAAGGAGATTACATCAGTCTGAGAGAGAATAATAGAAGAGTGTGCTTCTTAACAAATTTCTTCAATGCAAAGATAAGGACCCTACTGAATCTCCAAATCCCATCAGCACAGAGAACCAGCTGCTGGTTTTGTGTCAGGGTACAGTGCCAGTTTTATATAGCACAAGAAAAATGGGTCAGAAAATAAATGCTCACTGACTGCAGAACCTTCTGTTGGGTTGTCATGTAAGAGCCTAACTGATCTGAAAACAACAAGGCCTTGAGTTCAGGTCCCCCTTGATCTTCTGTATCCAGCCAGTCTCTTGCCCTGCAAAGAATTCCTCAGCTTTCAGGCAGTCCTTTACTATGAACAATGCAAGATCTTTAAACCACTGTTATTTTTGCTGTCTCCACCACAAAGCAGGGCTCACCCACCTCCAGTACCACATGCTATGCAGAACACATTAGAGAGAGGTAGCAGAACTACCTGAGCTCAGCTCCAGATATTTTCTTTCTTATGGGTACTTTTGATCTAGTTTTACATCCCAGTAGTTACCTTGCACTGTCACCCTTTCAACCAATGGAGCAAAGTGTTCAAAAAGCCAGTGAGGTGATGGAAAACCCAGAGACCCCTTTCCAAGTTAACTGCGTGGTAGAATGATGAACCAGTGTCAGACTACAGCTGACTTGAGGACATGCAATTGCCAGTGAATTGACCCAGGCTGGGTGTTAACAGACAAACAACATCTATTCATTGAGGCATCTCTTTGGATTCATCTATTCATTCTGCCCATGGAGCAGAAGACACACTCAGTACACAGTCTGGCACAATGCAAAGCAGTTAAGTGAAACAGCTGGAGAGACACCACAACTGTTCATGCATATCTACATGAGGATCTTCTCGCTTACTGTTACCTTACTTGCATTTCAAATGGGAGAACAGGCTACCTCATACCAAGACTGTAAACACAGATCCCACCAGAGTGCAGTGATTCAGATGATTTTGAGCTGATCCCTACCATTCTGGCAAGGTAATGGGAAGCTTATTTCAATTGCAGTTGGTGGAAAAAGCTTCCATGCATTTAAAAACCAGAAGACAGCAATAGTGGGAGAGAGGAGGATGGATGAACTTGTGAATATCAGCATTCAGAGTTAATAAGTTAATAAGATTCTACCAGTAAGGTTCATATGATGAGTTTTAGTCTTTTTTTTTTCTATTTTGATCATCCAAGATAGTCTTTATTTCAAATATCACCATAGGAGCAGTAATTAATTCAAATGAAGTGGGATTTTCTCCAAATGAGCAAGGAAAATATTCCAAAACATTCTGAGCTTCAAACCTTAAGAAAAAACAGAAGTATTTATCTTTAAAACTTTAAAATACAACTTTAAGAGAAAGCAAGGCTTTTTTTTCTTTTTTTAAAGTCTGTAAGTACACTGTGGAAAGATGGCACACTGACTTTTTAAAGAAGTAGGCTACCAAATTCTCCTTTTCTGCCCCCAGTCATAGCTAACTGAAGATTACCAGTGGCAGTGAGAAGCTCTTGGACCTATTTGACTTTTACAGATACTTTCAGGCTGGATAATAAGAGAAGTTACCAAACCGGGGCCCAAACATTAAATACTATTAAATCCTTTGAATCCAATACAGAAGCACTTCAATTATACAAGCTTCATGTCATCACAGATGAGGTCATGATTCTTAATGCTCATCATATTGAATATTCCTGCCATATTCGGAAAGCTCGATTATCAAAATTATCCTTTGTCCTTTGTGTCTCATGGATAATTGAAGTTTATACATTTAATGCAAAACAGGTTTTGTACTTCATTAAACAGACCTGTCTGTATTCCCATAATGTAATTCCTGAACATAATCTGGGCAGGTCACATGCTCATGGCTGGATAGCATGATTATGGTAGCAATAAGGTAAACTCAGCTTCAAGTCAGAAACTTCTAGACACCCACAAATCCAGTGGTAGGACTCCAGCTCTGGAAGCAGATTGATTTTCTGTGATCCAAATAGGCATGCAAAATGGCACCATTTTGTTATGTTATTCAAGCTATTTAGCTGAACATTGTTTTATTCATGTCTAACTTACACTGGGCACTAATCATCACTTGTTTTCAGCAAGAGGAAAAGTCCAGAAGACAAATCTTACAGAGCTCAATTGGTTTAAACTGGTACTACAAAAATGTGACACACAGATGCTAAGTCTTAGTCTGTTGTAGCAATGCAGGATACTTAAACAGAGTAAGTTCAGCATGCGAGTTCACATACCTCCTTTTCTAGATACTGCTGAGGACTACGGAGAAGCTCTCAACATGAATTCAATCCCATGTGTTTACCCCAAACACAGAAGTACACAACAGTACTTGTCAGGCAATAGACTCACCGTAAGACACACAACCAAAGTCTGAGGGAAAACCAAACATTTTACTCATTGACCAGACCATCTTCTTGGGAAGCACCCACAGAGAGCATAGGAACGTTCGCAACTGCCTGTCACAGGAGTCTTGTTCCTGGGTAGTAGCATGTACCCCTGACTAAGAGAAAATTCTCAAATACAGCATTTATGAAAACTCGGACATCATCTGCCCCTTTGTTTTCAGAAAGACAGGGGATACATTAATCTAATCCTGCACTTTGTATAATTTTTGTCCCTCTTTCACACCTCATTATCTTAAGAGCATCCTAGAATTATAAGACAGCTGAGAGAGACCTGTACCCAAAGTCCTATTCACAAGGCAATGCCATGCAGAGATGATGGCTCTGAGGGGCCTTCCAGGAAAGAAGTGGGAAAGTGGGGTGCAATGTAAGAGAGGGGGAAGAAGACATCTGTCTCAGCCTACTGACTGCAGAGAACATGGAGCAGCAGTGAAAGGCAGAGAAGGGGACCAGAGAATAAGCCATGAAGGAATAGGGTAGAACTACACAAACTTCACATAGCAGGAGATGGGGACCAGGGTTGAAGAAGCCAGTCATAGAGCCTGAAGGTAATTCTGAAAGGATGCCACACTGGTGGATACACCCCAAGAGGACAGCGGTATGACTGAAGGTGGGAGGCAGATTTGTGGGAGCACCACCTTTGGAAGGAGAGCAGAAAGGGAAATGCCCACAGAAGTAGTTACCATGGAGCCACCTAAGGTACATGGAAAATGGTCTTTGTAGCTTCTGAAACAATGCTACTGTGAGCAAATTAACCTGACCAGCCTTTGAACAAACTGAGGTGTCAGGCTATAGAGTTCAGAGGAGTAGAAATGTACATCAGAATCAGCAGGGATACAGCTAGTGAGTTTTATGCTATTTAAAATGCCTCAGAAGGGTTGTTTCACGGATACTCCAATATGCAGATATTTAATTTAATCAGAAATGTAATTATCTGTGTCCTAGTTCTTCAGTATACCTAAGTATTTGTCTTACAAGATATTACTCCACATGAATCTCTAGATTTATGCTATACAAATATACATATATAAAAGTCTTGAATTATGTTCACTGAAAGCTGATCAGAAAACATTAGTGCTACCAGTAAAAGAAATAGTTTATGGTGTTTGTATTAGTAATCCTGACTAGGTTTTCATTTTTGCCTTAGCTTTTTATTCATGAAAGATCCTCCCCCGCAAAAAGAAAGTTATTTTATACAGCTAGAATTAGTTTACAGACTTCACTTGAAAAACTTAACTCATCGTCCTGATTTCTGCCCTTTAGTGGTCAATATATTTCCACACATGCATTGCTCTAAGCCATAAATCCACCTGTGAGAAGACAGTTTCCACAGGGGTGCCTGGTTGAAGTTGAGTTTAGCTCTTTGCAGGATTAAGTCCTGTGAAGCAGAAGTAGTTTGCAATACAGTGGAGGTCAGAGTACAGTAATTCTCTATGTGAGGCTGCAGATTATATCTCATGTGGCAGGTTGCCAAGGAGCTACTAGGAGCAGAGAACAAATACAGATGGGAGGAGGTGGATGCAGCAAGGGTAGAATTACACTGAAATGGCATTGGCTGCAAAGTGTGACAACAACAAGCAGTAGGACAGGTCAAAGACCAGAACCTACAGTGACCAGGAAAGGATGCTCCAGCAGAACTAGCAGAAGAGTCCCTGAAGGTCCCAGCAACGCTTCCTCCAGTGGCTGAATTTTCACACCATGGCTCTGTCAGACATCCTCAGCCCCAAACCACCCCCCTTCAGCTATTCTCTCCTCCCAACTACTGCCCAGAGACCCAAGGCCCACTCCTCACATTTTCTGAAGGTGCTGTCCCTTTCCTTCTCCTCTATCCTCCTTTTCAAACTGAGCTTTGGGGAAGGAGAACTCACATGAGAGAAGTCTGAAATTGCTAAGCAAGCTATAAAAAAACCAACAACTTAGTAAGCTCAGTGATAGATATAAACATTTCACAGCTTTTCCCTGCAGAATCATTCAGCTATTTGAAAGCTGCACTGGTTTCCCAAGCACTAGTTAAGGAACATTTCTTTGTTCAGGAGAGCACTGATGCATGCGCCTACACAAGTGTATGCTTTTACAACACAGCAACTTAGAAAGGCAATTTCCAGTTGTCTTGGATAAGACAGTCATTTAAAACTACAGGTTTTCCCCTTGGCTTCTCTGGCAATCTTTGCACAAGAAAATTTTCTCTCTTGCCCTCCCATATACTGTAGTGATGATACATATTTACATCACTTCATACTGGTGTCATGAGGATTCATGAATGCTTATAAGCACTCTGAAGATGAGAAGTCCTACAAGCAGTAAGTTATATCAAGGCAAGGGCTTTTTAATGCATACTCAGCCATGTGGTGAGTATCTCTCCTCTTCCACCACCCTCGTTAGCATCTCAAAGCTGTTTGCCAAAATCTGTCCTGTGGAGCAGCAGGACTGCTGTAATGGCCCAGGAGACTGAACCATTCAAATGAGCACGATCTCAAGCACAGCAAAAATACTACGAACACATACATAACTTTAAAAATTCCTACAGAAGCAGTGCCAAGGAAGAAAATGTACTTATGAAATCAAAATGGACCCTAGAAACAAGAAACAAGTAAACTGCCTGGGCAAAGTATTACTTTTTCTTCGTTTGATTCAATGCCATGATTCCCTCTGATTCAGTGATTTGTGTCTTCCATTTCTAAATTGTACTCTGTCTAAATATAGTTATCACAGAGAACAGAAAACCCAGCCTGAACACCTGGGCACTTGCTACAGGCAGGCTATTCTGGAGGTGGTGGATCAGCACACCAGAACCAGCATTCACAAACCACCTCCAGTGTGCTCAGCATTGCTGAGAATAATGACACCAGCAGTTGGTTCATCAGGCAGCTCCTCTTCCTCTCCCCTGTCCCACCTCACCCATGGAAACCTGGCCCACACACAGTTCCTGCACCTAGAGCTGGAAACAGGAGCTCTCTGGTCGACTTCCCAGGTAGAGATAGTCTTTTTTCATCTGTGCCTGCAGTCACGATCAAACAATGATCTCACATTCTCATCCAAATTCACTGAGGAACCACAACTGGGAAACCAGAGCAGGCAGGGCATGTTCCAATAAACTTGAGCCACGGGCTCTCAAGGACATAGGAAGTGAGGCACAGCTACTCCCCACGCAGACAGTTGTGGGTTTGTCCCCTGAGCACCGGGATCTACTCCGGCTCCACCAGCTGTGCACAAAGGAGGCACAAGCACCCTTCGCAAATGCTAATAAATAACCTGTGTTATTCTTACAGCAGCGTTCTTAAAGCACTGTTTCCTATGCCCAGCTTGTCAAAGCACTAGATTGCCCTCTCTTGACAGCAGTTCTAAAACTGTATACCCATACCCGAGAGGCTCTAGCGAAAGAATGTCATAGGGGATCCGTAATTCAACATCCAGCAGTGCAAATGTCGGTCAGGACACATGCTGGCACTGCCCCGAGCCCAGCTGGGGTCAGGGCGACTGCAGTGTCAGGGACAAGGTTCAATCTGACTGCAGCTGCCCAGGACTCCTGCAGGCAGCTGCTCCCTCTCCGTGCATGGGTCAGCAGCAGGAGTTGCACTTCTGTGCTCTCTGCCTTGCACTGCTGGATAATGGGGCCCAGGGAGAAAAGGGATTTTAGGCAGCAATGAGGAATTCCAAAGCTTTTAAGAGCTGGCAAAGAGAATATTGCCACTTTTAAGTCTGAATGCTAGTTTGCCACAGGAGACTTTATATGATTTCTGCAATTCTAGGAAACTTTTCTTTAATGAAAACATTCTGTCACCACCTGTCAGGAATAAATTTAGGCAAAGAAAACAAGACAATATTGAACTAGAAGGCAGGATCTTGCAAAACATCAGAGCTGATTCATCCCTTCCCATTCCTCCCCCCATCCTACTCCAGGCACCATGCCGAGAATACATTAACTTAACTTGCCTGGGGATTTACATCAGATTACTATCTATTACCAGGGACTTCAGATTCCTTTATTCTCCACCAATGCTGTATTTCTGTAAGAGAGTACTGAATAAAACTAACTTCACCTTTTTCTTCAGTTATTCAATTTCTGTAGTCTGGCAGCAGAGGTGCCAAGTACAAAAGTCTTGACTACTCAGTCTCACCCCTAGAACAGGTATGCCACTGTATTAGGATATAAATCTGTTATTTTTGTCTCAACATGCATGAATTACCTGAGTATTATATATGCAGATACACATTTTTGCGTGCTATATCTGCACTCCTACTTTTTAGTATCTGAAAACAGTATTTGAAACAAGTCACCTGATGTAGGACTAAGTTAAAAACTACTCTTGGATAAAAAAAACCCTCTTGAATCACACATTAAAAGAATCAATGCTAAATATCAGAAAACTGAGGCTTCTATTATCACCCAAGGCTAGGGATATTTGATTCTGCACACCCTCAATGCATTCTACACAGTTTCTGCAATGACAGAACTCAGGATTGCAGCCTAGAAAGCTCTCTGGCTACACTTTCCCCCAGTAATTAAAAAAAAAATGAAATCTATTCATATAATATAACACTTATCACCCTTCAGAAGGACCTTTTCCCTGCTCCTTTCCCTCATTCAGTTAGTCTCATGCTCAGCTGCCCTCCTGTGCAGGTGTTCTGCAAGCCACAAAAGCACAGTTTGCCCAGACAAGTAGTTGACCTGGCAGCAGCAAGTGGCATTGAAAGCCTCAACAATCATCCCTGCTTTCAACATCAGAGAAGGGAACAGAAAAGAGAAAAGAGTCATTGAGTCCAACCTTTGCCCAAACACCTCCATGCCAACTTAACTAGATCACTAGTGCCAGTCGACTGTTAAACACCTCCAGGGATGGTGAGGATGGTGACTCCACCGCTTCCCTTGGCAGTCCATTCCAATATTTGACAACATTTTCAGTGAAGAAATTCTTCATGATATCCAACCTGAACCTCCTCTGGTGCAGCTTGAGGCTCTGTCTTCTTGTCCTGTTGTTGGTTGCCTGGAAGAAGAGGCTGACCCCCACCTGGCTACAGCCTCTTTTAGATGGTTGTAGAGAGTGATGAGGTTCCCTCTCAAGCATCCTCTTCTCCAGGTCAAACACCCTCAGCTACCTCAGCCACTCCTCATAGGACTCTCCTGACCTTTCACCAGCTCTGTTGCCTTCTCTGGGCACTTCAGCACCTCAGTGTATTCTGTGTATTCCTGGCAATGAGGGGCCCAGAACTGGACACAGGATTTGAGGTGTGCCCTCACCAATGCTCAGTAGAGAGGGACAATTACTGCCCTGGTCCTGCTGGCCACACCATTTGGGAAACAGGCTCTAATCTCAGGGAGATCCAAATAGATTGAATGTACGTGGTAAAAAAAGGCAATGGAAAGTAAATCTCTTCAGGCTTAAATAGAGAAAGCAAGCAAAAGGATAAAAAAATCCCCTTTATTTTTGAGCAAGTCAATATTTATCATACATCCATTTACTCTCATTAACTCAAGTAGGCCAGTACCAAAGGTTTGCCACCAGGGGATATGTCCTTTTTAAACAGTTAATGGAGTTTTAATTAATTGTGTTACCTGAAAGTGTATCTTGACAAAAAGTAAGATAATTGAAATGCATTAAAAGTGTGTTTAGTCATCTGTCCAGAAATAAGCTGGAAAAGACAAAGAGAACATGTAAAAAACTAGTTTTTAGAATACATGAAAAGAATGGACAACTACTAGGAGACTTGCAAATTTGACTACTGGTATGAATAATTGTATTCTAGCAAATGCCCAAGATTAACAAACAAACAAATCAACCAACCAACCACAACAACAAAAAACCCATCAAACCCAAAAAATTAACTAATTTACAAATAAAAAGACAAAAAGTAGAATATCCGAATCAAACTATCAAGTATTAATACGGTATTGCTGCAGGGGAAAAAATATTTCTTTTTCTTCTGGAAAAGATTTTGATTTCTCATAGAGAATCAAGAGATTTGAGCCTTTTTTTTCTTTTTTTTTTTTTTTTTTTCCCAAATAGAGGTTACTTTTTCATTGGAATAATATTTTCCTCAGAAATATATTTTTTGGCTTTTTTTTTAATAAAGACATAATTTTCTATTGAAAACAGCTTTGATAAGAATATGGGCTAGCAAAGCATTTCCTTTTATGATGGTTTCTGGCATTCAAGGTCAGGTTCAACTACATTAAATACAATGGTGTAAGATTAATTGCTCAGAAGGAAAACAGTGACCAAAGAGCCACTGTCCTGATTTTAAAGGTCCTGGAGCCTCATGAGATCTTTCAAGATATGCACAGATGTTGTAGCAAGGCACAAAAGGGGAGCTTTAGCCATTTTTTACCTTGCAACTGGAGACTGTCAAAGGCTTTTGGAAGTTTTACCTACTCTTCAATCAGCTCATTTCTCTCTTTTTTTTTTTTTTTCCCATGCCTATTTTTTTCATATATGTTTCTTAAAGTTAAGATTTAATTGTCTTGTCAGTAGGACAACATTCTAACAGTGCAGAACATATAGAGGAAAAGATGTTAACTGGCTCTTCTCTGTGTCTTTTGTGCTAGAAAGTGCTTTGTCTCCTCCTCAGAACAAGAGGAAATGGAAATGTTCATCCTGGCACAGGCAAGCTTTCAACAAACCTGCAACCAGTCATTCTGACCTACCTACTCTTGCCCTGAACGGCAATCTTGAACAAAAGAAATTACTTTAATGAAATCCCTCTGGGCTTAGTTCAGCAAAGTCAACATGTTTAAGATATCTTAGCCTTCCTCCATTTCTTTTCTCACTATTTCAATCTCAAATTATGCACATGTTCTCTGAGACAACATAGACTCATGAAACTTTTCTCAGCTGATATGCTTAATCAAGGGTGTGACTAACAGGTTCAGTATCTCACAAGCAGGCTCAGCAGAAAATAAAGCTCAGTTCTATGTTGCTAGATGGTAAGGAACATAGTGGTTCATATGAAATCCATGCCTGTATCTTGGCTGGAACAGTGGCCAACAGCAGATGTCTTGGGAATATGCCCATGACTAGAATAACCATGTAATGCTGCTCCCCAGAATACTTCCCAGCTGCTGGAGAACTGCAGGTTAAAGGGGCTTTGAGCCAGCAGTGTTCATTTTATCCTCAGGGGCATATTTTATGTGAATTTTAATCCACAGAAACTTGTGCTTCCCCCAACACCCAGTGGCCAGGAATCTCATAGCTAAATGCAGAGCTCATTCCTCTGCTCTGAACTTGAGGGGCCTGGTGGTTTCATTTGACGGCCCCAGTTCTTTTGCTGACAGAGACTGAACAATCAGTCACTTTCTAATTCTTCCCTCCCATGAAACTTATGCCTTGCTCTCCACTCTGCTTATCAACAGAGGTGGCAGATAAAAATATGACCAGTAAGAAAGACAGTTGAAAGCACATCAGTAATTTACATGCCATTTTAAAAAGTGAACCCAGGGACTTTGATATATAAACCTCATTGACAATTCAAAAAAAACACAGCAGAAGCAGTGATGGGAAAGATGAACTCCTTAGCAAAGAGGAGCACTTGAGGTAAAGGCAGGAAATCCTCTCTAGTCCTTCAAAACCAATGCTGATGTCGCACTGAAATCCTCATGCACATCATGAGATCTTTTAGGCACTTAAACACCTGCAGGCACCTAAATTCACTACAAATTCATGAAGAGCCACTTAAATTCACTCCTGTCACAGCATGCCCAACTGCAGAAGAAATAACTGTCTGTTTGTCCTGCTCCTCCCGAAGGCAAGAGGCCCCTGTTTGAGCTGCCACTCTGCTGTGTTTGGAGCCAGGATGTATTCAGTGCTCCCTCGTGCCAGGGTGGCCTGTGTCTTAGCCAGTTAAATTGACTGCACGTTAACTTGGCCAAATCTAATGCTTAAGTAAGTTATCTGTTGTCATGGATTTAGCTGCTAACACATTTCATATTCCCTGAGGGTAGTCAAAATAGTAGAGCCTCTAAAAGAGCTGAAAAGGAAAATCTCTGTATTACCTCAACCCTGAAAATTAGTCTTTGACTGACACTATTATATACTATTTGAAGGCAATTTCTGAGCACATAAATATTACAAAAGGGCATGCTTCTTCCCCAGCAGAGCCACAGTGCCACTCTCTCCCACTAGCACAAATTGTCCCAGGTTTTTCCCAACAAATTGTAAAGACCAGACAATGACAACTCGGTAAAAATAAAGCTTTCATTCTGCTCAAACACCTGATGAATAAATCTTAGAGCAAGCACTGTTCTGTACCTGGTAAGGTATACTCATCCCTCCTCACTACTCTATCAATTAAACAGAACATTAATAAGCCAGACTGCCTCCTTTCCCTCCCCATAAGTACTTGCAAGAGTAGTTCGTGATTATTGAGTATCAAAGCCCAAACCCATCTAAGAGTATTAAATGACACATAATAAAAACAGAAGTAGCACACAATTTCATCTTCATTACACACTTTGTTTAGCCCAGCCTGGATTTTCAGTATATTCTGCTCATACCAATGTCTTCTTTTTGTTGTTCCTAACCACTAATTTCTTGTTTATGCATTTGATTTTCATTAATTTCCAAGTGTAGCTGCACCTTGCCTAAAGAAATGACACTGGCAGCATTCGACATGTGAATTTGTTTACCCTGGTGAAAATTAACAAGGTACACAGAGCTGATATTCAGAGAGATAATATAAGCAGACGTAAGTGAGAATTTATACCTAATATGTACTTCAGTGTTCTGGTGAGAGACTGCTGAGACTGAATAAATCAACTCCTAATACGGTCAATTAGGACAGGTAGGTCATCTGGCATGAGAAACTGACAGGAACAAATCCAAAGAGACAAGACTGTTGAGGTCTGGAGAACTGGCTTTCCATCTGTTACCTGGAAATGTAGTCTGTCCTCTCTGTTATGGCGTTCCTGACATGTCTAATAGCTTGTCTCCATTAACTACAATGCCAGTCTACTGTATCCAAATGACCAGGAAGGAGGAGGTATGCAAAAACAGGAAAACAACCTCAGGGATTTTCCTCCTGCTTATATATGCATTAGTATTTTACTAATCAGAAACTAAGTGAGAAGAGGAGCTTATGGAAGAAAAAGAATCAGATCTTTCATGTGGAATGAAATCAAGTGGACCAGCCTCAGCTGACATTAGTTACACATCCAGCCACAGCACCCACATATTACACAACAGCGTTCATACAAGCACCAAAGTACTTGGACATGTCTATGCTATCTATGTCATTTTTATTTTGAATAGCCTGAAGAGCAAGAGTAGCAGTGGTGGCCAGGAACATCTGTACACACAGCTATCACATTTCTGAAGTCTGAAAAGATTGTGTAGAGACAAGGAAAGGGGAGGACTCTGTCTGGAAAGATCAAACTCCCATAAGGCATCTCAAATATGGTGTTAGGATAATTACTAGTCAATGACCTCACTAGTACTCCAAGGATTTTAGAAAGTGCTCCCTTTGTGAAGATCATATTGGACATAAGTAGCTGGAGGAGCCAGAAGGGTGGTAAGCAAAGGCAGGCACTTGGTAAGACCTGTTGAGCTAAGCTCCAGACCCAGCAGAAAATCTTGAAAGGAGCAGGCTAGCAGAGCACTGCTACTGCGATGCTTCCCTGTCCATGGTGCTCTCTGTGCCATGCTGCACAGCCCCAGTACAAACCATGCCAGTTCTCACTTAGCCTGGACTGCTCTGCTTTCCTCCACAGACTATAGCAAGAACCTGAGGAACAGTTGGAGGGTTGTCAGCCTAAGATGTGCTTCTGGACCTGGCAGCAAAAGTGCAGAGGGTGCTGCACAGAGCATCGCTGTGTCACTCTTGAAGGACTACCAGCCTCTGCATACCACTGCTGGCCTCAGGTCACCAACGCCTGAAGGATCTCATCCCACTTCAGTGACTGAAGCACCGGGAGCAGGCAGGCTCCTCAGGGAGATCAGCTCATCTGGGGAGTAAAGGGCTCAGCTTAGGGAAAGTCCACCCCATCAACACAACTTAAGAGCAGCTCTCCCAAGGCACCAACACTTCACTGATTCCACCCATCTTCACAGATACATTTTCTCTGCATTACATTTGATATTCAGTACACCCCAAACAGAAAAGGAAAGGACGTTATTTCATGTCTCCAGCCACAAACCCCAGGTTTTTGTTATGTTAATGAGGCACCCAAAACAACTCTTTTACCTACTGCTCCTTTATGAGCACGGATGGCATTGGAAAACATGAACCAAATGGAAAGTGTAGATTTAACACAAAGTTTTTGACCCATACTAAATCCTGTGCAAGAGCTTCAGCTTTCCAACTCACTGGCCCAGCTTTTATTTATTTACTTACTTACTTTTGAAAAAATCACTGAAACATAAACTGCATTTAGGGACAGCAAATCAGAAGGGTCTCAAACGTTAGGCTTCCTCTTGCTGGCCATAAAATCACATGATGGGGGAACAATAGAAAAACAGGGGTTTCTCTGTGTTTTATGTTCCCTTTCTGGCAGATATAAAAGCGAAAAAAGGGGATGTTAAGATGTAAATGGTAGAAAATCCTCTGGAACAGCAGAGAATAAAGAGGAGACAAAGCAGTCAACAGTGAAGTTTCATATTCCATCCTAGGGAGCCTGACATGAAATTAATTTTACTGTTGGTTCCACACATGATTACTGTTTTTCCAAGACATGCTAAGGACTATGAACTCAGTGAGGAAGGTTGCCCAGTGGGATGCCTAAAGTAGAACCAGAGCATTCCCAATTCAAAGTCAGAGCTGCGATTTCTTTTTATTTCTTGCTCCATTTGTCTAAAAGGAGACTTCCTTTCTCAGATGATTTGTTATGCAGCCTTCATTAGCGCTAAGGTGTTGCCTAAAAATCAGGAATTACAAATTGTATTGCTTTAAGCTAAAGTTAGCTCGGTTTAATGTCTCTTGGCAGTGCTCTAGTTGTGT
Organism: Pycnonotus jocosus; assembly: GCA_013400435.1. NCBI lineage: Eukaryota > Metazoa > Chordata > Aves > Passeriformes > Pycnonotidae > Pycnonotus > Pycnonotus jocosus. The sequence continues at coordinate 56,051 of VWYP01025872.1, read as the reverse complement.
ACAGCAGAGGAATCTAGCACAGGTGGCCCATAATTCACATGGAGGTCAGTCTGCAATGGACAGCTCACAAACATGCAGCACAAAACAGGCTGACAGCATAAACCAACCCTCAAAGCCCGATTCAACCCTTGAGCAGCCACAGAATTAGGTATGAAAAAGAAACAAGGCTCAAATACCTTGTATCCACAATCCTCGAGGTAATTTCGCCCTTTAATAAACCGTTAATTTCAAATCTTGACCACATCTGCACTTCCTCTCCTTGTAGCAAAGAATTATGATGGGCAGTGGAAGAAGATAAAATTCAAAAAAAGCATTTGTTCCACATTATTCACTAAGAGAGAATAGAATTAATCAGCCTTCTCTTAACCAGCTTGTCCAAACCATATAATAAACACACAATAATTAACACTATGTGTAAAATACTGCTATTTGTAAAAGAGATTAGCAATATCAGGTTTAGGGAGTCCAGCTAAGCGGACTCCTCCCAAAACAAAGAGAAATCATCTTGTTTGTTCTGTGTTCCCTCGGCTCTGCCAAACCAAGCACAGCCTTTGCAACCTGGATCTGTGGCTCAGAACAGCTGAACAGAATCCCAGGCTCCAACCACCTCATTCACCAGGAAGTGATGGAAGAGGTTTCCCATGTCTTTTAACATGAATTTTGAGAGATGTCTTACTGCTCCAGTTGTCTGAGCTACAGAACACTTAGGCTAATGGGCGTAAGGATTTAACAATAAAATTTGGGAAGATCACACAAAATGGGAGCAAGACAGGAACAACAGTGGGACAAGAAGCCTGAGCAGTTATATGACTCACTCTTTTGATAACGTGCCTTCTACACTGGCACTATCCTGTTACAGCCTGTTTCAGAAAGCAGCCCAAGTCTACCTAGAAGGGGAGCTTCCCTTTTGGGAAGGAGCAGTGAAAATTGTGATTGGAGCTGAATGTCAGGGAAAGGATCCCTATTGACTTTAACAGCCTTTGGTTGCAGTTCCAAAGTGGGGTCTGGTTGAGTACCATGCTCTCCTCGGCTAAGAGATCGGGTTATTTTTCTTCATCTTTTAGCGGTGCCTTCGGCAGTCATGAGAGCCTTGCGTTCGCCTGCACACAGCACCACTAGCCGCTGCCTATTGTGGATGGAGAGCTGTTCCCTTCGCCCAAGTCCATCCGTGCCCGCGATCTCGCAGCCAAGGGATCATCTGCGGCCGTGCAGAAACAATAGCGGTGGGGAAGCCCCCGGCCG
>VWYP01025872.1:0-54348 GCA_013400435.1 Pycnonotus jocosus | reverse complement strand
CCCCTTCCCCGGCCCCGGCCCCGGCCCCTTCTCCGGCCACTCCAGCCCCGGGCAGCGGGGGCGGGCGGGGGCCGCGGCCGAGGAGAGGCGCGGAGAGGGTTCCTGGCTCCGGCCGACCCCTTGTCACGCCGCCTGGGCGCCCGGAGCACTGTGAAGAGCCCCCGCGGAGAGCGGGTCAGAGCAGGGCAGGGCTGGGGCTTCGCCCTCTGGGGAGCGGGGAGACGCCGGGCTGGATGGCTGGATGGTCCGAGGTGCTGGATGGCTGCATCGCCCCAGCCAGGTTCGACTGCGGGGAGCTATTTGCGCCACGCTGCTTTTGGTGCTCGAACCCCGTGGTGCTCCAGCTTCTCGTAGCCAAACAAGTCTCACTCGAAGCAAATTACACGCATTCCAGCAGCAATTTACTTTTCCTGAAAGCTGTAGTACACTACCCAAGTTACAAGCTGTTCTGAAGTTAAAATAGAATCCGATCTCGAAAGGTATTTATTGTTAATTATTACACACTTTCTGTAATAATGTTAAATGCAAGAAATCCAGGGCTCCCGCTGTCGGGTGTGTGGAGGTGAATCTTGGCATGTTGCATCTCCACACACATGCCCCGGGTGAGCCTGTGTGCCGAACAGCTAAAAATGGAGCAGCAGGTTGTGCTGTGTCTCAAGAGGACAGGACCACACATTTCAGATCCTGAAGGATGTGACTTATCTTAGGGCAACCCATTATTTCAAGTTTTCTCTGTGTCTTGGTACACTCTTCAAGTAAATTTTTGTGAAACTTCAGTCCTGTGAGCATATAGTGACCCACAAAAATTAATTTCTGGCAAGATAAATAACAAATAAAAGGAGACAAGTTAGGGCAAACTGTCACCACATTTACACTTGAACTTAGTTTGACAGGAGCAGTTTAGCTGAAACAAGAGAATATTCACTGTCAGATTAGTATCGTTTGTAATGTTGTGTCATGGAGAGCAGCAAACCAAGAGTACATGGCCATCAAATTTCGGCCATCAAGTTTTTGGTACTGAGTCAAACGTTGCTGCTTTTGATCTTGTGGTATATGGTGTCCCTCAGCACAGTGTTGCCTTAAGGTGCTAAAAATGGTGAGGTTGTCACTTGAGTGGAATGTGCATGACAAGTGGTTTGTTATGTTGGTTATGGTCAGTGTCAGCTAGTGGGCTAAGATCTGCTGTACTCCTTTTAGCACACTGATTTGTGTCTCCTGGTCCTGGTTGTTAGGTACTTCTGCTCCCTCTTCTGCTGTCCAGCTTCGGCTCTCTCTGCTCTCAAGTCTGATTGTACAGATTTCAGTAGTGCTCCTGTTCACTTGCTCAATTTGCCTCTTCCCTTTCTTTTGTCTCCTGAAAATGAAAAACTCTGAATTTTGTCAAAATGTCCATATTGCAGGTACAATGGGATGTTTTCAGAGTCACTGTAGATGACTATGCACAGAAACCAGTGGTGTTTTCAAGAATGCTGCCTGCTACAGTCATTAACTCTTCTTGGCCACCACCCAGTGTAAAATGCTGAGACACATCCCTCATGTACCTGCTGTCACCCTGATTGTGACAGACTCTCAAACAGGCTTCTTCCAGATGTTTGTCCCTAAATTGCACATCTTGCTCGCATGAGGTTTTACTGTGTACGCTTGATACAAGGACTAGTTTACCAATAAGTGAAATGGAGTAATAACAAAGAATAAGAACATCAGCAATAATCCTGGACCATAGACATAGGGGAACCTTCTCTGGGTGTTTAGCTTGTTTTCTCTGTAGTTACACTCATGAAAATATATGTGCTCTGAAATCACTTGTGTTTTGAAGAAAATCTCGGAGTGTGATTAAAAAAAGAGTTGAAATCCTGAGATTTAGGTGTTGCAATGCTAAAATTACATGTATGAGGTTCTTAAAGTCCTCCAAACGTCAGTGCTTGGTACCTTGGCTTTTTATCCGTTAGTAGACTTCAATACTTTGGAACAGGTTTCATGTCCTGATAAGCCAGAAACTATCCAAGGTCAGCAACTCAAAGAGATCTTTCAGGGAACAACCTCCTTAAGATACCTAATGACAGATTGTGGAAATCTGGTTCCCATCTCAAGGCCAGAGCTTCTGTCTTCTCAATTCAGGGCTGAGCCATTTGCCCTGGGCATGGATCCTGATGTCCAAAGCTGTATTAGATAACTCACCTCAGTGCATGGTTTTAAATTACTTTCTTGTAACACCTATCTTCTTCTTGCACCACTGACCTCTGCATAAAGTACAGCGCTTTATTTTGAAAACATAAGCATTTTAAGATAGATGAAAAGTTTGGAATCCAGACCTATCAAGAAATGTGATGGGTAGGGATTTTTGATACAACTCCAGGCCATCTGGCCAAACAGCAGCAAATAATTAAATTTACTGACTTTTCTTGTCTTGTCTTGTCTGAGATAACATCATTTCAGGGCGTCAGGACTGCTTTCATCCCATCACTGTGGTTTTGGTTTTTGTGGTGTTTTTTTGCTGGTTTTTATCAGTTGTTATGACTGTACGTAGCCTTTGGTACCCATGTTCTCCTGCCCCTCTGCTGCTGTAACTTTATGTTCCTCCTCAGTATGCTCGCTCTTACATCAGTCCATGTGTCCCTTTTTCTCTTACAGTTTTAGCCCACTTACCATGCTTGTTCAATACCAGACATCTTCAGAGGAAGTCTGGACACAAAGCAATGCATGATTTGGTGGAATTGATCCACTGTCTCCAGGAACAGACCCCGTACAAAAACATACTTCCTCCTCCAAAAACCCTCTAATAAGAATTATGACCGACGAGAATTGTACAATTATTTTCAAGCTTGTTTTGACAAAGCCATGTTAGTTTGCTCATCTTCAAAGAGCTTTAGGCACATGCAATAATGCCACTAAATCAGAATACAACAGGTGGAAATTCCACCCCGTGCTGGACAGCTCAGATGAAGTCTGGATAACTAGAGAGCAACTGGCATTCAGCATGAACATGCCTGCGTCTTATTTCCTCTGACTTTCATTCATATTTTTTAGTGTCTTCCTTCACGAAACTTGTCAAATCAATCTGTCTGTATTTCCTTCCCTCCAAAAAGCTTTAGGTAACAGTTTGCTGCCTTCTCATATTTGGGTAATTTTACGATTTTACATTACCGGCCGAATGGTGCTATGCTATAGTCCTCTCAACTGTTCCCACTAAGGAATTTGCCAATAATGCCAACTTTTTGCTATTCTTAATGTCAGACTTTGCTTATCAGTGCCCAAAGCCAAACATGAAGAAAAGGTGATGCAATTTCTCATAAAATATCACTGTATACTAATATAATATACAATTCTTAAAATACTCTAACAATGCCTCTATGTGTGCATTTTGTTGGCAGTTTGTCCTTCTGGAGGAATTAATAATTTTTTCCTGGACCAAACCACTATGCTTCTGACATGTACTGTCCCATTGAGCTGTTTATCTGCCAAAGTGAAATCCTGGATAAATACATGGAATCTCCCAGTTCTGCCTGAACAAGACTTGTGCTGATTGAGAGAGTCTGTCTAGAGAAACATAGCTGGATGGCAGCCAAAGAAGTAGGGCCAGTTTGTATCATGTTCCCTGAAGATTTTACTACAGATTTCTTCTGCCCTGTCCTTATTTTCCAGTTTTTCACAAATGAACCAAAAGTCCTGAAGCAAAATACATTCCTTGTCTTGTTCCTCTGTCACTGAAGTCCAATTCCCACAAAAATTACCCCTGCTACTGTATGATCAATGTTTATGGAGTTAAAAAAACCCAGAACACAAATTACTTTTATCCTCTAATCTTTGTCCAATGGTGTCTTCCTTCAGCAGCTCCTTTTTTCCTTCCTCCTGTCACTTCTGCAAGCATCCAACAGCCCATCCCCTAGTGCTGCCCCACCTCTCTGATGTACAACCTCCCACATGGGTTTTACTCTTCCTCAGCCCATTAGCCAGTTCCCTCCAAACATCTTGCTCGGTGATGTTGAGTCCACTGAAAGTAAAAGAACATTTACAAAAGTGACATCTGAGCTTTGGACTGACTGTTTTTTACTGAAAGTTCTGGTGTCCAGAAAACTGATAGTACAGAGCATTCTGCTCTACAAGAGCAGTTCAAGGGGTGTCCTGGAGCACACCTAGTATCACCAGGCTCCAGTTTCACATATGTGGATGCAAAGATATTTTTTTTTCTCTCTTCTGGTGTTTACTGATTAATTCTGTCAAATGCAAAAATGAAAACACATTGTAGAGTGCAACCTGCTCTTTAAAGGCAGCATGTTTGAAATGCCTGTAGCCAGCCTCATTTCTGCAGGTTTGGATGCAAAATGTTGCTATGGGAACAAAACCATCTCTCCACCCAATCAGCTGAAGCAAGAGGTGGGGTTTTTTTTAAACAACGGGATTGTCTTTATCTGCCCTTCACCTAAGGGGGTGAACACAAGAATGAGAACAATGATTTTCACAGCCAAACCACTGAAAATGTGACTCACTGCCAAAAAACCCCTGTGAGCTTCTTACGTCTAGGAGATTGACATCTTACTGTAGAACATAAACAGACAATAGACAAACTGACAAATCAATCTCATTTGACAGTGCAATCAAGGAAAGAAATGGGTGTGAAACTGTTCAAATCTAACCAAACCTTGCTTTGGGAGGGAAAGCTTGAACAGGTCTTCAAAGGAATTGTAAGAGGAATAGTGCTAACAGAAGAAAAGACTTTACATGATTGTGTGATTGCTTCCTTTACCCTGCACGCATGTTGAGGCTGGGTTTGTGTGGTGATTTTCTCTTCCATAAGCTGGTCTTGCCCATCCCACCACAGGAGTGTCCAGGCTGTTCTCACACAAGCTACAGCCTGGTAGCCCACAAAAGCCACTGTCAGCGTTGACTTCCCTCAGTGACCAATGGGACAAGGCTTGGGTCTGCTCTGTCAAGTCCCTCACAGGGGACTCTAGCATTAATCTCTTCATTAATGTTTTAATTCAGTCAAGGTGAGCCAGAGGCCTCCATCCATGGCAAATTAAAAGTAACATAACCTAGTTTGATCCTTTCTTGTCTGGAATGGTGTATTAGCCCTGTGGCTCTGCTAAGATTTAGCAACATGTTTAACTACAGTGAGCATTTATTTAAGTCCTGCCTCTTGTCAGTCTGTAAGCAGAAAAGATATTTCCAAAAAGCCCCAACAACTGGAACAGATCAGTAATTTTGGGTAGTTTTCAGACTAATTCAAACTCTGTTTGTTGACAGTAATTTTTTTAAACTTTCACGTGAGGGGAAAGTACTAAATATAAATATAAATATAAATGTAATTGCAATTATAATAATATTGTTTAAAAATGTTTTAAAATCTGACTAGCCATTTCCTGAATGGGAATAAAGTCAGTCTTTATTAATGAGTGATTGAACTGTCAATCTTCACTCCTTCTTAGTTATTCAAATGAATAAAAGCATACTTTTATCAATCTTGGATTCTGTACACTTGTCACATGCTGTCTCTCTCCTCCGGGAGCTGTCAATTTAAAGCTATGAGACAGCTCACAGAAGAAAGGAAGTAGCTGTCTACTCACAAGGCCCATAATAAAAATAAAATAACAATATATGCACAAATACAAAATAAAATGTGAGGATCAACCCAGCTACTTTCTTCATACTAAATGTAGGAAAATGGTATGTCTTTTGTCATTAAAAATCTGGGAGGTACATTATGTTTTTTCCTGCCTGTATGAACAGTTCCACCTGTGGCAGTTCCACCTGTATTTACTCAAGAAATTTGACTGTAACTGTAAAACAGAAAATCTGTAGATTGTGTGTTTGCTGTGCCTGCAGAGGAGGGAAGTACTACATCCCTTTCAGCCCCTATGAGAATGGGAAATTCTAAGAGCTCCATTAGAGATGCCTCACACCTTCCTCAGTCATCTCTGCTGCTTTTGGCTGGAATAAAGTTAATTTTCTCAGTGCTGATAACACAGGGATGTTGTAGCTATTGTTGATCAATGATCACACAGCATGAAGGCCTTTTCTGCTTCTCACCCCACCCCACCAGAGAGAGGGCTAGGGGTACACAAGGAGCCGGGAGGGAACGCAGCTGGGGCAGCTGACCCCAGCTGAACACAGGGATTTTCCACACCATATGGCATCATGCTCAGTATATCAATCTGGGGAAAGAAGGAGGAAGCAGGGGACATTCAGAGCAATGGCATTCATCTTCAAGTCGCTGTTATGTGTGATGGAGCCCTGCTCTCCCGTAAGGCTGAACACCTGCCAGCCCACGGGAAGCAGTGAATTAATTCCTTTTTTGCTTTGCTCCTGTGTGTTTTTTGCTTTCCCTATTAAACGGTCTTTTAAGCTGTTACCTTCTGATTCTCCCCCTGATCTCACCAGAGGTGAGCAAGCGGGCAGCTGAGCAGAGCTCAGTTGCTGGCTGGGGTTAAACCACAACATCATCATTAAACAAATCATACATTCAGAAGCATGTGTTTGTGTTCACTCACCTCTGAACTCAGAGGAAACGGCCAGCAGCAGCAGGGAGAGCAGAGGAGTCCCAACAGCGCCAGCTGGGCTGACTTTGCTAATGAAGTGTGCATAAACAGCAAACATCCATCATCATAAATTATCCTCAAAGTCCCCTTTTGCATCCACTCATCTCCTCACATCCAGTGCTTCTGAGACAACCTGTGACATCCGTGGCCTGAATCCTGCAAATGACTAGACTGAGTAGGAAATGTGCTCTGTAAACATGCTGTTCATTATAGCTATTTTACCTACTGCCAGATGGATTGATTTGAAATGGTTTATTGCTTACTCACCCTTTTGCGTATTTGAATTAGAAGAGTGAACAAATTGCCTAGTAGTCAGGAATCAAGTGCTTCAGGCCAGCAAAGATTATGGTACTGCCTTTTCTGCCTCCCTAGGCTGTTGCAGGGGAGCTGAAAATTTTACATGGGGGATTTTTTATCTGAACAGAGTTTGACTTTGTTAAAAAGTAAATAAAACTTGTACCTCGAGACTATTAGTAGGAAAAACAAATATGAAAAGACTGTAGCTTATTAATTGGCTATGGTGTTGTTATTTTGATATATTTTAAACAACAGATAGGGAGAACTAGATAGATAGACCTTAGTAAAAGAACTCAACTAGGACATACAAAAGTTGATATCAGAAAGATTTTTTTTTCCAGAAAAGACAATAGTAGCAAACATGTATTCATTCAGCATCACTATTTCAACATCATCCAGTACTCATGAGATCAAACTTATTTCAGTGATGACATTAGTACCAGTATCCATCACTTACTACTAAGGCAAATATAGACCAAGAGAACCAGATAAGTGTATATTTTGGAGCACATGAATAAGCTTAAGGAGCACAAACCTATTGAAAGGAATAAAATATCAGACAGGTAAAGCACAGCAGAGTAAATGGAAATACATTATCCTATGGCTAAAGAAACAAGCTAAGACAGACCTTACGCTCCCCTCCAACATTTTCATGGAATGATGGTAGGTAGCTACCCTGCTACTTACAAGATTAGCTGTATGTAACTTCACTGAACTCAGCACACTGAGCTGCATTTGTAGCAATTTCAGTAACTGCTATTCTGGTTCAAGTCTGTAAATTTTCTAAAAGATACAAATATATGTTTGCATTTTAGTTTATCTGCTCCATAGATATAGTTATTCTCCCCCAGCTGCTGCAAAAATAAGCCCAAAGCTTCCCAGAGCTGGCTAACTCAGATACAGAGCCGGTGCATCCAAGAAATATTTTCCATCTCTTAACTCCAGTGACATTTGAGAATGCCTGCCCTCTGGAAGGCTGCCTGGGCTGTAGATCTTTTATCAAACTGGGCTTTGCCTTCACTTTTGCATTTTCTCTGAGCTTATAGAATTTTTTATTTTATTTAAATGAGCAGATATTAGTCCTGACTCAGGACAGCATTAAATAATATCCTTAATCACTTTCTTAAGGTGCTTAAAATTTACTGTATGTTGAAATGCTTTCTTGCACTGACTCCATACAGGGCAAGACTGTTCTAAAATGATTTTTGGTCTTTCCTAGCATTGCTTTCCACTGCCTCTGTAGAAGAAGTGCAATTTGGAAGCATCATTCACTGTCTTCTTTCCCAATCCACTAGCAGTATCTTCTCCATGTGGAGGGTATTTTGAGAAACAGATTCTCTCTCGTTTCCATACAGGGCACAGCTCTCAACAGCCCCACAGTAAATCCACACCAAACTGTAAATAGGACATAACACAGGGCATTGAAAACACCACGGTTCACTTCAAAATCATAATAATGACCTACTTTTTATAGCAGCAAGGATTTGAGAATATGGCAATTCAGAACAAATATTGCAATTCAGAGAAATATTGGTCTGCCTTTCCCAGTTGGAACCTTCTGGTGGGTATTCACACATGAGATGCTTATTGCCTAGCTCAACTGTTGGAAAGTTGTTTACCTCTACCTTGCCTATAGGCAGGCTCCTTTCATGAGAAATGAAGTAAATCTACTTAAAATAAGTAGAGGAATATCTGCTCCACTAAATACTCCTCCCTCACCAATAATTGGAGCTGGTTCCCTTCTTACAGAACAAAGACTGTTTTAAACACCAGGAGTAATAAGGCATAAATTTGGCAAAAAAAGGTGTACCTTTTTCCAGAGCCATTTGGAAAACAAGACAGGCCCTTTGATTACCAAGTAGAAATAAAGCTGTCAGGCATTTACTGACAGTTTTTCAAAATGATCTTTAGCACACAGCACAGAGAAAATGTAACTTCAGTGTCCAGCGTTTGATCAAAGTTTGTCTGCGTTGATTAGAATGAAAGAATATATGAAGTCTGAGGGTGACATCTGGTACTTCAATACAAAAATGGAAACTCTGAGACTTAAAAAGGCTTTTGTCAAGATAATCTCCATTTAAAGCTCAACAATGACTGAAGACTGCAAACACTAGAACACACCAAAGTGAGACACTGAAAAAATGACTTTTATTTAGCTGGCATTTTCTTATCTGTTAACATAGTATGCTGTGAGCAGTATATGGGCTGTGCAGAGCAAAAGGGAACACCATGGATGGCTGGATTGAATTACCCAAGCAGTGTAATGTTTACTGCTCCATAAAACTCATCATATGGAAATCAATTCCCATCACAGAGGTTGTTATATATTTTGGCTGTTGAATTGTAAATTGAACGGTGGAAGTTTAAGTTCAATATATAATGTGTCTTAATATAGGAAATTCTTTTGTTGTTTTTAGCAGTTACTCTACACAACTGTAACTTCTTGTTTTGAACAAATGCAAAATATAAATAGCTTGTGGCAGCATGTATTAAACTGATTCAGCTCTTGTAGTCTGGTAGGAGAAGGGCAGAGAAAGGCCATGTGCCTATTGCAGTGGCATTCAGTCAAGCCCTAGAAGGCCCTTACTTTCTGTTTGGAAAAAGTAGGTGGGATGTTGGCCAACATGAAGAACTCATAACAATGAGGCAACCTTTTGCCTCATGGTTTGGTTTACTATTTTTAAAAGGCTAGCTGTTAAATGTAGGTAAATACAAACAGTGTTGCACAAGAACTGGAGCTAGGGAAACCCACATGGCCATATGCACCCACCAAAACAGGTCCAGCTTTTTTCTCTCATGAACTGCTCACATGCCCTGTTTCCTCTGCACACCCTGAATTCCCCCCCCACCGATTCCAGTGTTCCCTGCCTGCCGCCCTGCTGGCTCACACCCCATGCTGACTGACCAGCTGGGACACCTAACATCCCAGAAAAGGTCACAGAAAGCAGAATCTAGTGAAATACCTGGCTTTGGTTTTATTTTAAATCTGATTTCCCATTTTTCTGTATGATTTTAAACTGATGGTGATCAGTGTGACATACAGTATCACTGATGATCAGGGAATGCAGTCCCAGCATTGCTCTTGAGTCTGTAGAAATGGAGAAAACTGAGAACAGCAAGAGACTAAGAGCAGAGTAGGAATTTCCATCTTTCCTTAACAGTTCCCTGACTATACCTACCCCAATAAAATGCACTTGCATATGAGTCATCAATGATTTTAAAGCCTGTATTAACTTGTGAGCAGGTTATGAGCTGAAATGATTAGCAGTCATCAGAGAGGGCTGGGGAACAATTGCTGTTCCATGGCCTGTTCCTCCCCATAGAAGTCACCAGCCTTATTGCACCTCTAAGAGAATAGATTCCCTAGTTCACAGGTTCCTCTGGGTGGAAAAATGAGGTGCACAAGCACTTTTCCTTCTCACCATTGCCTCTAAAGGTCAGGCAGCTCCTACTCAGGAGGTTTGCAAGGCAGCTGTGAGGCTAAGATCAGTATAGAAGTACACAGAGAGCAAAATCTTGGGAGAGTGGCTGGTTCAGAACTGAGTGGTGAAAGTGCTAATAATACAGAACAGCTTATTATTTTTATTTTTTATTTGGAAAAAAATAGGATTCCTATAATTCATCTGAATTAGAGAGAATTTGTTCTTTGATCATCCAGAACTGAGGAAGATGTGTAGGATGAACATGTAGGATAGCCTAGCATGTTTAGATGCCCATGAACCTCAGGAGTAATAGAATAGTTGGCTGAGGATTCTTTTTCACTGACCTTGATTTTAAAGGCACTAGGGGAATTCCAGGAGACTGAAAGAATACTTATGCTGTGCTAGTATATAAAGTGTTGAAGTGACTTGACTAAGATAAACATCCCCTAGCCGTGACAGGGAGTGTAGAAGAAACACGCTGGCAGAGACAACAAATAGTGACAATAATCCAAGAATGAACAATAGCCTCAGAATGTCAATTGTGGTGATTTTTCTGGGACTTGCCAAAGAAATCGTATTTCATAATTTCAGGTTTGTACAGGTACCTGTGGAGATGTAACACACCTAGGTGATTGCAAGGGGGTTAATTTTGTACTGTGTAAAACCTAATGAAAAGTCAGCAAGATACCATGTCAGAAAAGTCCTTGCTAAGTGGTTTAGAAACAACTGTTTTCATGAGTATAGTTTTATTTAGCTCTTCCCTCTATATTTCAAGTATATGCTCCATGTTGTCCTCCCTCTCAATGTTTGCTAACGTAATTCAGGAGCTCTTAGCTAGAGGGGGGTGTCAGAGTGGAGCTGCTGCTGCAACCAGCAGGATATGGGTGCAATGGGAATATCAGGGTACATTCCCATGTCTGGAGCCCACAGTGAACAGTACTCAGCACTGGAACTAGAGCAGCCCAGGGCTGCTGCCAGGTGCCAAATTGCAGCCAAGCTTCTTGGATGGACCTGTTCACCCACTGCCTTCAGAGCAATCTGAGTTCCCTGTGCAATCCTGCAGCAAACAAAAATGTCTAGTACGTCCTTGACTACTTGCTGGAGGCTTAAGGGGAATAAAGCAAGCGTGAGGAAAAGGATGAATTTTACACCTTTTATACAGGATTGGTATAATAGGAAGTCCTCATTCTGAAAAGACTGATGAAAAAAATACAGAGGGTAGAGAACCACAAAAAAAATGACAAGGGCAAAGTGCTTTTCATGGAGAGATGGAGGGTTCCATCTGTTTAGCTTGTCAACAAGAAAAGTGAGAAGTGACTTGCTTACAATGTGTGAGTGCTTTCCTAGGCAGAAAATACTGGGCAGTCATCACTTCTCACAGCTTGCAGAGTAAGACAACAGCAGGATCCAGTGGCTGAAAACAGGAGCCAGCCAAATTCAATTAGAAATTAGGCCCAGCTTTGTAAAGATGCCTGCCTAGTAAACATATGAACAAGGAGACTTCCACAGAGCAATTCAGGGTGCTTTGTGAGAGAGGCTTGAGCCAAATGAGACATTTCACTCAACTTTGAATAAAATAAATGCAAGTTAGTGATTTCTAAGAGGAGGGATTAAATTGTAAAACAACTTTAAAACCCCCAAATCAAGCTCTTAGGTCTACTTTGCTCAATTCATGGACATCTGTCAGACTAGAACAACAAGGGGAGACATTTCCAGTCTCTTTTTCTAACAAAAGAGTCACAGCTGAGAGGGAAATGGCCAAGGATGATGTGCTAGGAAGACAAAATGGAAATCTTACACCTCTTGCTCCTTCACACTGGTAAGTAATCATGGAACCTGCCTGTTAGGATGTCTGGGGGAAGAAAATGAAAGACCATCTTTAATTATATTGGCCATTGTATTGATCCGTTTGCATTAAGCAGTCAGCTCCATTGGTGATGAGCATAGCATCATCAACATCCAGAGGAGGCAGCCTTGCAGGATTAGATGAAAGGGGAGGGGCAGAAGGCTACCGGTGTGAGAAAGGATAGCAGATCCTGATGCAGGAAGTCAGGGGTGACACAAAACCACTTGTCTGTGGCTGAGGGGAGACAGACAGGAGGCAGCATGCAGGGACGCAGTGTCAGCCCCTGGAATGAGGCAACACAGGATGGAAGGTGCTGTTAGCGTGCTGATAGCATGCTAATAGCATGCAGGAAATTGAAGGGAAGGAGGAAGGATGTGCAGATGCACCTCTGAGTAATAACACAAGCTCATTGACTGTTCAAGAACCTGCAGAGAGTTCCCCCCTGCTTTGCCCTCAACTACAAAATCTGTTTGCACTACTGGCCTCCCACTGCCTGCTACAGTCATCGCTGTAAAAGCAGTATGTCCTGCTGTGAAGAAACCAAGCTGCATGGAAAAGTTTGCTCCTGGATCTCACCAGCTATTGCTACAGTGCTCTCAACACCATGGGGCTGTCCAGAAAAGATTGAACAATCCAGCACAGCGAGTGAAAAGCTTTTCACTGCTCCTAGAAGCTTCACTAAAATGCAGAGACAAAACATTTATGCAACCCACGGGCTTGGGCTTTCTTAACCTACTGTGGCATGGCTTTTGGGACTAAAATAAGAGAAGAGAATTTCAGGCAATGCTGGATGTGAGAATGGATCCCCTGTAGACTTAAGATATATAAAAGCTAAATAGCTACCAAAAGACAATTACAGGCTTAAGCAAACTTATGGGATAAGCACAAATACTCCTATATAACATGCCTGTATAAATGAACATGTGTTTATTAACATAAATAATTTAGGAAGTTACTGTCTTTCTTAGAAGAGTTTATTTTAATTGATAATTCTTATTTAAAAGTTACTTTAACTGAGGCAGACGGGATGGACAGAAAAGGGAGGACAGAAAGGAGGACAAGACAATCCTACAAATTCACTAATGGCTCCTTGTTAACACTGACAAGCTCAGAAATTATCTAATTGCCTGCTGATGTCTTCTCTGAAAGCCCTGTATGAATTATAATGCACAAGTAGTGCTGCTAGTCTTTTACTAGCTTTTGCAGCTTTTAAACACTTGATTTTAGGCAGCTTACTGTGGGTGATAGAAGTGGTTTGTTTCCTTAATATCTTTCTGTAACAAGATGCTATTTTGTTAATTGCAGAGCGTGAAGGTAATTATACTGTGGAATCATGAGTTGTGACATGTGGGTGTTCATTTTGCCCAGCGTGGAGTTAGGCAAATGGATGGTCAATCATGGCTTGCATTTCCCTTGTTGCTGAGTACCAGCAATTACAATCCTGATTAATAGGAGCTACAAGTACAGATAAGAACTCACTTGGGCTTTAAAAGAAACAAAGTTTACTACATGTAGTTAGACAAGTCCTACAACACAGATTAATTGCTGTTCACTGCTTTTCTTTTGCAGATACATCACTGCCCTCACAGGCTGGGTTTAGAGCATCCAGTCAGTGCTTTGCCATGATGGACACATTCATTGTTTTTGATGTTTGCTTTTTGAAAAACAGTTTGTGCTTTTCTCCAGCTGCCAGAAGCAAGCCTGCAGCCATAGCACGGGTGAGTAGGTGGCAGGGTTACTGCCAGGCCCCTGTAGCTCTAAGGTGGCTGTTATGGGGCTGAGTTACACAGCACTCAGTTGCTGTCTTGTCTTTTGTAAGCTGCAGTGGTGAGTGGCAAGCAGCACAGAGGACTGTGCTTTGGAACTTTCCAGCTCGGGGAGGAAGGCTGTTATTAGCACAGAGTTGATAGATGTTTTAACGATTGTTTAGATCCAAGTGAGGGGCTGGCACCTTGCCAGGAGGACAGATTTGTTGGGGATGAAGGGTAAACAGAGCCAGGTATCCACTTCCCAACTCTGTGCTTTGTGGGCGAGTGGTTGCTGTGGATTTGTGTGAGCCACAGGAGGGACAGCGCATGCAGATGCAGCTCCATTGGGTAATACAATTCCCCAATCACTGGGCAAAGCTGCATGTTAGATTTGAGATTAATCTCCGTGCCTCTGTTTTGTTGTTACAGATGTAAACAACCACAGAGTAGTGCAGAAGAGCAGAGCAGACAGCCTTGGTGCCGAGCAGGGGCCAGTGTTGCTGTCTCCTGAGCAGCCCCTTCCTGGGACAGGCACACCACTGCCTGCAGCCCAGAGCACCCACACATGCACCTGCCTATGACTGACTGCAAATTTTGCAACCCACTTTGAAGAGTGCAAACAAAAATATCCATGATCAATTTAATTCTTCATTCAGCTCTGATAATTGGTCACAGCTTTTCAAATCCTGAATTTCAATGGTTAATTCAAGCTTTAAAAACTCAAAGACTAACAGCTGTGTAAGGAATCTTTTGAAGGAAAAAATCAATCGGAAAAAAAATCCATCAGAAATTGTTTGAAGTCTATCATTTGAAGCCTACTGGAAAGAATTTCAAGCTGATAAAACACAAATTAATTTTTGCTGTCAGTATTTACAGCAACAACTCTCTAGGACAGAGAGACTCAAACTGAAAAATCTTTTTTATAAAAATGAAACCAGACTCCACTGGAGAGGAATGCAAACTAAGAGGCAGGAGTTAAAGGAAAGCCAGGTAGATTTTGGTGGTAGATAGCCACCATGACTTCCAGATGCTGGGCAGAGCACTTGGTACCACCAGCATCTTGCCCTGTCCATGAAACAGAAGAAAGGTAGTGCAAATCCTGTTGGCCTCTGTTTCCATTTCCAGACTAGATCTTCTGCTTTAGATTCACATTATTAATGGGCTTTCTGGGGCACACACATCCAGAAATTAAGCTTTGCTATACCCAGAAGGCCAAGAGCACTGCCAAGAGTCAGCATCTGATTTAGACTCACGGTGATGAGGCTCAGTTTGGGATTCAGAGGTGATGTCCCCTGTCAGAGGCAGAGACGTCTCTTTCCCAGGGTGACTTTGTGCTGAGTGGGCCAAGCCACTTCTAGGCTGGGTCCCAGAGAGATGTGAAGGTCAGACTGAAGATGTTCAAGATCAAGTGACGATATGCCAAATAACAGAAATGTCCTTCTTGTGGCAACAATGATCTTACTGCTGTGTTGCAGGCTAGTGAGCATACTGTACCTGAGGCTCATGCATTTATCTTTTTCCTTTGGAAAGTAAAGCAGATCCATGAATTCCCCAACATCCAAGATAAATAAACTTTTTTTTTTTCTTTTTCTTTTTTTTTTTAAACATGGCTGCCTCAAATGAAAACATGCTATGGATTTCTTGATTTCTCTGGCCACTGCTAGACACAAGTAAAGTGCCACACACATATTGCTAAATTTGGTTTTGCCTCACTGGATTTTTATGGATGGTTACCCTCAAAAAACAAACTATTAATAGGCCTGCGTCTGAATGCTCAACCACGTGAGACTTCATCTGTTACATTCAAGCTGTGTTTTGATAGATTGTTATTCCATTAACTAAAAATCCTTTGGGCTATGAAGGATATAAAACAGTCCTACAACCACTTGCCCTAAAACTAATATTTAAATTTCACAGGGAAAAATCGAATAGTCCGTTAGAGGAATGGGAAAGGATTTACATCATAGACAAAGAGAATGAAATAGATATGAATTCTAGCAGTATAAACCAATGTAAAACAAAAGTCTTTGGAGCTGTGATTTGTTTAAATGATGCTAACAATGCTACAGATCATTTAAATAGATTTTGTAACTCTGTTGTTGTTACAGAGATTAAATTACACTAAGATAATAATGTAGTTTTGGGGTAATTTACATAAAGAAAAAGCTAGGCTCCTAGAATTTCAGTTCTTTGCATATCCTTCTTAGTGGAATCAAATTCCAAAACAAGTTTGATTTTAGAAGCAATTTGTGAAGCTGTCCAGTGATCATTGCTCCTGCTCTTAATTCCCAGAAATTAGCTAGTAACTTTTATTTTCACTCATGCACACAAACAAAAATTCTTGTTTAATCTCTTCTGCCTTTTCTGGTTTATAGTGCAGGATAAACCAGTTTAAATGAAGAGATACACGATTTTAATTAACAAGTGAGAAATTTTGATTTGAATATGAGTTTTTAACTTGCATTACACATCTTTATAATTTGATTTGAAAAAGTTTAGCATTGTTTGTTGGAAGCTTTGTAATGCAAATTTCCATCTAAATACAACCTTGATGCTAAATGTGGTAATTTTTTTCCTACCTATGTACCCATGCACATATGTGCAGATCTTGCTGAGAGTACATGTATTTGTGTTCTAATTTTTTTTTTTTACTCTGACAATATTTAAAACCAAAGAAATAATTAATCAGAACCTCTAAGTAAAATACAGAGATGAGTTGTATAAGACTAAGTCTTAAAGTGCTTTTTCAAAGAAACAAACCCTCTCATAGATGATTATTACATACATATATTTTGAAAACAATGCTTTTTTCTCTCAAGGTCCTGGTTCAGTTCTGCCCTTCATGTTTGTTGCTTGTGAACAAGGCTAAGATCACCTGCAAATTTCATCAGCATGTGAAGTGACATTGCATGGGTTCAAGATTCATGATTCAAATACATAAGGAAACAGCCAGACCTGGTTTTGGTCCTTCAGCAAAGAGAAGTCTCTTGGCAGCTCTGATTTCTTCTGCAGATTGAGCACAGCCCTGCTGGCAGCTAGGTATGGTGCACACAGCAAAGCACTCCCTTTCCTGGCTCCATGCTGGAGCTAAGTCACCATCAGCTCCGGCACCAGGGCCTTGCTCTGCTTGGCAGCCAGAGGGTGGCGTTCAAAGCCCAGCAGGTCTCCAGGACAAAATCCCTGCTGGGTCCTTCCTCACTGACATGGGCTGCTCTGATATCTTCCACTGAGACAGGCTTCCCCTTGGCACAATCCAGCATTTACTGTGGGATTTTTGTGTGAGGAACCTGGAGTGCCATTGAAGGCTGCCACTTTGACTGGCACCTTGCAGTACTGCTTTTGTACACTCCTTGTAAGCACCACGTGAAAGCAGAGCCTTTATATTTGCAGGTTTTAACCTCTAAGCAAACAAGGATCTGTTCCCTCTCTCCCCACCAGCTGCCAGCAGAATAATAGGTGCCATACAATTACTACATCAAAAGTTTCACTCTGAATGCATTACAGCTGTGGAAAACATATACTTCAGTTTTCATAGCTGATGACTTCCAGCTCTATCCAAAATAATTGGCCCTGTAACTCCCAATCAAGACTGCTTCCCAACACCAACTTTAGCAGGAAACATACCAAAAACTGCAGCCTGTGGTTAGATGACATAGAAATATGAGTTGGTGAATATCTGAATGCTCTCAGTGTGCCCTCAAAGAGCCAGCTGGGCATAGTGTGCAAGAGTCAGTAGTACAGCACAAGTTGGGCAGAAAGTGACAAGGCCTCCTGCCCTCTCCTTTCAGCATCCTTAAATGCTCTAGGATGTCCCTGCCTGTCAAAAATTTCTCCCCTTGCTATAGCTGGAATGGTTATGAGATGGTCTCCTGAAGCTCCTTTCACCATTGTTCTCCGCTCCAACACGTCCTGGGCAGTTTCAGCTGAGAGGGCAGAGAGGTGCAGCCATGGGCAGCAGCGAGGCGGGATGCAGCATCCCATGGAGGGAAGGGTGCTGTGCCAACCTACGGGGCTGACCTGAGTGTGCTGGGAGCACAGCAAAAGCCTGCAGGCAGCTACAGCAAAGGGCTGCTCAGGACCCAGGGGATGTGGAAACCTACTGGTACAGACACAATTTCAAAATAAAAGTGAGTTTCAGCATTCTGCTGCTCCTGGAAGAGGTACCTGTCTTCTTAATGAGCCTGTTCCCATATCAGAAATATGTTTCTTTTAAAACTCACATTTAGGGCAAGAGGAATATTTCTGTCAGTGCTTTGGTTGCACTTGATTGAAGACACTGCTGGGACACTTGGCCAGCTTGGCATTTAAAATGTCATTTAGACCAGAAAGCAACTGAACCAGAATACTGAGGCAGATGTCATGAGCAAAGTGAACTTCCATAACTGAATGAGGTTGCTGATAAAAAGACTGAATTGCAGAAGCATTTGCAGAAAGCCCAGTGGAAGACCACTGATTCTTCTGCATATGCTTTATTTCCTGTATGTGCCTTGTAGAATCTACCTTGGAGTAGCAATGGTATAAGAGAAGTAACTAAAATTTTGCATTTTAAATCTCGCATTTGTAGTCACTGCTGGTTAAAGCAGGATGAGCAAGTTTCTGTCCTCTCCAGAAATGGGATTGACGATATGTTCTAAACCAAGCCATGGAGTCCTAGACTCGCTTCAGCCCAGCAGGCCAGGAGGTCATGCCCATTTTTCTCTCTTGCTCTGTTGCACTGCTACACACAAAGTTGTTCAAAACTGTTTCCTACTTCAATGTTTGTGTTTCAGATGACAGCA
Source organism: Pycnonotus jocosus (assembly GCA_013400435.1). Classification (NCBI taxonomy): domain Eukaryota; kingdom Metazoa; phylum Chordata; class Aves; order Passeriformes; family Pycnonotidae; genus Pycnonotus; species Pycnonotus jocosus. The sequence continues at coordinate 35,721 of VWYP01025872.1, read as the reverse complement.
AAAGGACAAGCAAGCTGATATCTCTTCTTTTGGCACGGCACACGTAGGAAGAGTTACTGCCTATGCCCTAAGTGCAGAATATCATTCCCAAATGTACCTCCTCATATGCGTTTAGGATGCAGTCCAAAAATCCACAGGACAAAGAAAGAAGAGGAATGAAATTGGTAGAAAACTCATTAAAGAGAAATACAGGCAAAAAAAAAAAAAAAAAAAAAAAAGAGTTAATTGCTCTACCTGTGTTTGAGCCCACAGGGCTTGCACAGATGAGTGCTAGTGATGAAGCTCTCCACTGGCACTGGGGCAAACTTTGTTCTTAAGGTGAAATAATCTCTCAAGATAAAAATGCTAAACACGTCCTTTTCACTTATGCTGCTCAGTATGGCTCAAATTGCTCTTCAGCTCAGCCCAGTGCTTTTGCTGACTTAAAAGTAAATTAAACATTATCCTTTTTTAATTAGATAGGTTAGGAGATGCTGGTGCTACCTCCTACTAATTTAAAGACTAGAACTAATATTAAGAAATTAAAGCTAAAGCCCCCACCTTTAAACAATTCATCCATCCAGAATTTGATTTAATAAGGAAGGAAGCAACTGAGGGTTAAGTAGCCCAGTCAGGTGGGCACGCAAAGGAAAATCACCCAGTGTAGAGTCAGTAGTGCAACCACTCTGGGGGTTATTGGGGAGCAAAGGCTTTTTCTTCTTGACAGGATTGCAAGCATGTAATACATCCAACCCCCTTCTCAGTCACCTTTAACAACCATTTCTGCCAGTCATTACACTGAGTGCAATTGTCAAGGTGCTGGCAGAAGGGTCTGCAGGAGCCTCGTTTGGGAGAGGCCAGGGCTGCCCTGTGCTGGATGCAGCCAACGCACCACAGCGCACAGCTCAGTGCAGCTGCCAAATAGGAAAACCTCTGGGAAAGAGGATTTGAGGTGGGGCAAAAAATATTGCACAGGCAGAGGATGAGGGGGGAAGAAGTGGGCAGCAGTCACCTGAACACCAAGTTGAAAGCAGGAGGAGGGTGAGGAGGTGCTGTAGGGGTCACAGCCAAGATTCCTGGCAACCCCAGGAGGGATCCACACCAGCAAGGATGCATTTCCCAAGAGGAACCTGAGCCTGTGGAAAACCCATACTGGGTTTATCCAAAAGGACTGCAGCTCATGAAGAGGACCTAGGCTGAAGCAGGGGGCAGGAACAGCAAAGCCCACAACAGCTGTTATGGGCTGGCCACCGTTCCCTGAGGAGGAGACAGAGGAGTCAGGAGTGAAGGTGTGAAGTACTGGGAAGGGAGGGTGGTGTTTTACAGTTTTTGACTTCCTTTCTCACTATGCAATTTTAATTGGCAATAAATTAAAGTCCCTTTTGCTCTTGATGGTAAGTGGCAAGCACTCTTCCCATCTTTCTCAACCCATGAAGTTTCGCTTTTCTTCCCCAACCAGCTGAGGTGCTGGGGTGAATGAGAGGCTGGGTGGGCACACCCCCCATCAGTTTTCCACAGAGTAAGATATCAGGTACAGGAAGCCTTGTGGAGAGGGCAAGCTTTGCTAAAACACATAAGCAGACTGGAATAAAAGCCAACCATCAGCAAAACACAGAAAAAAGACACAGCCCCAACCAACTCTTTTTCAAACATGAACTTGCCAGCTTCACATTTTTGAAACTGGATTCTGGCACATTTTACTTCTCTACCTCCTAAGAAGGTGTGCAATATCAAACTTCCAAAGACCTTTAAAAATCTTGCCACAAGAGAGCAAACAGTCCATCTCAAACCCTTATGAGAACATCTTGTAATGAACCTGCACAGCAAAAGATTTTTGTGAGAGAGGGCCCTCTTCTTATGGCTGAGTTCCATTATAAGTGAGATGTCATTTGATTAATGTAGCTTTACAAGTTTTATGTTGTGCTTCATTCCATACTGGAATACAGCAATGCTTTTTGCATACTCATGCATATACTTATGAACACTTTACGAATGAAAACTATAATCCTGACCAGTTGAACTATTCAATCTCGTCTTATAAAAATTTGAAGAGATCACTTCCCAAAATAGTACGTCAAGAGTGCATTATCTGCCATGCAGAGACAGTAAAAGGATAATGTTAAAGATGAGAAATCTGTATTTCAAATGCATATTTGTATTCTGTTGAATGACACAAATATGAGGAGTAACTACCACAGGAATGTTTGTCATGCTAAAAAGAGTTTGAGAGCTGCTGATGTGAAGACAGGACACCAACAATATGAGAAAAAGCACAATATCTTGATGAGATTAAGACTTATGTATTTTTTCCTATTCCCAAAATTTTCTCACTTGTTTCCCTGCCCCCAATTCAATAAACTAAACTACAATTGCTATAGGAGGCTTTTATTCTGAACAAAACCAGTGAAAATACAATTTACACTGAAAGCCCAAGCTGAGACAAGTCATGTTGTTGCAGTGGTTATTTGCTGGCTGTTTTAGGTGGGATCCACTCATGTATCTTCTTGCGAGTAGTAGAGTAAGGCACATACTGCTCAGGAGTGCCACTCACATTGAATTTATGTGTCTCCCAGATAAATTTACGAGCAACTGGTGGATGAGTAGTTGGAGGGTCATCCGTCATTGAGTGCAGCCAGCGATGCCTTAAGAGGAAAAAGACATATTGTTATTAAGGAACATCACATGATGTCTACCAAGCCTATCTCCTGACTCCCAAGGGTCCTCCTCTGAAGAGACACTAAGTATTTATTCTGAAAAGGGAAAGAAAAGAATTTTAATCCGGTGTGACTTTGAGACTACAGGATATTGATTTTAATTAGTTTCAGAAGCATAACCAATAAGTAACAGTTCTGCCTCCAAACAGTTGAAAGCACACCTAAGTTCAAATTTCCTGTTCCTTTGTATGCTCGGTATTTGGGCAGAGTACGTTGTCACTTGTTTGTACATCCTTCACCAGGCAGCCAGGTAAAGGCAGGCAATACAAATGACAAAACCACGAGGTTTGGTTTTGTTGGCTGGGCTTATTCTTTGTTAGGTCACGGAGATTTGTTTTGTTTTTAATTACCAGAGGACTATGCTGCACAACAATTTCAATGCCATTTTCAAAGCATACACGAGGCTGCCACTTGGGATACAGATTAATGATGTAAGTACACCTAAAACAAGCACATAAATATTTACTGACTGCACAACACAATGATTAATACCAATCAGTAATAGGGTAATTACCAAGTGATTCCAGTGATTAGGCTTTACCTATGAACTAAAAGTCAGTTTTCCTCTGTGCAAGCAACATTAATGATCAAGCAAAGCATTCTCCCTAACAATTTACTGAAACACTGCAGCAGGGAGCAACTGAACTGATTTCATCCCTTTCCTATTTCAGTGCCTGAAGCAACTTTCAAATATGAATTACATTTTAATTATCTGTCAGTTTACATGTACTTCATACTGTGTGTAGTTACGACAAAAGTGAGGTTATGACATTTTTTTGCAAGCTTATGTATTTTTTTACTGAGGTAGAATTAAGGAGACTTCTGCTAATCAGCTTTTGCAAAGACTTGACCTAAAAATATGAAGTCCTCTTTTATAGTTCTATTAGAAAACCTAAAAATTGCATCTTCAGCCCTTAGCAACAAATCCAGCACACTTCATTTATGCAGCAAAACAAAACCATGTTAAAAGTGGTGAGAAATAGACTGACAGGTATATTCTAAATCCAAAGAGCTCTACAGAAGGTTGGTAATCCTTTCAAATTGCTTCTTGACATGTATATTAAAAAAAGAAAAAAACGAAAAAAATCACAACTTTGGCTATAACTTCAGTACAAAAATGTCACTTTAAAAAAAGTGTCAGCCTAAAGTTCTTTTTCTGGAAGTAAAAACCGAACAAAACCCCCAAACTAACGCCACACAATGAGGACTAAGGGCTGCACGGAAACTGGCTTGAATATAAAATCAGATGGAACCATAAGATCATTTAAAACTAAGAAGAAAAATCTGTGTTTAGAGGCAAAGAACAGCTTTCTGTGGGAAAAATAATCCACTCTGGAGTTTTGAAGTTATACAGTATACTGTTCTTCCTGTCTCCACTCTCCTTTGCAAATCTGGTCTCATTCAAAGTGTACACTTTGCACTGCCTTTATTTAAAAAAAAAAAAAAAAAAAAAAAAAGATAAATGGCTAACAACTTGTGTCTGGGAAAAGGTGGCCCCATAGCACTACTAATCACGACGTGGTCTGATGATACAGGATCAAGTCTTGCTCAATTTTATCCCTCGTGTTTTAAACCAGCCTCTGAAATGCCCTGGCCACACCACACAAAGGCCTGACCTTGGGTGAACTCTCTTGCCCGATCCACATGTGTCAGAAGAATTCTGTGTACTACTGTGCTTCACATCACCTCAGCTATCACATGTCCTATGACAGCATCAACGTTGGCAGGAACGCTGTAAAAAAGCAAACTTGACAGAGGAGGGATCCTGAGCTCACACTCAACAAGCTCTCCACTGCTGACACAGAAACACAGAATTTGTGGCATGAGAGAAAAGGCAACAGAACAGTCCATTCTGCTAACACTGACTCAAGGACTGCATTTCAAAATGCTTCTCAGTATCACTCCAGAGGAGCCCTAGCTTTTCAAAATTGCTTATATATTCATTTTATGCTGGCTTTGGCCAGAGTAGAGTTAATTTGCTTTTTAAAAATAAAAATTAAGGCTCTTATTGCGATATGCAAGGAATATTAATAAAGTGAATTAAACTCTTATATGACTGTGCTGCTTTGGGCTGGGGCAGAGTTAAATTTTCCTGACAGTTGGCTGAAATGAGGCTATGTTTTGGATTTGTGCTGAACACAGGGTTGATAATACAGAGATGTTTTTGTTATTGCTGAGCAGGGCTTAAACAGAGCCAAGGCCTTTTCTGCTTTTTGTACTGCCATGCTGTCAGGGAGACTAGGGCTGTATGGGACGTTGGGAGGAGACACAGCCAGGACAGGGGACCCAACTGACCAAAGGGATATTCTGTACCACGTGGCATCATGTTCAGTATATAAAGCAGGGGGAAGAAAGAGGTAGAAGGGGATGTTTGGACTGATGATATTTATCTTCCCAGGTCACCATCATTCCTGATGGAGCCCTGCTTTCCTAGAGATGGCTGAACACTGGGAAGTGAATGAATTCCTGTTTTGCTTTGCCTGTGTGCAGCTTCTGCTTTTCCTATTGAACTGTGCTTATCTCAACCCACGAGTTTTCCAGCCTTTTTCCTTCCAGTTCTCTCCCCAGTCCCACCGCAGGGGGAGTGACAAGTGGCTGCCTGGTGCTTGGTGGCTGCCTGGGGTTAAACCATGACACAGGCAACTTAGAACACACACACACACGTTCACCTAGTGATACCTAGTGATGCTTCTGGTAAGAGTGGATAAGGATCCTGCACACAAATCTCTCTTTAGGCACCTGTCATCACACCTCACCATCCTCATGTTCCCCAAGAGTCACACATACCAGCAGGACAGACAAAAACTTGTCAGGCAGAAATCCAGTTACAAAGGCCCTGAAAGACAGGCTGGAGCAAGCACAGCACTAGAATTGTATTAATGCTCAGCTAAAATCAACTGTATTCCAAGCTTGTGTGATGTCTGTAGTGACTTCTGTCATTACAAGTGTACTTGCCACAAATTCATTCCTTGAAACATCAGAAAAGTTTCACAATATCATTTAACAGAGTAGCTTTATCTGTCATTTAAACTATTGCTTCACAGGTTTTTAAGACTAAAGCCTTAAAATCTTTTAAAATACATAATTTTTGAGTAATTAATATCTTTGGGTTCAAGATTTTCTGGATTTCTGTAACATGAAACCAGGCTTGAATTTAAATACATCAGCAAGATCAATCCTTGAATCACATTTTCTCACTGGAAAGTAAAAATAAAATTGCTCACTGACGAGACATGCCAGTGCTGTCACGGGTATGGAAAAACATGAAGAGATTTCAAAAGTTTGTTTAGGCAATCAATCCACTAGGAATTATGCTTATACTTAGGAGTTTCAGGGAATAACCTGGTCACAAAATATTCCCCTTAGAAGCACAACATGTGACTCACAAAAGCATTTTGGTTTGCAGAGTCAGTTCTCTCAAACAAAAGCTCCCACTTTCTATTAAAATCTTGAAAACTTTATTTTGGGAAGACTTTCCCCTTGACACCTGCCTCGAAGAATCATTTGAAGCTCTGATATCTCAGACTCTACCCCCAGATGCTCAAGAAAAGCTTTTCATGCACTAGATTGAACAGCATGAATAAAGAGATATGACATCCTGCAGATGGCCAGATTTCTATACGAACTCTGCCTATAAATCCCTCATGGAAAAAAAAAGGATTCAAAAGTAATTAATGACTGAGTATCTACAAAGAAGCACTCAACTTGCACAGAGCACAGAAAAATCAAGAGGATGCAAGCAGCTCTGAAGAGGCTGAAGCAGCTTCCTGAATCAGTGAGCAGTCACAAGGAAGCAGACTGAGACCAGCAAAGCCTTTACACTTTTTCTTGCATAGATGTTATGATAAAAGGCAACTCAAAGTATCTTCAAAAACTCTCAAGACTATATAGATTTTTTCCAAAGTTTTAACAAATATTTAAAAGCAAGTAGATTTTAAACTGAAGCTACAAGGGACTGAAGCCAATTATGTGATGTACAAGCTGTCAAACAAGAACTGATGCTACACAAACTCAGCAGCCTCTACCATATGTGCATCTGCAAGGTTCAGGCACAGCCTGCGTCAGCTCACCATGTTTGCCAACTTGTTAACATCCACTTTTTGCCACAAGTAAACCATGCTGCAATGAGACAAGAGAAACGAAGATGTGGGTTCAGGTCATAGGGCAGAGAAGGAAAAAGGGACAACAAATGTGTTTACTGGTTTACATATGGGAGATAACTTTAATTTCTTATGCAAGCTACTACACCGTAGCAATGAGATGGAAAACACCAAATTAGCATTTAATCGAGTTACAAACCCTCACAAATTTATTGTGAAGCTACTAGAAGGATGGAAGTTTTCCCAATCTCCTTCATTTTCTGTTCAATCTTTCTATTTTGTTTTCCTTGAATGCAAACTTGAAAAGCAGCATTTTTACAGGAGAACTGCACATTTCCTCACATTTTCTAGTGTGTTGGCACTTTAAGTCTGAGATGCTACATTCCTCCCTGTCAGAGGGGGGAACTAAAGAGGATGCAGACTATTAAACTGAAGGTAAATTTGAAATACATCACTATATGAAGTAAACACTCTTGGAGCTCCTCCCAAAGATGTCAGATTTGCACCATAAGGAAATAAACCTCAAAATACAGGACAGACATCACAAATACACAGGACAATGCTGGCAAAATGAAGTGTCCCTACAAAAGGAAACACTATTCTCAAATTACAGCTCTTCTTTCCCCACAGGATGACACTGAAAGAGCAATTTAATTTTAATTAGTGTGTACACTTACACTGGTTTTCAATTTGTTTGTTCAAAGGATTTGGCCAAAATGCAAACCAAAGTACAGTACACCAGAAATACACTAAACAAATACCTTAAACATACAAGCCAAGGATTAGTGATGCTGCAATGGAGACATCCATGAAAGCATTAAGCAGAGTCTCCACAGGCATTGCTATAAACGGATTTAACTTCTATTGTTTACACGTTCACAGAGCACACCCAATCAGTGTGTTCAAAAATGGAAGCACTGAGTTCCTGCAAACAACACTGACTAGTAAGAAACAAACCGAGTATTTGGTTTCTCTCACTGTCAAGTGAAAAAGATGAATCTGTGTAGGGAAAAAAAGAGTACAAAATATCTTGTAAAGCATTACATTCGTAAAGATTAACATTCGTCATTCCCGAGGCAAGTATTAAAGAACTCTTAAAAAAATCTAATTAACTTGTCTCCAACAAAGTAGCTACCAATATCTGGATCTCGGAGACAAAAAAAAAAAAAAAAAAAAAAACCAAGAGAAAAAAAAAAGNAAAAAAAAAAAAATCCAGAGTAAAAAAGAAGTCAAACAACAACTAAGTCAGAATAAACCACAAGCCTACATATTCTAGTGTGGCAACATTTTTAAAATGCAACAGTCTCGATTCCCTGGAGAGTAGACATATGTCAAAACAACACTCTGATTTCCGACTGTACAATTTCAGTACATCCGTTGTCAAAAGACATTACATCAATTATTTCAGAATACTGAAAATACTCAGTAGCTCCTAAACTGGTATTACAATATGTTATTACATATAAAGGTATTTTTTCTTGCTGCTTTTTCTTTTCCTCTAGTACCTGAGAAAAGGTAAAGGGTAGCATATTTTTTTAGCTGCTTCCAGAACTTTTCAACATACCATAATGTTTTTTTCCAGTTCATCATACATGAGCTTCACTTGATTGTACTTGAACAGTCATTCACATTCTACAATCCTGAAGGCACACAACTTATTGCAAGAAGAGGATACAACCACATACCCACAAAACTTCACTGAGCTGAGCTAAAATAACTGAATTCCAGAGTGAAAATATCAGTGTTTAGAAGAAGCATTCAGATCATACCCACCTCTAACAGCAGTACTTTAAACACTTCCCAGATGACCCAAGCATGACAAACTTATATCATACTGTTACACTATGGATTAATTACTCTGTTAATATTACTGATTTCACACAGTTTATTTCCAACAAATTTCTGGGTCCAAAATAACCACTCGTTACCTTTGCACAAGTCTAGTGTTACACTGACAGCAGCCTGTACAAAATATTGTCAGTCTCAATTCAGAAATCTATGCCATGTTGAAAATTTAAGGCAGTATAGCATCACATTAAATTTTTTAAAGAGTCTTAAAGGACAGCTTTTATTCCCAGTCAAAATATTTCTATTTTTAAAGGTGTGTCTAAGCTGCATGGAAATACTACATATCAGTGATTTAGATGTGTCACAAGGCTAGGATTCCTATATAAGAACAAACATATGTTATCATGGGACATACAAATTGACTAGCAAGAAACACCATCCCCCACCTTATCTACCCCCCATCCACCCAAAAAAACCCCAAATCCACAAACCTGACTGGTACTGCACAACTAAGTTTCCTGACAAAAGTACCTTAGAACCCAAGCAAGGGAAAAAACAAAATAAAAACCAAAACCTGTATGAAACAAAACCTGTGCCTCAAAATAAAGAAAATCTTAAAATCCAGCACAGTCTAATAGTGGGTAACAACCAGAACCAAACAACAATTATGCAGAGAGCAAGGCACAAACATCCTGGTGTTGGAGATTCTCATGTCACTTCCAAAAACAATGCCATTCAGTTCTTACCAAATAAGACAGAAAAGAGCATTAACCACATTAAACATTATGTAAGGCTGGGAGAGTTGAAACAAAATTGACCACCTAGAGAGTCTGCCCACACATTCCTCAAATGTTCCAGTGAGAGCCACAATTTAGGAGATTTTATAATCAATCTCAGCCTTGGCACAGAACATTTGTCACAGGAGTAATTAAAAACAGTGTTTGCTCCATCTATCCAAACACTTCTCTCTTGATGTCATCTTTTGCTGCTTTGTGGCTGCAGTGCTATTCCTGCTCCTTAAGAATTGCATAGAGATTGTTTTTTCTAGTATATGCTGTTACTTTACATGGTGTGAGTTTTCTGGGAAAATAAAAAAAGGGTCAACAGCAGTGGCCAGAGACCTTCTGGAACTCAAGGCTGTACAGAATTATTATCAAAATGCATGAACAGAAAATAAAACCTCAATAAAAATTATAGTCAAGTAGCAGTCAACATATGGAGCATCTTGGCACACCAGTGTTTATTACCACATCAACGTATATAAATTGAAACAATTATGCTGTTGGTGGCTGTGGGTTAAGGAATGTTGTTCCACCATTGCCATATGTTCCTTCAGTTCCTGCTTACAATGGCAGTAGCAAGTATTTTATTTCTGGTGGCCCAAGGCTTTGCCAAACCATTAACAGGGAATCACAAGTATTAAAGAAAAATAGAAGACTGTCTTGACCTGCTCAATCTGGCTGGCAAAATGCTTTTCTCAATCCAAAAAGCAGTGAGTGCCTCTGCCAGGACAGTGAGGAATAAACACGAATGCAGTGCAACATTAGAAGTGACAAGTCTGAAATCTTCTGGTCATAGACAAGACACCTGTGACCACAAACCCTTTTTTTAATATTCTGCTTTGTAAGTTAAGAAAATATAAAGCAATTACACAATTGGTATCCAGCCACATCATTAAGCTAAATAGTTTACCATTCAGGGGGCACCATGCTTCCATCAACATCCCAAAAGGTATTTTTGCCATTCATTTCATCAGTATACACAACCCATCTGTGCCGACCTGAAGTAGTAAAACAGAAATATCATATTAGCTAAAAAAAAAAAAAAAAAAAAATTCTTATAAAGGAGAGAGTTCAGGAAAACCAAGCAAAAATTGAGTGATAATATCTACCATAATGGGCACTTATTTTTAAGCCAGCACAGCTTTTATTTTTCCAAGTCTTCTGTATTTACACTGTTACTGTAGTTTTAGATGACTGAATCTAACACTCTCACAAGGTAGCAAATACTGGCCATTATATAAATAATAGGAAACAGGAACTTATAACATTTTCAAGCAGAGAAACAGGTTTGGGGTTCTTTTCCTCCATTATGAGCCTCTTCCAAAAGGACATTGTCACTTATAACCTAAGACTAAACTAAATTTTAGCTACACAAAACTACCAAGCAATGTTAACCAGCAAGTGCTTTCCCTGCTTACACTCCAAGTTAACCTGCAGTCAGCAGTTAGCTTGGCCTGACCATTGAGTCAATTGCTTATATGTCATCTGTGTTGCTTCAGGTGCTGCCTTTTCCAGTACTCTAGAAGCTTGATTTAAAATCCCACTACTTAAGATAATAGTTAAGTTTAAGCCAATCTGTGCTCTTTGCCCTGAAGTGATCACATAAGTGAGTAAAGCTGTGAGGCAGTTTTAAGTGTAGTTCTCCTTCTTTACCCACCTGTCAAACTACTAGCCTTTAGGTCAAGGACCAAATTCAACTCTCAACCACATTATCATATAGCTTTACCTACACAGAGACCATATGACTGACTTATATTTATCCCATATTCATTGTCTCAGACTGACTGTGTCTGCAAATGAATTGAGGGATGCAACAGAGAAACAGAAGCTGTCAAAGCATTTCTATAAGTCTAAGATTCACACAAGACAAGTGCAGGGAAGCCAGGCAGGCAAGAAGTTGTATTTCACTACCAGAAAGCACACAAGTTATGTGGGAGCTGCACAGTTGGTTGGGAGCTGTTCACATTAGCACACGTACCAAAGAAGTTTCTTTTGTCTTCATAGTATTTGTTTCCGTATTTGTCAGTTCCTATCAGATTACCAGTCTTCAAGTCATTGACCCTGTGAATTATCAAAACAACACTTTCAATGGTGTCCTCTCAGAATGAAATTGGGACAGAGAGTTCTTAAGGGTTAGTAAAAATCTGTATACACTTATGCAAAGACTTTTTTTAAAAAACACCTATTCAAGCTTGTGGATTGCAAAACAATCACTAATTCTTGCAACTAATGTACACCCCCACTGACAGGATGATAAAAGCTTTCAGGGGCTCTTACTTAGTTAAAAATACTTACTTATTTCTACTATTATAGTAGAAGATAAAGCAACTCTAAAATGTAACAATTTAACACCCACAAAACCCTAAATACTGTGAGGGTCCCAGAGGCACAAGTTAATCCACTTAGTAGTTAACCTTACCATCCTTCTCAACTATTAGTAGAGCTACTATTTCAGCCTGAATTGCCATTGGAAGTGGTCAGCACTGAAGCAGCTCAAGAGACCTCACATGTCTGTGTGGGTAGCAACCTCCAAGACAGGAACAGCAATATTTTAGGCCACTGGAGCTGCTTGCCAAGGAAATACATGCTAAACCCTAAAGTATATTTTGTTACTTTCTTGCTTTTGTATAATTGTGAAAGATCCATGCATGCACCCTGCAACTTTGACCCAGATAAGATTTATACAAGTTTCAACTCTTTATACAGAACATATTTTAACATTATTGTAGAAATCAATAATTAAACTGAGCCTATGATTTACATTCTAGTGATAAAACCTTAAAATTAACTGAAGTGCTCTTCTCCCTCTATATCTGCAATTTTGCTTTTCTTTTTACTGACATTCATCCCAGGCAGAATTAGGTAGGGAAAAGCTTCCTCTCAAAGGTTTTAGTTGCTTGTAGTATTATGCACACTCTCAGCTCAATCCCGAGTGAGAGGAGGAATGTTCTCAGATGAAGTTTTTCGTTGTCTTTTCTCCCAGGGTGAGTGAACGTGACAATCGTTCCAGCAGGTACTCATTTTAAACCTCTGTGGGGGCAGGCAGGCAGAGAGATTCTCTAACACATCTCTCCTCTGTCAAAGAAACATTCAAAGATCTCTGGCTCAAGCATGAGTTCCCAGCTTCAGAAAAAGAGGAGCAATTCCACTGCTGCTCTCCCTTCCTTTTTCCCCTCTGTTTCTTGTAAATGTTTTTATACCCTTGTCATGACTTCATGCCCTGAATACCAATATCAGACACTAAGAGTTATTTATGGCTTCTCAAGAATATTTTCCAGCCAATTTCACTGAATTTTAAGTAAGGAGAATGTTTCCAGCCACAAAGGCTCTTAATAATTTGACTTTATAGCATATAAATCTTTGGCAGCTGCCTCAGTGGAAAACATACAGAGAAAAGCAAAAAAAAATTCAAAGAAAGAGTCTCCTGACTTGGGTAAATAATTTTTTTCCAATTAGCAGTGATTACTCCTTAAAATGGACTGTTGCAAGAAAGAATGCCTTGCTAACCCTTCCTTTAAAAACCAAGCCTATTCCTTGAGCTGGGACGGATGATTTAACGGCTTGAAAGGTGAGCAGGAGGCAGCAGCTGTTTGTAGCTGGTGTGGTTTTGAGGCTCAGGTGTGATTCCCCACCTAGTACACCTAACTTCAGTCTTCTGAAGGAATAAAAGGACAGCACTACCTCCAGTCTTGCCTGTCCTCTTTTTCTGTGTGGTAGGAAGGTGCCAACACAACCGGTGATCTTAGATTCACAAAAGATCTCTGAGGAGAGATTAATTAAGCTGTGCTTAGGAAGAGACACTCTGGTGACACCTAATACTCAAATTCTTCCATACTTTCATTTCCCCAGCTCTATTTCTTCTTGAGAACTGTCAGAGTAATAGCTACAGCCAGAGAAGGAAAACAACGTGGAGGAAACAACCTGGGGGAGGGAGGGGGCGTAGGTGTGTGACAGAAAATAATAATTATAATCGCAGTAAAGCACTAGCCAGGGAAACGATGTATTGTCTTAGTGCTCAACAGGGACTAAAGCCACTGTATGAAAATACTGATGAGGCCTGATCAGCAACTGTAAATGCTGTGTTTAACTCTTCAAAACAGATCAATTTAAGCCACAAGAAATAACAGAAAAAGGGCCATTATGATGTATATGTGCGGGGGAAAGCCTTCAAGAGGGCTCAGAAAGCTTGGCTTGTTTGTTCCAAGATAAGAAAGCCGCTAATATATAGCAGGGAATTTTCTATTTGCAAATCACCTCTATCCTGTATTACTGACTTTCCAATAGTGATTTAAAAAAAGCTTTTTAGCATGTGGTCAGGCCTAAAACATTTACTGGATACATCCTAATATTTTTGCAGGACTAACTGAAGACAGCAAAGGTTACTGACACTGCTGAATTTGGATCATGTACTGTTTAGACTTCCACCCTACATTTCATCAAGGATCTGAATGAAGAAAGAGTACCTTCATAAACCTGCAGCTCCTATTTGGGAGCAGCTCCAAGCATGCTGTACCACAATTCAAAATACTTGTCACAAGAAAGAGATGAGATGTGAGTAAAGGGGAAAAAACAGGAGAAAGTTTAATGTGAACAAGTACAAGGTTCTGTAGCTGGTGAAGAAAATACTCGACATGAATAGAAACAAAGGCTGCAACTTATTTTGCACTGAATGCCACTGGGGCTGGAGGGCATCCAAAGGTCACAGGTCATAGGTCAGCGTGAGCATAGGTCAGCGGTGACAGCTCATTCCCAAAGAGCAGTTGTGATTTACAGTTTGAAGTCAATTAGAAGAAATAGAGCCAGGTAATTCTCTTGCTTTACACCACAGGATCTCAGCAGATGCATGGCTTTCAGTTTTGTACAATTCAAAAAGCCACTGCCAGACTGAGGTGACCCGAAGCAAAGAGCACGATGGTGTACACAGAGGCACTGAGTGCAGCTACAGCAGAGACACGGCTGTGGCAACAGGACTACGGACTGGGGCTGGACACCAGCACAACCGGCCCGGGCGACACCGACAGCTCAGCATCCAGGAACGCTCCAAGGTGCCTCGAGAAGGGAGAACAGCCCTGCCTGCGGACCGCTCTGAGCACAGCACCCACNGTGGCGCAGCGGGGAGGCCGCGCCGCCCGCGCCGGGGCCGCGTTACCTGAGCAGCTGCAGGATGGCGCCGCGGGCCCCGCCGTGGCCGCCGATGTGCTTCAGCGCCCGCTTCAGCACCTGCACGTACTCCGCCATCTTGGGGCGGGCCGCCGCCTGCCGCCCCGCCGCCCTCGGTGACAGCGACCGCCCGGAAGCGGAACCGGCAGCGAGATCCGCCTCGGGACCTTGCTCACGGCCGCTGAAGGGCATCGCCTGGGGGGGTGCGGCCATTTGGCTTCCACTCGGCACAGTCTTGATTCGTAGAACAGTTGCCTGCTGCTTACACGTGAAGGTCAGCAAGATACAAAGAACTTCAGGATAGGGAGAAAAGTGTCTTTATAATAGAAATGTCAACTGACAATCCCTTATTTCACCCAGGTCACAAGATTTATGGTGAGAAAAGTTACCAAGGCTTGGCAGTAAGAAGACCGGGACTGCCCGGATCAAGAATCCGGGGGCAGGGCAGGTGACTGCGGGTGATGGTCAGAGGAGAGCTCCAGTCTTGTCTCTCCTGGCTTTTCCCAACCCTGGCAGGCCAAGGAATGTGTATCTGTTGTCTCACCCATGTGTCCACGTCACCTATCCATCTTGTCCCAGTGCCTTCTCCTGGTTCTACACCAGCAGGAGGAAAGACTTTTGATTGCTCTGCTGTGGATGTTGGCAGGACTTCACTACTGTTGCTACGAGCTGAGCAGGCAAGGTGCAGAAACAATTTCCCTGGCTCCACAAGGCTACTGCTACATAGGCCAGGCAAAAATAGATCCATTGTACTTTGTCAGAGCAGGTAGGATTTGGAAAAGCAGCTGGCAAACACATTATCAGTGCTGCAACCACTGCTAGTTGATGAGCAGAGACCAGCTGTCAAACATGGAAAGGCCAAGCTGCTGGACAGTATTGGAACTAGGGTTTTGGGAAGGGACAAAACACGAGTTGGAGAGAAAAATTAAGTAGGTAGTGCTAAAACTGAAAGGAAAATAAGACTGGGAAAAACCTGTGTCAGCCAAGTTCACAGTGTGAAAATATATCCATTTCAATGTGAAGTCTAGTCTGAGTTTCCACTCAAAATTTTTTAGTTTTAATACAAGTGGTTTTGTTTTCAAATACAAAACATAGGCTCTGCTAATTCTGTGCTCTGTGCTCAAACAACAGCATCTCGTTTGCAACAAGTCTTAGGCTTCCTTATACTCGTGGCAGGTTATTTGCATTTTCACAGTCCAAAGTCTTAGAAAATTTATTAAGTATGTTAAAATTTGGTCAGATGAGAGTACATTAGCAGGCATAAAACTAGGGAGAAACATTTAGTCAGAATTCACTCATTGTCTTTAACTTCATCTAAAGAAACCATTATTTTGATATAAACTACTGATGATGGAGTGGAAAATATGAAAGAAGTGTAGTTTAAATTAGGAAGCCAACTTTGGAAACATTGTATAGGTTCAATGCTAATGCCAGTTTCTAAGCCTATTCCTGATTAATGTAACTGGGATAATTTTCCCTGACTGTGAGTATAATTCCATGAGATTTTCTCTGCTGACAGCGAAATAATATAGTTGTTTGTTGTGGGGTTTTTTTCCCCAAGAATTAAAATTATCTGGATCACTTCACTGATCCATGTGGCACCATGGTTCTTTTTCTTAGAGCACTGTCAAGGACAAGGCATTGTGATACAAAGCTGGAAGAATGGATCAACTTCTTAATGTGACCTTGATGCTACAGAAGATTTTGTGGGGAATACTCTCTTAGTAGCAGGAACATTTTACAGCATCTTCTTTGAATTACATTTTAAATATTTTTTGTACTGTTTTCTCCATTACTTTAGTAGTGAGATCTTCACTAAGAATTTCATTACCTTGTGACTGCTGAAATCCCATCACATCTACTTAAATTGCTTCTGTTAATGTGTGACTGTGCATGAAAAAGAGAATCTGACTACTGTGTTCAAAAATTCTCCCTGAACTCGGTGCAAGTGTCTCAGTTGAATACAGTGGAATGCAAATGCAAGTGTGTGTTCCTAAGGATTTATTGGGACATCTTTAGGAGATAACATTGAAATCCTGTCTTGTCACTCAAGGTGCTTGTCAAATTCATGCAGCCATACAGAATATTTAATTCCAGGTTTTAGACTTAAGACTCTTGTTAGATGTTGCTTTTTTACCCCATAATTAGCACACTGAACCTCACTGCTTCAAAAACTCTTGCTAAATATATTTAATGCAGCATTGTTTTTGTCCTCTAGTTCAAGTACATGTCACAAAATTAGTGCCAGAACTCTTTTTCAAGCCTAAAAAACCCCCTCTCAAGTCTGAACACAAGTAACTGGCCTCTTTCCTAATAAAGCATGACAAACAACATATTTTTTTGAAAATAAATCCATTTCCTCAATGACTCAAAGGATGTCATGTAACTTTCCTTCATTTTGTTAGCACACAACCATCTCACTGAATCCTACATAGTTTAGTTTTTCCTTTAAAGAGCTTTATTCAGTGGTACAATTGATCTTGAAAAACTTAAGTTCATATATTCTCAGAAAGTGCAAAAGGCAACTGATCTAGAGAATAATTTAGTGTTTGCATTTTACCTTAGAAGAACTCTTTTTATTACATTTGCCTATTCCACTGCCATTTCCTCTGTTCTTAGTATGGAAAGTCATGCAAATTTACTCTTGAGTGGTTCACAACTGGGGAACATATATTTGCAACAATAAATGGACATTCTTTTCTTAACTAAACTAAGAAAAGAATCCAACAGAAGGACTAACAAATAAGAGTATACTATGGTCTTATTCCTGCCCCATCCTCCTAAAACTGCAAAATTCCAGAAGCAAAGTCCAGTCCACAACACAAATCTCCACAATTCCATGTCCAATAATCTAATCTAGTCTCTAATCACAGTGTCTCTCACTTTAATCTAAACAGTGAAATCTCTAATGCTTTCACTAAAACATTTTTAGTCCTATCATCCATACGTATTTCCCAAACACACAGTGGAAGAAGTTTTTGTCACTTGGGTTCTACTGATTGAAAAAGTTAGAAGATAACTTCATAGCCTGGAACTAAGTGAAATGTTAACAAGAAAGTACATGCTTCATCATTTTCAAAAACACTTGAGTATGTAAAGTGTGAGAACAGTTTAGGTCTCAAAACCTGTAGACTAATGAATTTACTGGCACTTTCAGAAAACACCTGCCACTTTGTGGGAAGTGTCTGGGTTATTTCTCCAGCAGTAACTATACCGTCATCTTTGATTTTCCAATGGCAAAATTTTCCTGGTTACAGAGTGAAAGAAAAATCACTTTTGGAGCTGTTCCTCAGGTAGCCTTCAATAGCCAAACTATGTGGCTGTTCAGTTTGCTCCCTAGGATGAAGGAGAACTGAAGTCATCATGAAGGAGCTCAGACATCTCATGAGCAGCTGGGATTAGAAGGGATTAGACTGCAGGTCTGCAAAGGACCAAAGCCACAGGGCTGGCTGCTCACGTCTCTTGCCAACCAACTTTCTTGTCTGGGGAGTTGGTATTGCCAGGAGGTTCAGACCATGGCAGTTTGGTTCTCTGGATGTCCAGCAGACAGTTTAGGTGTCACCAGGTGTCAGCAGGTTTCACTCTGCTGAGTGAAATAACATTGTATTGATTCAGAAGAACCCATGGTGGAGGAGTTCCATCTGGTTTCTCTGTTGTCACAGGCAAATCCACCACAGAAGTTTAGTTAAAAGCATTTCCATAACATCACTTCCGTGCTACCGCTTTTCCCCACCATTTCTCACAGAACACAAATATTCCTGTCTCCTTTTCAGCACCCCGCCACCTCCCCTTAATCCAAGCAGAGTTAACATGAAATATATTTGGGCAAGCATTACTGTAAGATCCACTTATTAAAAAAATAATCAGGAAATGCATTTGTTCAACCAATATCAACAGCGACATAAAACCTTAAGCATCCAGATGTTGACACTTGAAGATGGTGATGCTCTAGCAGTCCAAAATGACTTGCTTTCACCTGCAACACAGTGCCTCTGAAGGCACAATTGGTTTTTACATTCAAGCCAAATGCACAACCCTGACTTCTTCTCATAAAGATTCACCTAAGAGAAAACTCTATTCTCTATTAGCTGTTGTATATCAGAGCAAGGGTAGGGCTATCCACAGCGTATATTAACACAAGACTTTGTATGCATAAAAAGAAAAACAAAGCAGATTATAGGTGGATTCCTATGATGAAATATTCTTTTGGAGTTATCTGACAGAGGCATTAGGTATAGCAAGACTGGGTGCTAGGGATGTTTGTTGGCAGAAAAAGACAAAGGCCACAGAGGTGGCCAAAAGGCTGTGGAAAGTTACTAGCAGAAGAAAGAGGAGTTAATTAGCAGACTGACTGGGGAACAGGACCCTGTCGAAGTTAGTGGATCCAGAGGAGGGCCACATAAATGGTCAGAAGGCTTAAGCTCCTCTCCTGTCAAGACAGAGAGTTAGGGTTGTTCAGCCTAGAGAAGGCTCGGAGGAGAGCTTCTAGTGGCCTTTCAATAATTAAAGGAGGCCTACAAGAAAGATGGGAAAAGACATCAGAGCCAATAGTGACAGGATGAGGGGCAATGGTTTGAAACTGCAAGAGGGCAGATTGACTCTGGACACAAGGATGAAACAGTTGGACTCAATGATCCTAGAGGTCTTTGCCAACCTTGAGGACTACAATTCTACGAAATTCTATATGATAAGGATAGTGGGCACTGGAACAGGCAGTCCAAAGAAGTTGTGGATGCCCCATCCCTGGAAGTGTTCAAGGACAGGTTGGATGGGGCTTTGAGCAATCTGGTCTAGTGGCACGTGTCCCTGCCCATGGCAGGGGTTGGATCTACATGATGTTTAAGATTCCTTCCAACCCAAACCATTACCTGATTCTAAATACCAAGAAAGGTTAAGTCTTCAAAAAAGAGGCAAGATAGAGCCTGGAGTAAAATTTCTTGGGAAAAAGACTCTAAATGCTTATTTCCAGCTCTCATAGGTAGTAAACTCATTGTGTTATCCAAACTTTACCAGTGCACCTTACATTTTCTCTGCAGTGTGTCAGTGGGTAATTAATTTACTTCATGGTAAAAACATTTCAGAATTTAAACATGGAAAGAATGGCAATTAGTTTCTCATTTGAGATAACGTTGTGGGTTATCTGCACATCCACACAAATGCCACATTCATTTATAACAGAAGATGGCAACTAAACACCTTACACTTTTTAAATTATCATTGAGAAATCAGTTCTGAAATAGACCAAAACTTGTGCTGATTTCACAATTTTAAACATTAATAAATCCATTATTTATCCAGTAGTGTTGAAAACTGATATAAGTTTACTTGAACATTTGAAATCTGTTTCTTTCAAAAGAAAAACGACTTTGTTCAACCATATTGTAACTTTCAACCTAAAACTGATCTGTAATGAATCAAATACTAATTTCCAAATATCCATTATTGCATTATATGACATGAAGATCCATAATTGAGGTTCATTACAATACATTTCCATACAGCATTTTAAAAACCAAAACACTGGTAAATTAAATTTTACAATAAATTATTAATTGTCAAATGCATAGGCCAGAAAGTAGTAAGCATGGAAACAAAGAGTTAATTGCAACAAAGTTTAGCAAACAGCAAGATATTGCAGCTACCACAAATCCCGGAGACAGAATATAACTGAGACTTACTACACTGTGTAGCAAAAATATGAAAGACCCACAAACTATTTGTAACCATATACAGTGTCCTAGGTTCATACGACAATCCGTATAAAACACCAATGAAGTAATAGGATATTCCAATTGTTTTCTATAATAGAAAGTTACAATTTATTTTTAAAAATACATCCAAAATAGAGTTTTCCAATTTAGCCGATTTTCAAGACATTTAAAGTGATTTTTTTAATACAACAGCAAGACAACTACAGTGACACTATTGCTTACGTTGAAACTGATGTACTAGCAAACCACAAAGGCTGAACAAAATGAACAGGACCAGTTTCAAAAACAACAGACTGACTTTCACTGACCCTGAAGATCACACAACAAGAATAAATGTATGGACAGATAGGTTTGTAACTATGGAAGGTATTGCAATGAAGGTACTCTTGTAAAAAGTTTCAAATATAACAATTACTTGCACTAGGAACTTTAGCAGTATGAAACAAGCAACCTAAACCCACATACATGTGTGCAACATAGTTTCATGAAAAATATTTGAACTAGTAAGCTTATTATGTAACAGTATTATCATCTTTAAATTATAGGACTCTAAAATGTATAAAATTGTTTTTCCTTTCACATGATTTATATTAAAATGATTTTTCTTGCTCTCAACATTGAAAATTTGAAAGCTGTTGAAACTAAACTTTCCTTTCATTGGCAAAGAGTTTTTGGTTGGTAAATGCCACAATTTGGTTAAATCCTGACTGGCTCTGAAAACTGCCAAGGCTTATAAAGATCAAAAAGTTGACAAGTAACTTAAAGCTGAAATCACAAAAACAATGAAATATTTTAACATCCATGGTGGAGTGAGTTTCAGTACTCACATTCTTGTTATTGTATTGACAGTGATACTGACAGAACCCAGTAATATTAGCCAGTCTGTCATTCAGTACCAAGGAACATTCATTCACAAGACTATAAATGACAATTAATCACACAGGTGGTAATGTGAGACCACGTAATCATAAAAAATAACTGTTACAAACACTAAGGTCCTTGGCTGAAGGTAACTTGATGTATTTCATTTAACTTAGAAGCAGTTATCTTAAAGTAACCTAAACAACAAAACCAGAACTTCATGGTTTGGTGTTTCCATGAGCTGTTGCATTGTTCTTAGATGCCTGTAATGGTTAACATGGATAAATAAGGAAAAAACCATGTTGATTCCTGTGTTTACCTGTTTTAAAGCTCCCATTCCTGAGAAAACTCCATTATGCCACATTCCTTATCAAAGGGATGAATTTATAGTTTAAGAAATAATTTGAAATAATTAATGAAGATCTTGCTGAGCAAAGTGAATAACACTGAAACAACAATCTCCTGTATGGGATGCATCTCTTAGATCATCATAAAGACAAAACAGATTACTTGGAAGGCAGCATAGATCAGTTGCACTCCACATTTACATCAATCTTGAAAATTTATTATCATAAAAATGTAAAACTTTGAGGGTAAAAGGTCACTTACCAGGAGCCAGAGCTTTTGCTATGTGTGGTATGTATGCACTTTGGCTTTTTAGAGGTCCAAATGTCAGAGGTATCCAAGGTCATAAAATGCAGGGGGTTTTTGGCCCTCACAGTATACAAACACCTGAATTTGAACAACCTGATGTGAAACATGACCAAGGTTTCTGTGCTTATGAGTTAACACATCCCAAGCATGTAGTCTTGACCCAGCAGTCCGTGGTAGTTGCAGTCCATGTGTAACTGAAGTTAACTTGCATTGAAACAGACTAGGGCACAAAGAGGAAAAAAGGACAGGAATCCAGAGAAAATCATCCCCTATCCCCTTCAAAACAATGCTCCAATTAAAAGGAAAAAAAAAAAAGAAAAAAGAAAAAAAAAAAGACATACTAGCTATGGAAAGGCAGCTAAATACCTATCAAGGACTGCAAAAAACTCACTGGGGCACGCACAGATGTGATCAGGAATGTTAAGGCTCAGATAGAACTAAAATTGGCCAAAGATGTCAAGAATAACAAGAAAGGTTTCTACAGATATGTGAGTAGTAAGCAGAAGCACAGGGAAGATAGAGAACCATTGCCTAACTAGGCAGGGAAACTATTCACTGGTCATGCTGATGAGGCAGAGGTTCTCAATATCTTCTTTACTTCCATCTTTACCAGCATAGCTGGACTGCAGAGCACCAGATCAAGTATCTTCAACAATGCATGTGTCAACCCACCAGTAGGTGAACAGCTGGTCTGCAGCCTCTTGTAAGGGGTCAACCTATAGAAATCCATGGGCTAAGAAATCCACTCTAGAATATTAAGGGAAGTGGCTGACATTGGTCCAAGACCACTTTCTTTAAGAAGTCTTGATGATCTTCATATAATAGACATTTATTGTGCTGAGAGCAATCAATCACCACAAGTTGCAAATGGACAGGGTACTAGATAGTCTCTTCTGAGGTCCTATTCCCATGAAAGGTTGGAATGAAAGATCTTTCAAGGTCCCTTCGAGCAATAATGATGGCTGAACTGAGGGATTCAATTGCAAAAAATTTACATCTGTAGATACACTGCTTCCAAAGCTGGACAGTATCACAAGAGAGGCTGCATCAGCTGAACCTTTTGTCAGCTGTAAACAAAGAACTGCGTACCACACCTGAGGATCAAGCTATGGAGTGAAAAATTTCTTCAAGGATATGAGAGAGATTTGCAATGTACTGCATTACAAAGGAAAGCAGGTTTTTATTTCCATCTTACTATTATCTGGTTTCATAAACCTGGAGAGTATTAGAGTATAACTCTTCCAAAAGTAGTGGAATGTCTTGAAAACTACCTCCAATATATTCAGAAGTAATATGTTGTCCGTTTTCTTTAAAATTTTAATGTAGAGGATTGTAAATCTCCTGTGCTTCCTAGGGACAGAAGTGGGTTAGGGATAGCAAGGGACTAGAAAGCAAGGTCAGAATTTCTGAGGAGAGTTGTTTAATTTCTGAGGAGAATAATCAACCTCCCATCTGCAACTTGGTCCTACAGATCAAAAGTGGGCCTCTAACCCCTTCAGAGGGAACAAGCACAGCAGGTTGACAGCAACAGTCCTTCATACTTCCATAAACTCCGCTAAATGAGATGCACACCTCCTGAGGCACAGGATAGTCATCTTCATACAGCTCTCCAGGAAACACAGATAAAGAACCCTACAATTTTCAAAAGGTGTAACATATGAAGAGCTCAGCTGCCATGGCCAGTTCCAACACTGAAAGCTGTCTTCCAGCAAGTCAGTAAGTGCCGAGGCACAGCAAAGGCCCACACACATTGTTCCATGCCATCAGGGGTCCTCATCACTAAGTACTTTGATCTGTGGGACTGGATATGACCAGTTGTGTAGTATGGTCCTCCACAACATTCTTCTTTCTGAACTGGAGAGATAGATTTGATGGGTGGACTGTTAAATGAGTAAGGAAGTAGATGGATGGTCGCAACCAGAGGGTAGTGTTCAATGGCTCAGAATCCCAGGGGACATTGGTGATAGTGGAGTCCACATCAAGGCCAGTATTTATTATCTTCATTTATGGCATAGATGAAGAGATAGAGTGCACCCTCAACCAGATTTGCAGATGAACCAAGGGGTGTGGCTGACACACCTGAAGGATGGGATGCCATCCAGAGGGACCTGGACAAGCTCAAGAATTGGGTCCATGGGAATCTCTTGAGGTCTAACAAGACCAAGTGCAAGGTGCTGCACCTGGGTCAGAGCAACCCCTGCTCTCAGTCCAGGCTGGGGGATGAACAGATGGAGAGCAGCCCTGCTGAGGAGCTGGGGGTGCAGGTGGATGAGAGGCTGGACATGACCCAGCAGTGTGCACTCACAGCCCAGAGAGCCAAACGTGTCCTGGGCTGCATCCAAAGCAGCGTGGGCAGCAGAGGAGGGAGGGGATTCTGCCCCTCTGCTCTGCTCCTGTCAGACCCCACCTGCAGGGCTGCATCAGCTCTGGGGACCCAGCACAGGGAGGGCATGGAGCTGTTGGGGGGAGTCCAGAGGAGGACAGCAGGATGATCAGAGGGATGGTCCACCTCTCCTACAAGGCAAGGCTGAGAGAATTGTGACTGTCCAGCTTGGAAAAGAGAAGGCTTAGGGTGACCTAACTGCAGCCTTCCAGTAGCTGAAGGGAGCCTACAAGAAAGAGAGAGAGGGACTTTTTACAAGGGTGTGTAGTGACAGGACAAGGAGGAATGGCTTCAAACTGAAAGAAAGCAGGTTTCGATTAGATATTAAGAAATTCTTTACTGTGAGGGTGGTGAGGCCCTAGAACAGGTTGCCCAGAGAATCTATGGATGCTTCATCCCTGGAAACATTCAAGGCCAGGTGTGATGGGGCTCTGAGCAACCTGTTCTAGTGGAAGATGTCCCTGTCCATACAGGTTGCTGGAACTAGATTATCTTTAAGATAACTAGATGGTCTCTTTCAACCTCAACCATCATCTGATTCTATGATTCTGTGATTCAGTCTCCGATTATGGAGCTTTGGTAGAGCAAGATCCAAACAGTTAGTGGAATTGAGAACACCACCGAAATCCAGTGTCAGAAGCACTTCTCAGTTTTTTTGTCTGGTAGTGATCCTCAGGTGCTGAGAAAAACTACAGAACTCAAAGACTTTAGAACCCAAGCCTCATCTAGTAGTCTCTTGGTGTTAGGATGGCCTTGGAACTGCCACTGCAGAGTGGGTAAAGGCCTCCATTTAATCTGATCTTCTGGCTAAGTCATTTCTGGTGCAGCCATGTGCTTCTTGACTGGGTGAGGCTCTTCCTCACTCAGTTTTGCCAGCGAAAGAAAGGGGTCATGCTAAATAGAACTCAGTCTTGGCCCAAGATTCAGAAAATCCTAAATGCTAATGTCTGAAGACCACCACTTTCACTAGGATAGTTCTCTCATTTTAACCATCAGTAAATAAACATGCCAGGGGTGTGTAACTTCCTGTTGCAAAAGGAAACAAGAAGCAACCACATGTCAGTGTTACTTGTCAAGTGAGTCACATCCTCAAGACAGAAGAACATTTAAACTCATCCTTAGATGGAGTTATGGAGTATGATGCAGGCAACATGTATGGAGTAAGTAGACCCATTTCTAATGAGGAAAGGAAATGGGCTATGCTCCCACATGGAAGGACACTGGATTTGACAAACTCAAATTTGAAAAGTAATCATACAGGACTAGTTGGAAAAGAGAATTGCATACTCAAGGGCTAGCCGTAACAAAAAATGAAGATATGGACAAAATTTAAGAGGCATCTAGAATGTCTCCATTCATATCTCCACTGGGCACTGAGTATGAAAGAGGAAGGGGTAGAGTGAAAAAGCTCTGAGACCAGAAAAAGCAGGAGTATGCTGTCTTTGAATGCCTGCAGTATACACTTCTCTGTTAGTCCTTTGTAGTACAAAACAGCTGGTGTCTACCACATTATTGCTACAATACAGTATTCTGTTGCATCTGCAACACAGTCACTACTGACTCTTTGCTGCTTCTC
This sequence comes from Pycnonotus jocosus, assembly GCA_013400435.1. Classification (NCBI taxonomy): domain Eukaryota; kingdom Metazoa; phylum Chordata; class Aves; order Passeriformes; family Pycnonotidae; genus Pycnonotus; species Pycnonotus jocosus. The sequence continues at coordinate 10,013 of VWYP01025872.1, read as the reverse complement.
TTGATCAACTGCATCAATGTTAACATCAGAATATTTTAAAATGTGAACGTTTTCTACTTTCCCTGCACTTGTAATGGTATCCAGGGTTTAATTCAGCAAGAAACAAACCTCTCTTCAAAACAACAGCCAAAACTAAGTAGGGTCTTGTCTGCATGGAAACTGGTCTTTTCAGGATGTCTAATTATGTATTTTCAATTTGATATGTGAAAAAGAACTAGTAGCAAAACACTGAAAACAAGACTCAGAGAAGAAAGTTAATTTATTTGTCTAAAACATCAAACTAAGTTGAGATAGCTTAGTTCAGTCAAAACTTCTTCAGTTTCCTCATGAGCCTGAACTTCATAAATATTCCAAGTCTGTCTACCTACAAAAACAGGTAGATCAATTTCTTGACTTTCTTCAGATATCAAGTTAATTTACAAGTCCTTGAAGACGGATGAAGAACAGGAAGTGATCCTATATCCTAATACGCTCCACCATGTTTCCCAAGTGTACTGGAAAGGAGGAATATGAGCCTTCTTTGGAAAGGTGCGTTAGAAGGCTTATGACCATCTCTTGGAGACAGGGTATGCATTTACATCACCATGATTGCCATGGTACAGATCCTGGGCTGCTACTTCTACACACCATGACCTATGATCTGAGAGTTGTAGTCTGCTGTCTCCATTCGCAGAATGTACGGGATGATGCTGTCAATCTGAACATTTCCAATTAGTCCTGCGAAGAACAGCTCTTCAGTGATGGCAGCACTCATCAGCCTAAGAGCAGGCAATCGCAGAAGAAGTCTAGATAGTCTGGAAAATTAAGTTTGGTGAAAGTGTTACTTAGCAGATCACAGATTTTGGTGTCGTTCTCCATGATGTTATTAGTAAAAGAAGAGAAAAAACTACATGTATGTTTGGATTTAAGACTAAATGAGGAAATATTCCAAATAGATGTAATTCAAATTGAATGTTACTAATATTTATTTCCGATATTTAATTGTAGAAATCAATAATGAGATGAAAAACACTACTCATAATATGTATGACCACAGGCATAATATTTGAAGTGTTCTAAAGGTAATTTCTTAACATTAAGGAGGGAAGAAGAAAACGTATATATCTCTTACATGAAAAACTGTACAAACCAGTGACTCTGAAAAGAGAATCAACCAAGTAAACATCTAAGTTTACAGACCTGTAAGTATCGTCCGGATATGCCTTTGTTACATAGTCTTGGAACTCCATGTAGGCTTTTTCTTGAAATTTCTCAATCTGTACCACATTTTCTAGACCTGGGTGATCTGAAAAAAAAACCCTCTTCTTTGTTATACCTTTTCTACAGGAAATGAACTAAAATCCATACAGATTACCCAGTTGCCAATGTACTGAAATAATTATGTGGTAGCTGCAGCAACTTCAGCTTTAGTGTAGACACTATTTTATCTCCTTGTATTTCTCTTTCTTTACATTTGTATTTTACTTAACTTTCCATACATAAAATCAGACATTTTAAAGGGTTCAAATAAATTCAGTGCTTGCAATGTTTATGTCAATCTTGATGATACAACTCTGTTCTCTGTAGCAGTAAAACAGGATTGTTCCAACACACTGACATTGTGTGCAACACTGGATGCACAAATAATATTTTTAGGTGAAAAATGAAGGATAAAATTAGGATCAGTGGAAGGAGCAGAATAAAAAACTGTGAATTGTCTGTTTCCTAAGACATGCAGAAAACAGCATTGAATCTTAGAATATGCTGTGTTAGAAGGGACCCACCAGTATCATTAAGTCCAACTCCTGGGCCTGCACAGGACACCCCAAGAATCACACCATGTGCCTGAGAGCGTTGTCCAAATGCTTTTTGAATTCAGACAGGCTTGCATGTAGGAGATTGTTCTTTCTCAACTATTTGGTGCAAAAATTTCCGATGTGCTAATCATAATTTTTAGCAGTGATCTGAACTTACTTGAAATGTAAGTGTTGCTAAAATGAAAGGACATCAACCTAACTGCCAAGTCACTCTTGGAAATTATTATCCAGTAGTTCTGAGCTTTCTACACAGTCTGTAATTTTATTATCCATCTATCTGAACGTAAAAATTTTACTGTCATACTAGCATGACAAATTATGATGAAGAGTTAAAGCTGATGTGCAAAATGCATCACTTCATGCTGCTGCTTTTAGAGCCATGTCAGGAACACAGCGAGAAGTCAACTTCTGGAAACAGTAGTTTGAGGACCACTGCTTGTACACTTGCAGCCATTTACAAAGATGTCAAGTCTTCTTGGCACACCCTTTACACTAATCTCTTTGCCCAAGGCTGTCTTGTGGCAATCAAACAGCTGGCTTGGCACAGCTGAATCACCAGGGCCTACTAAAACAGAGGTTCTTACCTTAAGGCTCTGCTGCATGCAGAGCCCAGCCCCATCCTGCAGCAGAGCAGTAAAATCCCTGCAATTATAATTTCTGGCTTGTGAGTCATTGCCAGGACATCCCTTCTGTTCAAGGTACCAAACATGACTTTCATGTGTATGAAGATTTTTTAATATGGCTCAAGGATCAAGAGTCCTGACAACACATTACCATTAAAGCAACTACTCATTCGTAATGCGAATTTGAAAACATCAGCTAAAGAAAATTTCTCTCAATCATATGACTGGACAAGAGTCTTTTCCCAACATATTTTTTCTTCTACCTTTTGTGTTGTCAAATATAATTTGGAAGGAAACAAATGAACTTCAGACTAAACAAATACGTAAATACTACTTTGCAAGTGCAAGGTTCCTTGAGAAGTACTTTTTGGTGTCTAACAGGACTGATTTTTCCACGCAGGCCAGAGGATTCTGTCATAAATCCTAGTGGACATCATTCAAAAAAAATGGACTTGAGGCATTCTCCCATAATTTTGGGGTTTTTTTCCTGGAGTAATCTCTACCATTCTTAGTATAGGAATGCTATGAAAAGGATTATTTTGGGGTAAGGAACACTTGCAGGAGAATTACATCTCCTGCAAGTATTATTTATTAAAATTAAACCAGCAAACACCCTCCAACCATCCACTTAGAGAGAGTCTCTTCTGTAATAATGGTGTATTTGCAACTGTTCAGTCCTCAGCAGAAAAGGAAAACTGCAAAGATTTTCAAGCATGCTTAATATTGTGTTTAAACTTAGTGGGCTTAATGGTGAGTCCTGCTTGTCAGGACACTGAAACTGTTTCAGTGATACAATGAACTGTACGAGCAAACACATAAAACCATGCAAGACTCTCCTAGTCATAAGGACTGACAGCAGGGTTATGTTTTATAGTAAAACACCCAGGATCTGATTTTCCTTAGTGATCCATAATAGAAAAATATCACAATAGGAATATCCTCTAGAAAATTATCATCTTTCCTGAAGGGTTCTGACTCTACTTATACCACCTTTTATTTGCATGAATGTCTTTCATCTCAGAAGTCTTCCATTACTGTGATCTTTTGGGAGATAGACAGATAGATAGATAGATAGATAGACAGACAGATAGACTGATAGATAGAAATGGAAGGTATGCAGGGTTTTGTTTGTGCACTTAGATGAATACCATGAATTCCTGCTCATGCTGCCACTTTTACTGGTAGATACTACATATAGAAAACATCATGCAAATCTGAGGGAAACTGCAAAGCAAGAAGCTCACAATACATGAATTCCATATATGAAAAAACCTGCTTAAAATCTGCATTTCGGAAGTGTCCAAATTCTAAAAGATTTTCTCACCTCAACTAATTTTTCTGTGTAAGGGTGAACTGTGACTGAATGCAAAAAGAAAGTTCTTCTTGGATCTAATAAGTCTACAGAACTGACAAGAACCAAATACCCAGATCTCCTCCATGTCCTACACTACTGACAGGGGTCACTAAGATTCTGTGAGCATTTTAACATCTGCTCCAATCTTTTCTACAGGACATCAGCCTGTACAAAAGGCAGAGCAACAAGGATTAAGGATTTTAAAAACTTCTAATGCAAAATGAAGTAACTGAAGACTTACTTTCTAAATGTGAGAGTGAAAAAATCTTTGATAGAGGAAGTACTTGAGATTTGTACATTTTTCTTTAATCAAAAGGCTTGGTTTTGGCTTTGTATTAAATCCCAATTCTGAATGATGAATCTAAGGCCTGCAGGATACTGATACAATACTTGGAAGCCTTTTGTGAAAAGTTAATTCTACAACCTTCAAATAAAGAAAATTAATTTTGTAACTTTCTACAGTCCAGGCATATGGGTTACACAAAGTAATTACCCAGTAAATATCTACCATAACTAGAGGACTCTTTCCTCCCTTCTGAAAACTAATCACCCAGAAGGGAAATAAGGTTATATTACCTTCACTGTCTAATGTACATCTAGCAATGCTACTGAGAGTACATTTAGCTAATACTGTTTAGAAGATAGAAATAGTAACGTAAGTGAATGTTTGTGGTGTTCATCCACCAGAAATGCTATATGCATTGTCTGTGGGGAGGGAGGTGATGCTTCTGTAATTATGAATGTGAGAACTGATGCCCAGATAGTCCTTCATATATTAAAATCCCAACTTCAGTCCATCTCATCTGGATGTGCAAGAGCAACACTTCAGAAAATTAAACTGCAGGTCTTCAGAAAATGTACCCCAGAAAGGAAGCACAGAATTAAAAGCAATAAATAAATAAATGAAAAGAAAAAAAAGCCCAAAACAACCCAAAACAACAAAAAGCATGAGTGGCACAGCCAAGAATAAAAATCTACAAGTAAAAAGAATCGAAGTCTCTCCAGGCAAAAAAAGTCCCCAAAGCAACATTCAGCTGTTTACATTAGAAGATTAACCCTCCTCTTCCTACAGTCCTTACAGACCTTGCAAGATTCCTCAACAAATGAGACAGTAACTGCATATAATGAAACAGTAATATGGCAACAAATAGCACAGATTAAAATTTTACATTTAGAATAATTCCATACCAGGACTGAAGAGGACGATTGCTTTCAAATATGCATATTCATATCCATCTAGGCACAGTTTAACCATGCTGTTACAAAACTCTTGCAATTTGAAGACATGCTCCATTACTAGTCTTCCTCTGTCTGTTGGCAGCTTATCTAAATCAAGACACATATTGAAAAAACCCCCAAGTTAACACACATGCAAAAAACATGGGCACACTGGACTTTTAAAAATAATTATTTTATTAGATTCAAACAATGGGAAATCTATGCCACCTATAAATTCCTGTTAGGTCTGAATAATCTTGACACCAACAGTTATGGAGTATTAACACTCTTTTTTCCACCTCTTCCAATTAGGGCTCTTCCTGCCACTAATGCTTCCAGTAATCAGGCATGGATTAGAGCTTGAAATGATCAAGAAAGGAAGAGACTATTTACAAGTAAAGCATACACTGCTACTGCTGACCTCTAAGGACCAGGTGCCACATAGTAGCATAGTGTACAGCTTCACGGGTTATTTTAGTCAAAGACCATGCCACTGCTGGGAAAGGTGTACTATACACCTCCCCTGATTTGCACTGAGGGGAATGTGGTTGGTACAGAGCTGCTCCCCTTCAGTCAGCAATAGCAAAGCAGCCTGAAGACCCCATTCCCTCCATCAAACAAGAGTCTCTAGACTCAAACTGATAGATTCTTGGAGATACTGCAGCTGGCATACTGCACAGGTTCTTGCAGTCAACCTGAATTCTCAATTTAAAAGGTAGAAATACATATTTGTAATAATGATAAAAACATGACTAATTACTACCTTTTCTGGTAAACACACTCTAAATATTACATAGACCAAAATTTCCAGATTGCATTTGTATCTTCCCTAGAGACAATCACACATTTGTTAGTATCTTCAGCTGATCCAGTACATCTTGTGATTTGATCAGTTTGTTTAAAGCTATCGTTATTTATAGGAGGATCTTGTGAATGTTTTTAAATCACAAAAACCCCTTGGAAATAATCCTTTAATTACCTTATCATAAAAGAAGATGAAAAATCTATAGCCTGGTAGGCTGTTTTTTTCCAGTTTACCAATCTGCACTTGCATAGCATCAGCAACAGTGAATTTTCATACTCCTAACAGCAAACAACTCAAAAATTTAGTTAAATCTGAAAATGCTTAGATTTTTGTATGAATAATGTGTTATGACTATGAACAGATAAAGACTATACTGTTATTGATGACTGGTTATAGCTTTCAGTGCTGACAACCTTTGAGCTAGAAGACTCCTCTCCTGCTCTGATGAACAGAATTATAGAGACCAACTGACATGTCTTTCATTTGAATAAAAAAATATGCCAAAGATGCAGGACACAGGATTAACCAGGAACAAAGTGTACTTAATGGAGATCTGTTGAAGACTTCCATGTAGACTAAAACTAATACACAAGGAGGTCAACAAGCCAAGTTATGTAAAGGAACTGTATCACCAAGTCAGCATTCAGCTGCTTCCTGTCACAGCTATGAAGAGCCAGGACAGGTGGGTCGTTCTTTACTTTGTATCCTTCATACATAGGAATCATATTCACAGTACTCTTGTGTTCTTAACGTTGATACTGCCCAACATATTCCTAATTTGGGCTGATGATATTAACAGACAGCAGAACACTATTACACATTACAACACACAAAAATAAAAATAATGTGGGGAGTTTTTTTCATTTGGAGGTAAATATTAGCATAGTTCACTTTTGCAAAATTGCTAAAAAAATCTATCTTGTGGACTGTAATTGCCAGTATAATTTTGTTTTAATACTAACATGAAATTCTTTAAACAGAATAAATTTACAATAACAACCGAAGGATAAATAGCTTCTCTGCACTTCAAAACTTAAAAAACACCAAGTAATTCCCCAAGTCTGGCATGTGCACAGTATACAACTTACCTTGTTGTAAACTGCCTTGAAGGTGATTAACAAAAGCAGCTAAGATCGTTGCCACATTCATAACTTGTGAGCATTGTGCTAGACCAAGCGTAAAAAGTTCATTCCAGCAGGCTTTTACTAATGATATGCTGTTATCCTGTCTATTAAAAAGCACAATAATTTAACAAAACCAGCTATTTGCATTCACACATTTTTTTAAATTTAAAGAACACTTCATAAAACATGAATCTAATTCAATCATTACAACAATACCAAAATAAAGTTTTGCATCATTTTTATTTGCATGCTACAATTAAAGTACCTGGTTTAAAGTGACTTTTGTAAAGCAGTAAATTTTTGTTTAAATGACCTAAAAGGAGATAGATTTCTATTACAAAAGCAAGCTGAAGTTGCAGTAAATTACAACTGTCACAGTGCACTCCATCATGCTAGTTTTCTTAAGATTTGGGACAACATTTATATGCATGGACAAAAACAGATTGCACTGTTCCTGTATTGTGCACATAGAACCAGACTCAGGGGTCTATTTTTTTATCTTGAAAACTTACAGTTTTGGTTGGTATAATTTTTAAATTAAAGATACAGGTGAAATGGAACATGTGTGATCAAGCTTCTGAGCTTCCTGACTGCTACCTTCTGAATCCCTTTCAAGTTTGGAATAAGGTTTGAAATATCGACTTGAAATTATAAATACCAGTCAGATGGATTTCTTTGCTGTAGCTTAAAATTAAATATATCAATTCATATTTAGCCACTTCCATATTAGTAACCTAACTTTCAGTAATCCAAGCATCTCTAACTCACAGAGTTTAACAAGAGCTCAGTAGCTTAGAAAGCAAATCCCACCAGAGAGCAGTCAAATTCAGGTACCACGTTTCAGAGTTTTAGCCAGTGAATATAAATAATGGAAATTTAAAAGAAGTACAAGAGCTTTCAAAGAAGAAAGGCATATTAAAGCTAGGATTTCAACTACAAAAATACAATGGAATGTATTTGTCCAAGAATGTTGATATAATCTTCAAGAACAGTTTTGGTGTTTTAGTGCAATACTAAGATGCCAAATAAACACAGACTTGTCCTTAACTGGATTACAGAGAGCTTACTGAAAGCAATATTTTTCATTATGATCAAGTTCTTGTTATGGTAGACATGATACTGTACATGCAGCTTCTGCATATATTTGTCACATCTTTGTTCATCTCCTTTAACATAATCAAAGGGACTATGCAGAGCACCCCTAAAAATAGGGTGTAGTGGCTGCTCCTCTGATACGTGTATGTAGATAAATGTATCATCTACAGCATCTTTATGGCTAATCAAAATTACCCAGAACCAGTTCTGAAGTTACTTAAGCAGCTTCACAAAACCAAGAGGCTGTAACCAGCTTGGTGAAGGTTTCAGTAGGAAACTCTCTTGTGAACAAAGATTCCCATGCCAGAAGATAAGCTAATCAGTGTCTGGCATCATTAAATATATCATTAGGTCAAAGGCAGCTATCCTGCTGTGACTAAAGGAAAATGTTGCCTGTGGAGGAAACAACCTAGGTACAATTATCCATCTTCCTTACAAAACCATTACTCATCATGCTCCATGAATTTCTCTTCAGTTTAAAACTGAAATGAGTCACCCTTCTGAATGTCAAAATTACAGGATATAATGTGTTCCAACTATAAGGGCTGCATTAATTTCAAATAAATCTCCACTTGAAAATGGTTTGCATCTTAAGTGCTTCAGACAAAACTGTGAATTTATGTAATTTATGTAGTGTTGCCCATGATCTTGACTGTGTCTATAAATCCTATTACAGGTGAGTATTAACACTATTATGGCAGCTTGCTCCTTCATATTTTTAAGCAGAAAAATATATTGTGAAATAACAGATAAAAAGAGCATGTGCAGATTTTTCTTGTTAAATCTTTTTGGAGAGAGAGGTCTTCTGTACTACATTTTATTTTAAAGAAGCAATTCCCATTTGTTGTTAGAATACCAATTTGTACTAATTTGCAGTGTCTCTCTGTAACAAAAACCTTTTTCAAACTTAGAATGACATAATGTACTAAGTTTATTTGCTATGCATTTTGTAATTCTGCAGGTCAACAATTTCTACCAAAATGAAACATCATGTTTACCTAATTTTTTACCCTTACTGTTCTTTATACGATATTGCTTTCTCCTTCCCCAAAACACAGGCTTAATTACACACAATACAGGATCTTTCCTTAAAAACAGTAGTATTATTCGGCTGAGGCATCTGAGTACACAAATGGTAATCACAGATCATCCTGCTTTTGACAGCTTTCCTGGAAAAGGGGACAATCCCTCATTTTAAAGAGAAATTCTCTTTGCTGCCACAGTCACAGGCTATTTTGATATTGAATTAAACAGAAACACTGCAGAAAAGAACAAACTAACATGATTTATTCACCATTTGTGCCAGAGCTGATACAGTATCTTTGTTTCTTTGATCTATCTTCATAAAATTACTTCTGAATATAACATAAATCAGATTTTCCCATGCAGTTTGGACATGTTTTTTTCATGATGATCAGCAATGGACTACAAAACTGAACTTAAGAATTTTCAGTGATACACTGAATTCTGATGGAGAAGCAGGATGTTATACAAACTGTAAAAAGAACAGTTAGAATTACCTTTGGTTACAGGAGTCATTTATTTTTGGCAAATCTCCTGAAATTAGACAACTTCATTCTGAGTGTTTGCTGAATCTAGCTAACCTTTTCTTCATGTTTGTTATTGAAGGCGAAATTATTACTAGTAATTCACCTTGTAATAAATAAAATTTTGGGGATTCAGACAGGAGCTTCTTTTTAGAGATTGCCTGATAAGCATCAGGATGTAGCACAGAGCTGTAGCTATTAAAAAGCTGATGGAAATTCCTATTTTCTCAAAATATATTTTAGAAGCAGCAGTGTGTAGGTATTTGATTGTTTTAAATCTACTCCTTTTTCTTAGAAAACCAAATCAAAGTCCTGAATTTGGACTCAAATTGGGAGTTGCTTTGATTCAGAAAATTTACCTTACAATTAAGATTTATAACAGTTTTAATTAGCACTTTTTTATTTTTACAAGTCCTTGAAGAAGACAGCAAAATCCAAAAATTCAAAAGCA
>VWYP01025871.1:6826-24247 GCA_013400435.1 Pycnonotus jocosus | reverse complement strand
CTGGGTTGAATACAGCAGGGATACTAGTAGTAAATACATGATATATAGCACTCATCTGCTATATTATTTATTTTTCTTTTAAAAATTATTTATTCATTTATTTAAATGTAGGTGAATTTGCTATATTCACCTAGATTGAAACACAGAACCTTGGGATTTTTCCTAGTTAGGTAAAAAAGAAGAATATAAAGTGAGTATACAGTTTTCAAATATTGAATAACTTTGCAAGATGTGGGAAAAGATGATTTTTATATTATTGTGCATGGAGTCTAACTGGCTAAGAGGAGACAGAAATGCATACATCTACACTTATGAAATGTATAACAATGAGTAGATATGACTTTCATTTCTACTTTACATGCTTGCCTTATTCTTATCCTGTCATTAAGAAAACAATTGAAAAAGTGGGTAAATTTGCTTAAAGAAAAGTTAAAAAAAAACTTCAAAGAATTAGTTTTTCAATAGTCTTTACACTCTACTATGCAGTTAAAATAATAATAATATGTTTCTTTTCTGCCAAGATTTGTTAATCATAGTCCACTGTAATCACACTAATGAGGCACTCCTCTCAGCTGGAATGAAATTGTCCTTTTGCATTAAAAAGAGTTAATCTGATGTACATTAAAAAATAATTTATATGGTTATTTGGGGTACTAAATCCAGATTAAATTGCCTCAGGACCGTAGTATGTTATAGTGAGGGTATAAACATCACACAGCCTACTTTCTACAAGGTTTATCCAAAAAAGAATTGTTAATTTTTTAAAATTGTTTTTTCTGTCATGGGTAAATGAAAAGACAAAGGAAGTCATGCGGATTTGCAGATTTTGTAGTGGTGGTTTTTGGGTTTACATAAAGTATAAGCTTCTTCATGAACCTAAAGGTAATCAAAAAAAAAAAAACAACAAACCCACTAAAAAACCAAATCTAGACAAAGTGAAGAAAACCCCCCCAAAATCTGTCCCTGTGTATTTCAGTCAAGTAATTGTTATAGATGTTTCATACATGTACACAATGGATCTATAGGAGTTCATCACTTATCAACCCTTTGGATAGATTTCCTTCAGTTACTTCTATTAATTTATTGTTTTGTCTCCCAAATAAACGATTAGCATCTCAAGAGTAAAATCCAGCCTGATGCAAGGATGTAGAGATTTGTGTACAAAGAAACAGGATTCTATTATTTTTATTTACTTTTGATTTTATCCTTAGATAATGGCCTTTTAAGAAGCCATGAGTTAAATTTTCAGAACGTTTGTATGGCTTATAAATTGTCTTGAAAAGCTTCCAAAGTTCAGAAGCCTGAGAGCAAAAGCTGAGTCATTCCATGAGTGGTTGATTTAACATTATAATTACATCCTATGTTTTGAAAATAAAAATTCTCTGTAAGTGGGAAAGTTGATTAGAGATATTTTGATTTCCTGTTGATACTTGTGTCATAATGCTTGTTAACTGACATAATTTTTGATACGTTCCATCTGAAAATGTTGAAAAGTTATAAATTTATGTTATCTTGATATTAAAACATATTATATGAGATGTAGGTAATACTTTTATTCTGTTATTATACTTTTAACACCTCTGAGACTTGATTTCCAGTTTTGCCCTTTGTTATGATAACATACTTTTAATTCTTACTTCCTCATTACCTGTGAATAGGAAAACCACATATAAATGCAGTATTTATTAAGAGAAGAAAAACTAATCCCAACTGCAATTAAGTGATGCATCATTCATTCTTTTTACAAGATTTAAAAATATGTCAAATAACATAAAATATGTACGATCTCAAAAAAAGCAGTTTAAATATGACTTTAATACTGTGCTTCTGAATCAGTCTTATACCATCTAGGATCATAAAAATGCTGAAAGATAATAAATTAAGAACAAATTCTGATATGCCCCTCCTTTTGTTCTACTTTCATGAACTAGTTGGAAAAAATATAGAAAAATGTGGAAATAAAAAGACAAAAAGTCTGTATAATTTTGAGACAGATCTCAGCAGACCAAAAAAATCATAATTTTCTTTTTTCTCTGGTAGCCATCAAGATCTTGTATGAAATACATTTATTACAATTATGGATCTTTTGTTTAGGAGTTCTAAGTGACTTGCCCAGTTTTGATAGGATTTTTCCAATTTATTTCAGTGAAAGGTGGATTCAGCTCTAGATCGGTTGTGGACCTTGGTCTTAGAGGCTTTCAAGCCTATTGGTGAAGGACAGACAATATTTGTCAAATCATATTCTTTTGGTACTCCAGAGAAAAAATAGACTGTGCCCAGCTTGTTTTGACATGTTGTTTCAATGTGATGAATTTCCTTCCTCAAATACTCAGTTGAAGTACATTGTACCAACTCTGAAAGTATTAAGAACTACATGATAATGTTTTTTGGGGGGAGTATGAGTTATGTGCATCGTAGGAGAGCCAGTAAATGCACTATCTGTAAGTGTCAGTTATTTCTCCTCTGTTACATAAGAGAAATGTATAGCTTGCTGTGAAGATCATGCTTATATGTAACAAATTCTCAATATTCCAGTGAAGATGCTTTGGTTGAGAGGCAGGAAACACAAAAAATGCAGATCTGTGTATTTCCCCAGCACCAACATTAAAAACATTATTCTCTTACCCTCATTGCTCCACTTGCCACCACACCCATCCCTCCTTTCATTTCTCCCCCCAGCACCCACCCCCAAAAAAACTCTTTTCATTTTCTCTTAGTGTGCTTATGGAAGCTTCAGTTTTACTCTTTTTTCTGTTTGGAAAGTTTTACTTGGAAAATGTATTTTATGGAACAATGTACATAAAGCATAGATCCATTTAATTTTCAATATCAAGTGGTGAAGTTGGTTTGAGTTTGGTCCATTTTCTTCTCTGCATTTACTCTTTTTGATATTCTTGCACTCAACACTTGCTGTCCCAAGTTTTAAATTGAAACATGTAGGCTTTCAATATTAGTAGGTGATACTCAAGAATATGTTTATTAGTTCAATTCCAAATTGTAAATGCTTTCCACATGCAGCTGTTCAGCTGATTTAGAATGAAATGTTCCTAATTTTCAAACATTTTTTAAAAATAGAAAATCCTAAACCAGTAAATTGAGTATTAACCACTATCTCATTTTAGTACTGGTTATTAAATATCTTTCTAAATAACTCATCTAGGTTGCATTGGAAAAAATTAGCACATTTTTCACATAATTTTATATCAACCCATATTGTATTTTTCTGATGTGATGGCACAAAGTTTGAAATTACCTTAACTAAGTGGATTTTTTGCCTCTGAATTTTTTGCAAAATTATCTTTTTACACACTTACATGTATGAAACCTCAAAATATAAAGCCAAGTAAAGGATTTCAATGCAATGTTAGGTCTAAAAAGTCAACAGGTTAAATTTTTTGCAGTGGAAAATTAAAAATATTTGCATTTGTAATTTCATTTTCTGTCCTGCCTTAATTTTTTCCCTTCAAATTTTTTTGTCTCTTCTCTGTCTAACAGAACTAAACACACACACACACACACACACACTTGCACACACATGCACACACACACAGAGGTAAATTTTAAAAAAAGTATTACATTAAGATGAATACTTATTTTCAATTTTTTTCTAAAATACTACTTTTGACAAGAGTATATTCTTTGGCTTCTATTGTGAAGAAAAAAAAAAAAAGTAGAAGCTGCTAGGCAAAGATGAAACACCAAGCTTATGAGTCAGAAAGAAATTCCCAATAATTTCCAAGGAGATAGGAATTTTATCCAGATCCATACAAGTTTTGTGAGTTTTTCTGTATCTATTATGCTTTGATAATTGCAGCATAGTTGTCTATATGGATTATATTTAGAATATCTCTACAATAATTATACCTAGATAATATTTTTAACTTTGTATTTCGTGGAAATTATGACTTTGTTTTCTTGATTCATCCTGTCTGTTTCACAAATTGTGAGTACAGCAGTGATTTTTGATAAACACTGTGAAGTGGCATGAGCAGATATCATTTGTATGCATTGTCAGTCAAGTGGCAAAGAACCCTGAATTTCTGCAGTAAGCAACTTCTTTATGTACTTCCTTCCCTTTGAATTTATTTTCATAGGTTCTCTTGAGAGTAATCATTTCATAAAGTAACTTTCCCACCCTTGAACCCTAGTAGGGGGCAAAATTGCTGCTAATTATTATAATTGCATCCATTCTAGAGCACCAGGAATTAATCTCATATGAAATGTGATCCACAGACAGGTCCCCTAGCTTGTTAATTTGCTGTTAAACTAAATCAGTATTTTGTTTTACTCTTGATGCTTGAATAGATTCATTCCATTCTTGGCCTCAATTAGATTTTGCATGAACTGTGTCCTACTGATCTGTCAGATTGAAAAATCAATTGTATCATTCCATTTTGCAGTGATAGTAGTTGAAAAGGTATTTATTTACTTACTATGATTTATATAAGAATTGCCATTAATTTAATGTAGATACAGTTTTAACAGAACATGATTAATTGCAAAACAAATTGAATCGCCTCTAGGGGCCGAAGTCGTCAATATAAGCATGGAAATTCTGAGGACTTTCAAAGAACATGAATTCAAATGTCATAGAGACCTTACTTGGTATAAAAGTACCTTGAAATGTCTATAATAAACCAGCACTTCTTGTGCTTTGAGCATCTGGATCAATACTTAGGTACAATCAGATGTACAGTAGAATTAAAAAGATTTCAAGAATATCTGTTAAACCAATGAATGTGTTGTCTGAAAATGTTCCTTCCATGAACATGAATTTGTTAGCTGCTTTGATATTGATGGAGATGTACATTCTTATTATATGGATGGTGAAGCACTGGCACAGATTGCCCAGAGAGGTGATGGATGTACAGTTCCTGGAAACATTCAAAGCCAGGTTGGACAGGGCTCTGAGCAACCTTATCNTGAACATGAATTTGTTAGCTGCTTTGATATTGATGGAGATGTACATTCTTATTATATGGATGGTGAAGCACTGGCACAGATTGCCCGGAGAGGTGATGGATGTACAGTTCCTGGAAACATTCAAAGCCAGGCTGGACAGGGCTCTGAGCAACCTTATCTAGTTGAAGGTGTCCCTGTGCATTGCAGAGGGATTGGAAGAGATGATCTTTAAAGGTTCCTTCCAACCCAAACTACCCTATGATTCTACAGCACATGAACTGTGAAGACCTTGTCTTTCTTCACAATAATTATTTTAACACTCATATTTTTTCATCCACAGGAATTGAGCTAGTCAATTGTCCATATTTTTTTAGTTCACAGTGTTAATACTATTTGAAGGAAAGTGAACAGACTAAATCACTACTATTTTTGTTAGAATTTGTAAATAAAACATCATATGCTCATATGAAATACTAATTTTTTTAAAAAAAGTTTACATGTTTTGAAAAAAACCCCTAATATTTGGTATAATGATTAATATAATAGTTTCAGCTGCAGGCCTTTGTGGATTAACATTCTAAAAAACTAGCTAAATAATGCATTAGATTTTATAAATCTTTACTGTAAAAATTTTTTGTAAGTATAAACAATAAATAGTTTCACTGTTAAAAACCTCAGAATATATAAATATGTCAGCCCCAACAGTTCTAAAATCTTTCAATAGATGTAAAAATACAAAAGCTACAAGACTCATATCTGTCCTCTAAGATATATAACTAGCCATGTGGAAAATAAGAGAAACTTCATAGGATATTGCTGAAGCAGGAGTGCATATAAATTGTGTATGTGTATATGGTACCTGAGTATATAGGATTATTTGCAACATTGGCCTTTGTCGGGACTGATGTGATATGGATGTGTCAATCTTGCTTTTTCACAAGTTCATTAACTCCTGCGACAAGAATACCATGCACTTAAGCAAAATCACAGAGGAATGAAATAAGAAATAGTTTATTTGATGGTATGGCTTGGGGACGAAGAGCACTAAACCTTCTATTAGATAAATATTGCATTAGCGTTTGAAAATTTTTACTATATATTACTGAATTTTTAAAGTATAAATAAGACATGGATTTGATGGATGGATCACTCGGTGAATAAAGGATGACCGCGCACAAAGAGTGGTGGGCAATGGCTCATTGTCCACATGGAGACCAGTGACCAGTGGAGTTCCTCAAGGGGCAGTCCTGGGGCCAATATTATTCAAGATCTTAGTTGGAAACATGGACAGTGGGATGAAGAACACCTTCAGCAAGTGAACTGATGACATCAAGCTATGTAGTGCAGATGGCACACTGCAGGGAAGGGATGCCATCCAGAGGGACTTCGTCTGGCTTAAGAGCTGGGCCCATGTGAACCTCATGAAGTTCAACAAGGCCAAGTGCTATGTCCTATACCTGGGTCATGGCAATCCCAGGGACACCACAGGTTGAGTGGAAAAGTGATTGAAAGCAGTCCTGCAGACAAAGACTTGAAGATGATTCTCCTTGTTTAGGACAAAATTAGAGGAGAATCTCAGAAAGAGAGACCCTAGAAACAAACCTCCACCACCCCTCCCCCCCAGCTCTGGGTTTGGGAAGAAATTCGTCGGAGGAAAAGTGGAAAAAACTTGTNAGCAAGCCAGGCAGGCAAAAAGCAAAAAAAAGTAGCTCTGCCTCTGCTAAAAAGCCCGCCGGGGGGAGGGGGAAGGGAAAGCTGTTAGACATAACAATAACTTCACGATTGGGATAGGAGAGGCACTGTCAACCCGGGACAATGATGGTTGAGGAAAACTCAACAAGATATCCGTGTGTGCTCACAGCCCAGAAAGCCGATGGAATCCTGGGATGTATCAAAAGCAGCGTGGCCAGCGAGTCAAAGATGATTCTGCCTCTCTACTCTGCTCCTGTGAGACCCCACCTGTAGTACTGCATGCAGTTCTGGTGTTCCCAAGCTAATAAGGGCATGCAACTTTTGGAGCAAATCCAGAGGAGGGCCATGAAGTTGGTCAGAGGGCTGGAGCACCTCCCTTATGAAGACAGGCTGAGAAAGCTGGGGCTGTTCAGCCTGGAGAAGACTTCACTTCTTCACTAAAAGAGCTACTGAGCACTGGAACAGGCTGCCCAGAGAAGGGTGGAATCTTCCTCCCTAGAAGTGTTAAAAAATCACCTAGATGTGTCACTTGAAGATATGGTTTAATGGTGAACAGGGCAGTGCTTTGATAATGGTTGATGCAATCTGAGATGTCTTTTCAATCCTACAATTCTTAACGATTCTATGACTCTATGCTTCTCTGATGCCTTTTAGTTAAGGCATTCGCATGAAATAAAATACTGGTTTTGTCTACAGATCCTGCAGCTTCTGTTTCTGTCCCTTATAGTTGTTTTCATTTACCAATGAATTTATTTCCAGATAGAATGCATGAGTCAGTCATGACTCAATTCATTGCACATGCTTTCAAGTGAAAAGAAGGAAACAAAAGGAAAAATAACAATTTATTTTCTGATTACAGTTGTCAATGACACTGCAGGTTCCCTATTTTCAAGTGATGATCACCTCTCACTGAGAGAGCTGCAGATGTGCCCTAGTGATAATTTTATCACAATTATTACTTTATCAACATGGAAGTAGAACTTGTTGCATATGTAAGTTTGTAAGTTTGTAAGTTTGGCTGTGAAGGTGCAGAGGGCTCTTGTGAAGAGAAAAAAAAAATAGCTCTAGGGTTTGATTTAGCCATAGGTGGAGAATATACAAGGTAGAATATTAGTATGACTACCAACCAAAGCTGTAACTAGTATCTTATGCATGTCATGGTATTTTACAAAATGATGGGTTAAAGATTGAAAATGGAGACAATACATGCTGTGAAAAAGAACACTCTTGGAAGCATACTAATGAGTTCTTATTATTCAAGATTTATTTTTTTACGTCATCATTGAAAAAACTTAACCTCTGAGTTAAGTAATTCATTAACTGAAATATTTTATTTCTTTCTACTTAAGCATATTTTTGCCATAGTAACTGTGGTTTTTGTAAAAATGTGTTTTTAAAATCAGTTGTTTCTATTACTTTGTGTCGTTTTCCAATAGTAATAAATATGAAAAAATGAATATGAACAGAAAAAAAAAATCGGGACATGTTAAAAATAACTTTTCAGAGAGGAGATGATAAGAATCCTAAGCATAGTCTATTTTCCAGCAATGTTTTACTTATTTTGCCTATTTGTAATATAATTTCACATTGATTAACCTACCTGAATAATTGCACAGAATTCCTTTGCTTGTTTTTGATTTCGTTTCATTATATGTAAATATGTGTTTAAGCAATTAGAAGTTAGCTTTTCATTTATGAAATAGGAATCATTCTTTGTAAACTGAAAGGCTGCTGCTTTAGGGATATTCAAGATTATTTCCACACAGTGTGTAAGAACACAATTGAATATTTTGATGGTGACCTGCTATTAATAAATTTTTATTCTGTATTTCCTGTACTACACATGATTTTCTGTTTACAAGTTTTAGATGAAAATTTAGTCAAGTAGTGCAGTTGTGATAATAGAAATTTAGATATGTTTTTAACTGCCTTTATGTTATTTTATATATGATTTATGCAAGATGCATAGTTGAGAACTAAATTAACACTAAATTGACATTAAATATGTCAAATGTTGAGAACTATTAATATGACAAATGTCAGGTTAGTGAATATACATCCTTTCATTTAGAAAACAGCTGGTTTACTAAATGAAATAATTTTAGAAGCTGTAGAAGCTTTCCTGAGACTGAAGGTCTTGTCATATATGCATGGAACCAATGGCAAGGAATCCTTTCTGGTCTGTAGGGGCTCTAGACAAAAATACTGCTCTCTCTGTCTCCCTCCTCCCCGTCCAATTTTTGGAATGAGTTCATTTTGATTCATTTTTGTGATATTCCTATGTAACAGATAAAGGATTTGTGATTTTTAGCTCTTCTATCTCCTCTAGAATATTTGATAACATAAAGAAAATAAGATCAAAAAGAAGAAGTAGATAGCTTTACAGCCTGAACATTGTTTCCTTACCTGATGGGTGAGCAGCAATTGAGTTTCTCTCTAATTAAGATGAGAGAGATCCTGAACTTTCATTCACCCAGAAGAAATCAACCTGCTCAGAACATCATTACAGGAATTGTTATTTTTATTTTCCTTTCCCACAAAAAAATTATCAACTTTGTTTATTTACACCATAATGTTGGATAAAAACTGATGTCAAGACTTTGGAAATTTTTTGTTCCTCAGCCAGTCCTAATAAAGAGAGATACCAAAAGGTTACAACAGATCATGACACAATATATGATGTAAACTGTGAGTTTCCATGAACAATCTAAAAGCAAAAAATAGAACAATATAGGTTGATTTACTGTACACAGAAATTTACTACCAAAGTGCAACAACATCTTAAGGATAGAATGTACCTGAGAAAAGATATATTTCCAGCTGACCTGGGAGCAGATTGAAAATACTTGCAATCTCTGGGAGGTGGTTCAAGTCTAAAGATAGGTCTATAAAAGCCATAAAGTTAAAGGTAATTCAAAAGATGGAAAGAAAGTGGATTAAAAGTAGTGAAGGAAGACATCAAATGTAGAAAATATAATGCAGTGAAGTCTTTTAAAAAGAAGTAAGTGTATTGAGGCAATCTAAAATCTATGAAGATGTCCTGAGATATATCAATTAGTAATAAGTTAAAAAAAAAACCCGAACCCTTATTTTTCCACCCAATCATTTCACTTGAAGTAGATTTTTCTCTTTAAAGTGTTTTAGCTAAGGCTAAGAGTTTAATATTATAATAAGATTTTTAAAATGATCTAAGGTTGCTGGTTTTGATGATTATATTTCAGATATTTGCCCTAGGCACCAGGTCCTCAGGACTTACTTTACTCTCTATCAGAAGAGAGCAGTTTTGATTACATGTTATGGGGAGCACATTTTTCCAACACACCAATGTCTTTTTAATATCTTGGGTCTATTTTTTTTCAAGCATCACTGCTAGAAAAACTCAGTCATTTTTTTGTAGTGAATCATGCACAAGCTGTGGATCATCTCATACGAAAGGAGCTTTCTTTGCTTTCTTTCCCTAATTTCTTTTTCTTCTTTCGTGAGTTAGCTACCCACAACTACCTACCTCCCACTATTAATTCATACTGAATAAATTAAAAAGATTCATTGGTGAACTTTCCTATGCAAACAGGTTTTTTTCTCTTATTAGTATTCCTTCTAACACTTTGCCAGGCTTCTGTTTCACTGTTCCTTATCTTTTGCTTCAAGACTTCAATTAAAAGTCCTCTGCAGTTTCCTTCCACTTTAAATGACAATATTATTTTATCATAATTCACTGGTTAAATAATAATTTCAATTCTTGTCTCTTGATTCTATTATCTCTCTATATTGTTGATGTCATTTCTATTCAATCCTTAGATTTCTGAGGGCTTAAATTTAAGATTAATTTTAAACATATACATACCCATGGGCATTTCTGACAGGGTAGTTGCTTAAATTGAAAAGTTTTTGGTTTGTATGTTTATTTTTAATCCAAATTCTGGTCTATCTTGGCAAAGAAGAAGAAAAAGTAGTCTAATCAAATATATTATTCAAAACATGGAAATTTAGGCTTAAGATTTAAGAAATTATGCTTTAGATTTAGAGATGCAGTTCCATCACAAATATGTAAGTTTTTAAGAGTCATGGATGACAAGGTGTCAAATGATACTGTTTGAAAATATTTATTAAGAGAATTGTAACTTCTCAAAATCTTGCAATACCAAAATATTTTAAATGTGAAGGACACAGAAATTTCATCCAGGAAATGTTGAAGATTTACAGATGACTCAGATGACTATGCATTTTCTTGATTTAATTTTATTCCTTCTTTGTAATCAGTAAGAGGCTTCTATACAGCAAGATGAATTCTTGGATTGTTCTTAGTTCTAGTTATTTGTGTATATATATATATATACACATATATATATAGAGAGAGAGAGAAAGAGACTTTTATATATGTATAAATATATAAAAGTCTAAATCTACTTTAAAAGTAGATCTAGTTCTAACCTTTATTTCTATAAAACACATGATTTACAAAGAATTACATTCTTGTGCAGCATAGATTTCTCATCAACACTTTTCTGAGATGACTCAGGTAATTTGCAAGTGACAAAATCTGCAAATTGCTTATGCTTACCTCCCTTTTTTTAGATCTACAGAAGATTTTTGAGATGCCTACATAGTCATGTAGCTTTTACTCATTTATAAGAAATTATTTTAATCTTTTTTCACATCTTTACTGTTTCCATTTTATCTCAATAATACACTCTTAACTTTGTTTTCTTCCCCCTATTTTTCCACATATATGCTACTCCCCTCTTTATCTCATTTCTTCCTAAGCTTGTTCCACTTTATATCTGACTTCTCATGCATCCTGCCCAATTGTCCCATATTTATCAAAATTTCTGGCTTATTTGCAAAAAGAACTTGCCTTTTTAATTTTTTTTTAATTTCAAATTTATTTTCTGTATACTTTTCCTGACTTTGAGTTGTTCCAGTCTGCTATCTAAATAAGTACTGTCCGTCGTAAGTATGCATTCAGAGAGAAATAATTCTGCGGTGTTTAGCAGTAAGGTCATGGCAATGTCTTGTTCATTTAAGCTGTCAGTGTATGCTTTCCTTGAAACTTATTCCTGTGAACTAACCACAAGATTATGGGGAATTATGTCTTTCAGTTAAAAAACCCCAAAAGTTTAATTAATCACTTATTTTCAAGAAAGAAGATGAGATGTTTAATTCCCTCTTTGAGCTATTCAGTAACAGGAGGGTCTTTTTAGATAAAACAGTTTAATAGTTTCAGTAATATCTTGTTTTCCCTAGCTTTACACAGAATTTTACCTAATTAATTGCCCCTGCTATTCTGTTGCTTCAATAGAGGCATTTGCTGGACCCACAAAATTAAATGAGCAAAACTATTATTTGAGTTTAAAAAATAATCAAAATTCAATGGTATTCTTTTCTGGAGCCCAAATAAATGTCTGCTGAGAATTCTTGGAGTTGGAATAAAGTTCTTCCTGAGTATGAACATGACCTTATAGCTATAACTGAGACAGATTAAACCCCTTGCCTTGAACATTCATGTGTTGGTTAAAAATCATGACATAGATCCTAATAGTAAAAATTAAATGTGGGTTTACAGATCATACAACAACATTTAAGTAGAACTCAGTATCTCTATGATTGCCAAGTATAACAGCCTCAGTAACAAAATAAGAGAAAGGATATAAAAACCATGGATTCGAACTGCAGTCTCTCTTCTTGCATCGTGCTTTTTCTCCTCACTCTAATCTCTGGAAGTGTTTGAAATGTAATATGTAATTAATAAGTGTGTTAAAGAATGCTCTAATTAGAGACAAGATTTAGTATTCCAGTAGGGTTTCAGCTGGATATGTAAATTTTAATTATACTTTTATAAAGCTAACTTAACCAACCACATTTCCAATACAGATTGAAAAGTGTATATCCATATTAACAAAACACCTTTGCACAGAATAACACATTACCTGGGTCTATCAGTATGTTTATCACTTTTGGAAATGGACAGATTGTTTGAGATGTTAAACATTTAAGTAAATATATTAACAGCATTAAAGGCATTAGATGAACTGGCAGTAAAAATGAAGGCAGAGAAACATAATTCCCATGTTCCAAAAGTGCCCTGGAAAGAGTGCTAAACAAGGCTGCTCCTCCTGGCAGCAGATATACACCAACAGGTGGGTTCAGGAAGTGGCTGCTTTGGCCACTAATGGTATGTGTGAGTTTGGGCTCATATCTTAAATTCCTCCGTAGATGCAGTTTGGCACTATCCATGATTTAAAATATCCATATTTTAATATAACTCATGAGAGAGGAATACTGTCCACAATGTCATGACTTTACACAGTCCTGTTTCTGCAATCATTAAGATTTGCATTAATAATCAGTTTTAATTTAAATTTATAACCCATCATGTTCATTTGGAATTCTTTGTGCAGACGGTAACAGCTGTGCTAATGAATTTTTTGTGATACCTTATGAATAAATAATTTTCCTTGCTAGTCATGCTGAAAGAATTAGCCCTATATTACTGACATTTGTTTGAGGGAATAACAAACTAAAACACAGTTTTTCACAGTATTTAAAAAAGCTGCTGTACTATATATGATTGATGTAAATGTGATACAAAGGAAATAGTACTATATATGAGTAGTATAAATGACATATAAGGCCAAGAGTAGATTATAGAGCACAGAGCAAAGAGATGAAATATCAAAGAAATCTTCGTATAAAAAAATCTAAAAAATAATTAAAAGGTGATCCACAATATAATGGCATTTAGTCTTGATATGTATTTTGCATAAGAATAGGAGAAAGTTTAGAAAGTCTTTTTTTGCTTGTTTGGATAGAAGCAGAACCAATTTTTGCTGTCTAGAATTAATCTAGTAAACCTTTGAGAATGTGCCCGTTAGATTTCTGCATTCTAGATGAATTGATCAGCAATTTCAATCTCCTTTTTGAGTGAAACCTATTTCTATACTGTAGTGCATCTTATTTTGAACTTCTTGAATATGAGAAGTTTGAAAAGCTTGAGAAGTAATTTTTATATTTAGTTGACATATCTGTTATTGAGTTTTTATTTTATTGTGTGTTTTTGAAAAAAAGGAATCATTTAGAAATGGATAAAATTGCTCTTAATCTGATTTAATGATGTAGGGTTTTGGTTTTTTTCAGTTAAATACAAATGGTCTTGCTTTCTCTTTTCCTGATAATACCTTAACACATTATTTTATCAAACGAAGATCAAATTCTATACTCATTATTTAAGCAAAATTCTCACTGGAATACTATTTTCTGAGTTACATCAGTGTGAATCTGCAATAACAATACAACTCAAACTGTACAATGAAAGTAGAAACCAATTCACATTTCAGTATATACTGAAATAGTGTGGGAGTCATTGCAATTAAGCAGGAAAGTAGAACCAGTACTTTTATATAAATGTTTATTAAATTACTTCATTTGATACATTTAAAGTTCCATATATGTTAATGAAAATTGCTTTTCAAACATGTTTGCCACAAATATTAGCTGGATTATTTTATTAAGGATTTGGTTCTTCACAAATGTTATTGAAAACAATACTATATCTAATGTGTTAAATCCTGTTAAAATGAACAACTGTACTTTTGGTTCTCATGGGTGGGAGTCTTAACAGACTGAAGTTCTTCACTGTTTGAGAAGATTCCCAGGAAGATCATCAGATGATGAATTAAAAATTTAGAGATAGTAATATCTTTAGTAATATCATGTACTATCTGACAGTTTTCTTGGATTTCAGAAATGTGGTTCTGTATCAGTAAGTACTGAAAATAGAGTAAAACAATTCTGAAAATATCTGTAAATTAATTTTGCAGTTGAAATAATTAAATTCAATGAGCTGGGTTTTTTTACTTGTGTTATTGTTAGATACCCAAAGAATCAAGTGATAAATGCATTTTTTTTTAACCTTAGAAACTTCTAATTTCATTGGATTTTAGCAAGATTCATAGATCTGGTAGGCAGTAGATCAGTAGATCCTATGCAGGCACAGGCTGTCAGTGTTTATGTAGATATTCTGCCTGGCATTTCAAAGGCTACAGACAATATAATGTAGTTATAACAACTCAAACCACTCATTTTCAAGAACATAAATTTACAGATTTTATCTTGGACTTATACTCGGGAGAGGAAATGGCATTTCTGAAGTGATTTTGTAACAAGATTAATATTTCCAAATCATGGAGAAGGAAATCTGAATGCATTAAGATTTGTTTGGAATGATAATGCAGGAGGTCAGTTTTCAATGTCCTCATGATGTGACTCCAGATGTTGTTTTTCTTTTTGTCTTAATGAACCCCAGTGCTTTATTGGTAGCTTACCCTATTTTTTAATAGTTTGCCAACAGCATAATGCTTAGAAAGAGGTTGGGTTTTCCTGTTTACTGATTGATTTACTTTATTTAATTCCACTTGTTTTATGTGGTAAATAGAATTGGAGAAAACTACTACAGGAAGCAAATTATACTTCTCATGTGTTCTTCTCTTTCCTTATCTCTCTAAAGAAAGTCAATGCTAGAAAAAAATCTGGGAATAGGTGCACTGAGCTTGATCCCAAGAATACTGAAAAACCTTTGAATACTTTCAGCTATTTGCAAATGAAGATGTTATTGATTTCTTTACAGCAATATCTATAATTAAAGTTTTTTAGATCAGTTCTTTTTGCTATGCTAAAATGGATTAATGCAGTCCCAGTCTATACTTTCAGGATATATTAGAGAGTTCTTTTGTGGTGCTTGACTTGCTGTGCAGTTTTCTCCTGAAAACATCAGATATTTTAGGATATCTAAAATGAAGACATTTTAAAAAGTGGCCTACATGCTAAGAAATTAGTAAGGGAAGTTGTTAACAGTAGTTTCTCAAAGTTATTAAATATTCTGCCTTCTTGGTTTGATTATCTTAATACCCTGGTCTGATTAAAGTATCAAAAGAAATAAAGATTTGCAAAACTAGAAGAGAAAAGTGTGGTGTTTCCCTCATATTCACTAGCTCAGCAACATAGGTTTCACAAAGGAAAACTTTTTTTCCTAACAGGAATCTGCATCTGTGCCTCTCAAATAAAAGCTATAATGTACATTCCTGGAATAAAAAAGGAATAAAGGAAGGAAGGAACTGCATAGAATTAGCTGATAACAGCAAGATATTTCAATTAACTGAATTGACTCAGAGAATTCCTTATACAGGTAAATGTAACAAAAGAATGAGTGTGGTTTTTCCTTCACATTTTTATAAATTAATGTGCAGTCTTGGTAGGGGAATGTCTAGGCTTTTAATGGACTTCTGGAGGTTCAGTCTATTTGTTGTAGCTCTGCTGGAAAATATCCTTTCCCTCAGGATACAGGGAAGTACGAAATGGAGTCACTTTTTTGAATGTGAGTCATGATGTGAGCAGGCTAGGGAGAGAATAAAATATAAATTTCTTGTATCTGCATTAATCTGCGAAGGCTTCCTCTGAGAATGGAAATTCTTTGATTCTTTCTTGTGTGTGTACACTTCTGTCCTCTAACTGTGGCTTGAAAAGCAGTCTGTCCTTGAACTTAAGAAAAGAAATCAGGCTTTCCTGGTGCAAAAGGACTCCCCTGCCTATTAGATATTAAGAAAAACAGAGGCTCTGTGTCAAGCTTGAAAACCCCATAGCTTGAAATTCCTGCTGGATGAACGTGGTAGTTAATTGCCCCAAACAAGTCTGAGTCAGAAGCTCTAATTTCTACAGGAAAACTTAGCAATAAATATCCTAGGTTTCCTGAAATGAAACCTGAGGTTCCTCTGAGGACAACCAGATGTCAGTTTCTCAAAGCTCCCAAGATTTAGTGACCTGGAGAAAAAAAGATCTTCATTATTTCAGCGAGTAGCTTCACCAGTTACTATTTGAAGCTTTCTAAGCTTCTAACTAGTGAATCTCTCCCATAAATTTGCTTCCTCTTCTACTCATATCCTTCACCTACATTCTCAAAATCTGAAAGTCCAGGAGTATTTATGCTATATGCCTTCTGTTCAATATTAATGAAGATTTCTAGACACCTAGTATTACTGCACTGTTTCCATTTTTCAATACGAACACTAAATAGCTTTTAAGAAAGTACTTAAAAATCACTATGGTCATAGTATATACATAACTTAGAATTTTGTGTCCAAAGAAAGATGCCATGCAAATCCTGAGTCTTGAAGTAGCCTAGGCCTTTGCAACTCTCCTTCTGTCACTCATGATGGTTGGTGTGTAAATGAGTCTTACTTGGAATATAATCAGAAATGTGGAAAATATTCACCTTCACATAAGTTTCAATACTCATGTTCTTCACAATGAAGATATTCTTGTTACCCTGGCTTGGATTTTAAGCAATATGTTTTTAGGATAGAACAAGTAAACATGTCTTCACTGCTGAATTGTCAGAAGTACATAACTTAAAGAGAATAAGAATGAATAGGAGGTGTCTTAGCACTGTGTTTATCTGCATACTAACAGCTAATTTTTCATTAGAAGTATCTTTTAAATGGATAAAAATACCTTTAAATAGGAAAAAACCCCCCACTGCTACCTATTAATTTTTACTTTAAATATGAAATATTATTCTAGTTAAAAATAGAAAATATGACTTAGTTGTCCAGAGCTTTTCATATATAAAGCCACCATACCCAGTAACTACAAGCACAATTTCCCCCATCCCCTTCCTCCCCCTACTTGTTTTTCTAATCAAGGACATGCTTTCTACCCTGAGGCATGTGGGAGTTTAACAATTACTTGCAGCTCTAACACCAAGCAATTTCTTCTGGGACTGCAATCTGTTAGAGTTCAATTTTCTCAGCCATAGATGAAATGATCAGAATGAAT
>VWYP01025868.1:3037-22406 GCA_013400435.1 Pycnonotus jocosus | reverse complement strand
TATATATAATATAAAACGTACATGAGATTTGCCTGTTTGATCAAAATTATTTGGATGGGGGACACAGAGGATTTTTTGGTTTTGTATGGCCTAGTTGATGATAAACATACAGAAATCTGTGCATACAGTTTCACACACACTTTAAATTAAATGAACAGGATTTTTTTTTTCACAGTAAGAGAATATTTTTTTTCCAAAAATTTCTGAGCATCTTAAGTGGAATACATAATCATACAGCCTTGTAAAGAAAACAAATTTCTTTATGACAACATTTATTATACTCACTACACAAAATTTTAAGCTCACGAAAATGCCTGCAATCCACTTTGTCCCTGTGGGTGATATTTTAACAATTAATATTCTGTGGAGGTAGGATTTTTCAAAAAGGCCACAGAGAAGGGCCTGGTATGAAAAAGCATATTTGAGAGCAATCTCTTTGCCCTTTAAGATTTGGTCTGTTAACTATATGTGGAAATACAATTCCTTCAATTTCTCCTTTTCCCTGAAAAGAAGCATCATGGCAACTCTTCATACTTTTGTTAAAAATAAAAGTCATGGTTCAGAAATGTGAATTCAGTGGGGACAAACCAGCCTATGAATACACAGCTTACATACTTAGTGAAAGAAAGCACTACAAGAAAATCTATAAAGAAATTTAAAGTACAGCTGCAGCTGTCACAATAGTATATCAGAGTGGAGAAATTCCCTAAACATTATTACAATTTTCATAATAGTTGCCATTTATCTGATCATAATGAGCAGTACTTGTATAGGTTCCGAAAAGTATCCTTGCATTCTAAACTCATATTTTATGTGTCTGTAAACGTGTATTTGCATATGTATGAATATATTTACATGAACAGAAACAGGAAAAAGGCAATTATCCTGTCCTAAATTCAGTATTTCTACCTGAGGCTGATACTGATTCCACATTTTCTTTTTGACAGCGCTCATTTCTCTGTATACCTTCCTCTTGTTTAGGTACACTTAAACCAGAGCTGAGAGGTACCAGGGAAGGTGCAGGGCTAAGGGTAATTTACCAGGCTCTGAAACATCTTTTAACCCTGTAGTGTTTGGGGACAACTCAGCTGGATTAATTTTTATTACAGATAAGAGATTCCTACAGCTTTTGTGGATAGTACAGACATGGCAGTTTTATATAATCCTTACCATTTCAAAGTACTTTATTGTATGTAGAAAAAGGAGTCATGGAAAGGTTGCAATGCTTGCTTAAAATCATACAGAATTTCTGCACCAGCTACAAGGAGAAAGTTGATCTATTGAAGTCTCACATTGTGAATTGCAAACCACATGTTCAATGCAAGAATGTATTATCTGACACTAACAGTATTCTTGATACTGAGTATTACTGGCAGTGGGTATTTCTTGAAACTAAATCTATATATTAATTATAATTATATATTTCAAGTGAATAATTTAGTGCACTAAATCTGAAAAGTCAAACGCAATATTAATATCAACATACACATCTTAAGTTATGCAAAATTTAATTTTTATTCTTGCTTTATTCCTTCTTTTCTCTTTCTCCTTTTATTGATATGAAAGCAAACTATTTGCTGTGAGAAAAGAAGTATTACAACATGAAAGGAAATTACTACAGGTTTGGGAAATTGAAGAGACATATGACATTTTCCTTTTTTCATTTCTGTAATGCAGTATGATATACAACCATACAGAGATAAGCATATATAGGTCACATAGAAGATGGAATTCAAAAAGTAAAACTAAATTAGAAAAAAAAAAGAAAGTGAAACAGGGCTAAAAATGGTATATCAAAGGTTGAGTCCCATCTCTAAGAAAAATAATTTAGATAAATATTTTTTGTTTGTTTATTTAAAATATTTTCACTCTTTCTTGGTTAAATTACTGTGTTATAAAGTGTAAATAAAAACCACAGCTCAAACAATTGAGTTCAGATCCTGATGAACTCCAGGTACTCCACCTGTTGCTGGAGATGAGAGAAAAAATCATGGCTGTTTTCCAATTGGCCATTTGCAGTTCACAACAAATAATGTCAA
Source organism: Pycnonotus jocosus (assembly GCA_013400435.1). Taxonomy (NCBI): domain Eukaryota; kingdom Metazoa; phylum Chordata; class Aves; order Passeriformes; family Pycnonotidae; genus Pycnonotus; species Pycnonotus jocosus. Next base: position 20,367 of record VWYP01025868.1, on the reverse strand, counting down.
ACAAGCTGTTCCTCATTGTCAGAAAGCAGCCTTCAAAAATACAGATAAGCAGCAGCACAAAAGAGATTTTACAGTTCACTAATTAGATGAACTCTGATAACATCAGGCTTTTGCATAGAAATAAAACACATACAATTCTACCTTGCTAGAATATATGAAAAAGTGCCAGGTGTTAAACATATGCATCAAGATTAAGAAATCAAGTAATTATTTTCTAAAATAGAAAGCATCAACATTTAGCTACAGAAGACATATATTAAGATTTTTTTAAGTTAAGTTAGCATGGGAAAAAGAGGCAATCAACAGGGCTAGCATATAAAAGTTCTCACCAAAAATGTTATGAAATTCCTCTAAGTAATGAGTGTTACATCATCCCAGGAAATCAAATTTTACACAAGTGAGCAGTGAAAAAAAGATGAGAAAAATGTACCCAAACAAGAATAAAATCTAAGCTTCTCAGGTTAGTGTTCCATTTGCTCTTCTATTCCTGTGTTACAATTTGTCACTTTCGTTTTTCAACAATTGGGATACTTTCTTTGGATTTCCTGCGTCAATGCAATTATTTTCCATGAGAACAGTTATTAAAGGCAGTGAAATTACTCTGTACATTGTATTCAGGAAGTCACCTCTACTGACAGAAAGATTTTATAAAAAACAGGGTTTCTTCTCTTAGCATAAATGATTGCTTTTTAAAAATAGCAGTTAATTAGAAAGGAAATTACAAGTACACCTATGTAAAAAGTAATGTCAATAGCACAACTCAAAACAAACCCATGATTTGACACAAGCCTAATTTTGGTAAACAGATTTAATCGCAACTCATTCTGCTTTGTAAGTACTTAACAGCTCTATATTTGGTCAACAGAAAACGTTGATAGTTTGTTGTCTTTTGTGTAAAATACAAACAGCCTGGGCACTGGCTTATACCAGTCCATGTCTGGTTCCCACAAGAACTCATTATCCTGTCGGAATGGCATAAGACGTTAATCTTGGATGAGCATAGAGGTCATGTGAAAACTGAAAATATAAAGGAAAGAAGAATATAAAACAGTAGTTTTCAGATACTTTTTACCCAAGTTGAATGTTCACTGAAGGCATGCATGCCAGTGCTCCTAATGCTTATAATGAAGGTGCTTCCCCTTGATAATAGCGTGCTCCTACCAGGACATCTGGATAGTCTTCTCCTACTTTTTTCATCATGCTTCTTAATTTAAGGAAAAGGAGTAAAGGACTGTCTTTGTCTCTCTTGGATCTTCACATTTCAAGGGAAAATAATCTTTATAATGAGGGAAAAAAAAAACCCTAAATAAACAAAATTAACTTTTTAAGTACCAGATTTTCCTCATATCTATCACTAGTATGTTACAGGATTAGCAAGAAAATCTCTTTTATTTAAGATACAGATTCTTCACTTTTCTTAGACTTTTCCTTTGGCCTTTTTAAAGACCTTCTCAAGAAAAAATTAGTAGACTACTGTATGTTAGAAAGAAACATGAGTGAGAAATCATCTAAGGGAGAGTTCTTCCCTTCTGAGTTACTGGTTAGGCACAACTTTAATTTGTCCTTCAGTAGTCATATCTGATAAAACAGATGTATTTTTAATATATATGTTGCTCAAGGAATTCAAATAAAGTTTCTTAAGGATTTCACAATGTAAAATAATTTGTAACTTTTTCCTTTTTATAGACAATTTCTTCAGCTGCTTTTAATTTTGGAAAAACTGCAGAAACAGGGCAATCCAAGAGGTGGGAATCTTTTAGATAATGACATTTTGTGAGAATATTTTTGAGGGATGCTGCCACTGAAAAATGCTTAAAAAAGGAAGGTAAATGTACTTTTTAAAAGTAAAGTCAAAAGCAAGCTTTCATTTTCAGCTTTCAATATAACTTATACCAAAAACCCATTAATATAATCTGAGAATTCAACACTTATAGCTTGAAGTTGTTGTTAATTAGGATCGTAATATTTCCTATGTTTCTTTGACTGAAAATAATTTTTACCTTTGTTTTTCAGAGAAGCACATACATAGGTCTCTATGTATTTTTCATGACTGTCCAGAAGCTTTTTAGTAATTTGAAACCATTTTGAAAAACAGAAATTAGTTTATTGTGTTTCCACCCCTGAAAATAATCAGGTACACAGATAATTAGGGAGTCCTGAGAAACCTGTTAGAAGGAAAACAAAGCTAATCTACAGCAATGAATCACATCTGAGAGTGATTAGATAGTGTCACATTCTTTGGAAAGCCTTGAAAGGCAACTTTTTCAGTGTGATAGAAACTTTGTCTTTTCAGCTGACTTCCTCCCAGTGCACCTGAGAGCGCTGGAGAAGAAAGGATGCTACTCAGTGCTCTACTTAACAGTACATTTCCATTTCAGAAAGTCAAGAGATCTTCTCCTTCTAGCTTCCACTCTACAAAAGGAAGCAGTGGAGAAAGGATGCATCTATTAATTTTACACCTACTATAACCTCTTTCTTTTAGGAAGGCAGAAACAGCCCATGGAAGCAGTAGAGGTGAAAGATTGCACAGAAGGTATTAAGTTCGAAACAACAAAGAGCTTTGTTCTGTTATCAGCCCTCTCCGTTGCCACACAAAGTTGACAGAATCTGTTATAGTAGTGATCTAATACAAGTATAAGGATCATTTTCCACACGGTCTAACAGCAAATGCATCAAGCCTTAAAAATGTATAGCAGTAACATATGAAGTATCAAGTGTCACAGACTTTTGACGCAGGTTCTTACAGCAGTCCCTTATCTTTCTTTTTAAGAATGTATCTTTTCTGTCACAGCTACATAAACTATTCATATAACAATGTGACAATATTTAAAGTGATATAAAAAGTTTAATAAACAGAAAACAACAAATGACCAAACATACCATCATCTAAATACAAGGTTCTGGTTTATCTGATTATTTATTCCTCTGATCACATTAATATAATTAAATTTCTCAAAATGTCTGTGGAGCTTGTGCAGTCACATGTAAGAATATCTGCAACACACTGACGATTACTTCAAGTCAGTTTCTCTAAGACTCTTAAACTGTGTGATAAAGAGAGAGCCTCTTGTGGTTTAACCCCAGCTGGCAACTTAGCACCATGCAGCTTCTCACTCGCCCCTCTGACACAGCAGAGGAAATAAAAAAAAAAGGCAGCAAAATTCACAGGTTGAGATAGCATCAGTTCAATAATTGAAACAAAATAAAAGAGAACAAGAATAAAATAAGAATAGTGAAAATAAGAGAGGGAGAGATAAATAAAATCCGAGAGAAATAAAATCCAAGAGAAATATACACATGACCCCCCAGTCAATGGACAGATGCTCAGCCCATTCCTCAGCAGCAGTTGGCATCTGCTGGCCAAATCCCCCCAGTTTATATGTTGAGCATGGCATTCTGTGGTATGGAATATCCCTTTTGTCAGTTTGGACTGGTTGTCCTGGTTATGTTCCCTTTCAGCTCCTTGTGTATTTCCTTACTTGTGGAGCATGTAACATTGAAAATCCTTCACTTAGGGTAAGCATCACTTAGCAACAACCAAAACATTCAGTGGGTTATCAACATTAGTCTCAACTGAATTCAAAAGACAGCACTATACCAGCTAGGAGGAAAATTGACTCTATTCCAGCCAAAACAAGACAGAACTATATTCTAAAATATCTTTCAAGTAGAGTGCTTGCAAGTGTTTGTCTAGTCCAGGCAAGTTCTTCAGTTTTTCAGGTGTTTACAAATAACCTCCCTGTGTTGTTCTTGTATAACATGTTTCTAACAAGCCACAGTTTCTGTACAGCATGCTGTAAAAGTGAAATATGTGAAAAGGGAAAGAACAGCAACAACAACAAAGTAATGGAACTGCAGAGTTCTATAATACCTAGAAGGAACACAACAAGAAACTATCTGAATATGAGACCAGAAGCTTAGGGTTTGGGTTTTTTTCCAAGCAGATGTCACAATAAATAATATTGTCACTGTAAATAATCCCTCTGTCATTTCCACTGCATGATGCTTTGCTGAACAGTCTCTCAGCCTGTTTTCAGAGCAGAGGTAGTCCAGCCCTCTGATACTCTCCAACATCCTTCTCTGAACTCACTCAAGCAGGTCCACATCCTTCTTATGTTGGGGACCTCAGAGCTGGATGCAGCACTCCAGGTGGGGTCTCACCAGAGCAGAGCAGAGGGGCAGAATCCATTCCCTTTTCCTGCTGTCCACAGCCCAGGATGTGTTTGGGTTTCTGGGTGTTCCGGGCTGCAAGCACATGTTGCTGGGCCATGTCCATCCTCTCACCCACCAGCACCCCCAAGTTTTCTTGACAGGGCTGCTCTCGACCTCCTCATCCTCCAGCCTGTGCTGATACCAATGTTTTGCAGTTTAAACTAAAAAGTAGCATGTTTTCATATCACTGAAAAATGCATCTACATTTGTTTTGTCTTTAAAGAAAAAAAAAATTAAAAGCAGGTTTTGTTGTTGAGAGGCAGAAATCCCTGTTTTATAATTCTCTCATGAATTTGTATGAGCAGTAGTTTTATTTTAGAACAATTTGGTTGCAATGGAGAGGAGGTTTGTAGCTGTTTTGGTTATTATCTATGGTAATATAGCAATATGAAAAACTAAAAATAACACTTTAGAAATTCATAAGGAAAAGAAAGGAAGAGAATGAAAAGATAAGAGTAGAAATATATCACCACCCTCAGATCCAACAGTGAGGTGTTGGTCTAAGTGATTGCCACAGTCTTGATCCATCAGGGGTGGGGGGAAGTCCCCAAAATGTATAATTTAATGGGTTAATATGCATACTTGCACACACATATAAATGTGAGTGCACCCAAAATCTACCCTGGAGGATTTTTTTTGCACTGTCTGTTGCAAAAGACTCTGGGTATGTTGCAACACTGTGGCTCATGTGCAGACCTCTGGTAGGAAGCCTCAGGAATGAGTCTGTGAGCACTTTGGGGGTCTTCTATGGTGTATGGCTCCTCCTAAGACGTGACAGCTGCCTGTCCTGTCAGAATAATTGAAGCAGTTATGCCCCATCAGAAGGGATGAATATTTTCATTCCTATATGTGAATGTGAATGTCCTGATGTCTGGTGTGCATGTGACCTTTTCAGGGGAGGGGCTGGGTGGGCAGTTTTGCAACTGAATTGTGTAAAAGACGACAACCAGCATGATAAAAAAGCACCATCCTGCCTCTGAAGGATCTGCTTCTGATCAACCCTCTCCTTTATCTGGCACAAAACCCAGAGCCTCCTGTGGTGGGTGCTCACCACCTCTGCCTTATTTGGACCAGAGACTTGGCCACCCCACACCCAAAAATTCACTTTCCCCCACCCTCAGGGATTTTAGTTGTTAGCTAAAAAGATAACGACAACAAAAAAATCCTTACAGAGCAGATATCTGTAACAGTTTGGCACCCTAGGTAATGGTGAAAAAGCCCCAAACCCTAAATATGACTGAAAATTACATGGACTTGGAGAGTAAATTAAATTACTGACCTTTTTTTAATGCTGTAGAGCTGTTTTGCTGTGGCTAAAAGTAGTAATGCATCTAAAATTTTGCTTTTTTCCTTAACACAATTGTGCTAATCATTCCCCACAAATAGAAAAAGCTGATAACTTGATTATTCAAATTTCAACAGCCATTTATTACAGACCATCAGAAGCATGACTACAAAGGGGACAGCAGTAAATCAAAATAATTTTTCCAATTATACTTGACTGAGAGTATCTTAATTATTAAATGGGTCTGTAGTGGATAATGGGACCAAGCATGGTTTGCTGCAGGCAAAAGTTACATTAATGTTAAGGATGATGAACCGAGGACCTACTTTAACAAAAATAAAGTCACACGTAAATCAACTTAACTCTAATTTTTTTATATGTCAAAGAATATCAGCATGGTATAACAACTTGATTCTCAACCTTCTCTTCATGAAGTGTCGCATTTACACTGGAAAAAAAATCATCCAATTGTTTACTTCAATAAACACAACATTAAATTTTCTAATCATCCACAGCAGAATGGTAGGTACCTAACGATCCCTTATTATTGAAAAATATTCATGACATTAAACTGTATCACTCTAAAGATTCTTTTCAAGGCATTAAAAAAATATCAAAAAGGATAAATTAAGTGCTTAAAGTTTTGTTTTTCCTGATGTTATTACTGCTATTCAAGAGGAGATTGGAAGAGAATATGTCCACACGTTCACACAGGAACTGCCAAAAATCTACTTCAACTGTTCAAGGGCTGTCTCATTAACAAGTGTTACAATAGCCAGATACAGGAAAAATTGCTATTTTGATTGTAACACAAAGTCTAAGAATGTCTATTTTATGAGCATTATGATATATTTTAAATATCTTCATTGCAGTTATCTAACATGGATTGTTACATCCCAATCTAGAATAGTGAAAGTCTCCTACACTGATATAATAGATAAATGTTATGATCTATAAAATATTCTATAATAAAATACTTTTCTTACACAACAACATCTAAAATACAAATCAGTGATTTCTAACAATATAGGTTACTCATACCTAAATTTCACTCTTCAAAAATGATAAATAAGTGTTGAAAGATGAAATTAAGAAGAAGGCTGTTGAGATTAGATATTTAAACCCAGAACAATTGTAACTTTGTATCCCCTTCACCATCCTCAGGTTCTCTTAAAAGCATTGGTATAATTTAATAATGGTATTTGATGCTTAGCTCTCATATCAACAGTTATTTTACTGAAAATGCAACTGGAGGAGGGACAATATATTTAGTAATAAAAAGTAAGACAACATTTCAAAAAAAATTGACTTACTGGACACTTGGGAGCAGATTTTGGTTTTGAGGGAGAGAAATATGGAAAGTAGTAATATGGAAACCTTTGAGACTTTGTTCAAACTCTTGGCTTTGAAGCTTACACCTAAATTTTTCTCTACATATTGTCTTTTGGGGAATATATACAAAGACCTTTGAGAAATATTCAAGCTCCTGGGTAATCTGGGAGCAATAGTGCTTTCATAAAATGTACAAATTAGGCATATTAGCAGTCAAATGAGTAAAAATACTCTTGTGCACAAGTACATTTCAAGACTTTGTGTTTCTCAGCAGCTATTTAACACTTGTGGAGATCTTCTATTGCATTTACTCAGCTACTTAACATTAGGCAGGAGCAAGCATCTCTGCTGAATGTTTGCCGAGCCAGATCATCCAGTAAATTAAATCTGACACAGAGTCCCCGCCAGCACAGCACCTGCTCCTGCCAAGTGCAGCTCTTTATAAATGTGATGGGTTCAGCCCGGTGCCACCTGTGCAGCTTGGCAGGGCTGCTGATTGCTTCTCACTCAAAGCTGCTCACCAGGAGCTCTTACTCACCCCTTGAGAAGCCATTGTGCAGCAACAGAGTAGGATGGCAGACAAAGATTTACAAAGGCAGGGCTTGAGGCCAGCTTCCAAGAAGATGCAATATGTAGTGTCTGTAAGGCTCCTGAGAAGAGGGGACCAGAGGACAGCAGAGTTGAATCTCTGAGCACCAGAGGAGCTGGCAGCCTTTGCCCCCATGGGCCTCTCATTGACAGCAGAGAGTAGCTGCAGTGCCTGAACTGCTGAGCAGTTACTTCCCAGAGACCCATTCTGTGTGCTTGGTTCATTTTGTATTTCTAATTCTTAATAGTTCATTTCCTGTTACTGATTTTTGGTAGTTGAGTGGTTTTTTAAGAATTCAGCTTATTCTCAGCTAACAACCCTGTCTCCTCCCTCCTACTCTGTCCAGCCCCTTCTCTTAATGTTTCATTAAAGTCTCTGCCCTGGGTTTGATCTTCATTCCATGAAACACCAACTCTTTAACTTTAAAAGATTACTTGTGCAAGCAAATCATCTTATTTGCTGGATTTCCTCCTGTGACTCCACACTGGGGAGCCCAGAATTTGACATAGAAGTCCAGGTGGTGCTGAGGGTGCACTCCTCTTTGTCATCCATATCATTAATGGAGGATTTTAATAGGGTTTAATCCAATACTGTCTCCTGGGGTACACTGCTGGCTCCCAACTAGACTTGTTACAATTCCTCAGAGCCCTACTAACAAGCAGTTAATCAACCATCACAGCCTGATCATCCAGCTCATACTTATCAGCTTCTCTGTAAGGCTTTCATGGGAGACAGAGTAGAAAATTTCTCTGAAGTCTAGGTAGAGGATACTCACTGCTCACCCTTCTTCTACCAAGACAGCCACTTGGTCACAGAGGTGTATCAAGTCAGTGATGATGACTTCTCACTAGTGAATCCAAGATGATACTTCCTATGACCTTGACCTTTGTGTGCCTGGAAATTACCCCATCACCTTCCCAGGCACTGAGGTGACCAATATATCTACAGACCTTGCTGTATTTTTTATGCAGTTATATACAGTTATGCTGTTATACAACCTTTACATTNTCACCTTCCCAGGCACTGAGGTGATCAATATATCTACAGACCTTGCTGCATTTTTTATGCAGTTATACAACCTTTACATGCAGGGAATTGAATGTTTACATTTTAAACTGTAGTTTAAGCATAAATTTTTTTACTCATATCACACATGCAAAGACTCAGGAAAATGCACTCTAAGAGGAATTATAGTAGGAATCTCTGAAATCAGAGAGCATTTAATAAAATTTAAGGAGAACCTCACATCCTAGAAGGAAACAATATAAAATATTCCAATAGAGAGACATCAGTGGTCATTTTGGAATTTATTAAGACCACTTACATTGACTCTTTCATTTAATATAACATGAGCAGAAGCAACATATGAGTCCATTTTACCCAGTAATTTCCTAAATATTTCCTCTATAAAAATGATTTTTGAAAATAGTGTTCTGTGTGAAGTGAATCCAAATTATAATCCTCATCTTAATTTTTTTTTCTATGTTTCAGGTTTTTTACATTTTCTGTATAGGAACTGAGGAAATGTATTACATCCAGCCCTTAACACTCCAATATTAAAGATACAACACCTATTCCTTAAACAACGTAATTAAATTCAGTATTTTTTGTCTCTGCCAGCAGGAATACCAATTTGCTTAAGTCATAAAATGGGAAAAATTCACTTTACAAGCAGCTATTTAAAACCAGGCTTATTTATTCAAGGCATAGTAAACACTTGACATCTTTCTTAAGTGTTTTCCTTTGCATTTATTATCATAACCCCAGTCAGACAGTTACTGTCGTCCCTATGGCTCACCAGTTAACTATCCTTTACTGAGTGAGGAGAAGCCTATGTTAAGCAGCAAGGATATATTCTCCCTTATAATTCTCTGTTCACTTTCATATTATTGCATTAAGGTTTTTTTCACAGTACCTACTCCCACATCTATCTTTCAAAATTTTGCTTTTTCCAGCCACACTTTTTAAGAGAAACTGATTTTCTTCCTCTTTGCTTTCAAGGAACATGAGGGAGCGACTTTACCAATGGAAAAGAAACACCCAAGTTCCTTATATACAAACCCAGGTGTAACCAAAACATGCACATGGAGTTTTCATTTAAACCAGAACATGCTCAGACAAAAGGCTGGTGTAAACTGCAACCAGAGATGCAGTGATGGTCAGCTTACTGCAAGTGGTGTGTTTTGAATGCCATTTGCATACAATTGCAAGAAATAAATCTATAGAAAGGCAAATGTTTCACATATTGCTTATTTCTGTTCTTCAGCAAAGAGTAGATAATTCATATAATCAGACGTGGCAATATTTTCTTCCTTCTTATGACACATCAAGAAACTGAAGACACTTTTGATTGGAAAGCAACCGTAACCTCAGTTATCAGTGGTGCACTCAGAGCTTTAGAGCAAGATTACAATATTGATGAGAGGAACATTCATTAGCACTTATTAAGCAATTGCACATTTATTATCTCTTATTCTCCTTTTCTTTTAAGAAGAGGAGAAAGAAACAAACATATGTGCTTAAGATTTCAGACTCTGAAGCCAATCTTGTAAACAAACATAAGCATGAACAAACCACGCATCATGAAAAAACTTGGAACATCTTTTGCTACTTAGCACTGTTGATTCCAGCTTTCACAAATATTATCTCAGGAAGTGGAGAACCACTTTTATTCAAAGGAGAGATGCACATTTCTCTCTGTCTGTGGCACAAGAAATGGTAGTATTACAGCCTTCCTTGGCAAAGAGTATATTACTTCACTGTTAACACTCACTTTAATGCAGAGTAGGTTGTTTTAGATTAAATATTTCTTGATGTTCTTCTTCTGTGTTAATCCACCACTCTTATGATTATTTTGCCTGAGGAGCAGAGACTTTATCACAAAGTTTCTAATTATCTGTCCAGCAGAGCTTCCTCAAACACCAGCAGAAGACCATATGCTTAAGGGCAGCTGTGCACTCCACAGAACAACACGTAGCTTTGTCATCTCCCCCTAGCAGATAGCCTCTGCTCGTGATGGTAACAGACACGATACCCTGACCTAAGTGGGGCTTGCACTAGGAAAACCTTATGTTTTATGAATCAGAGGTCTTCAGCTCAGTTTCTACAATAATTCCTCTGGAGTCTTTGCATGCATTGGGATGTTGCTCTGCTGTAATAGATTTATTCATAGTTCAAATAGAGAAAACGCCCTCAAATATATTTTGAATGAAGAAAAATCCTAATTTTGACCAGAATTGCAACCTCAGTCAGAAAAAGCTGTCCCAATCCAGACATTAGACAGGCTGATTTTGATCCCTCAGGGTTGTTCATTCAAAGAAGTTAAAAGACAGAAATACCTGAGTTTACGTGCTGACCTTTCCATCACACTAAGCCAAATTTTTAGTCACAAGCTACTTTTTATATCCTAAAGCTAAACTGTACTGGAGCATGGGTTTATCAGGAAAGCAGTGGAGTCAGGCTGGCCATGGATGGTGCTGTCTGCATATTCCTGCGCCATCTGACAAACCAATGTCATTGCTCCCGTTCACTTTGCTATTTGTTCCCATAACCTTACAGATGGGCATTATTTTGTATTTAACTGGCATCACAGAAAAAAAGTTCTCAGTTACTCAATAAGAAAGAAATTAGATTAAGATAATTAAATTTCTAGAAAAACACCTGATAACTTGATAAAAATGAGTTTGCATAGTAAACAGAAGGAAAACTACAGTATTATTTTTAGATAAATGGATAAACCATGCAAGCAAGAATTACAAATAATTATTAGCATCAAATAATTAATTGCTGGATGGTTACTGCAGTAAACATAAAAATCATTTCATACTAATATTTGAACTCTACAAAGTGAAACCACTTTAGAAATTTGATTCAATTGTCCATAAATTTAATTTTGTTCTGTGAGAAATGAAGACATATACATCAATATTGCACTCAGAGCTGGAATGGAAATGAAAAAAACCCACCTCTTTCACTTAGTGAAGAGACAGCAGGGAGCTTTTAATTTATGCTCTCAGTTCCTAATAAAACAGGCAAATTAATAATTTCTTTTAAATATGTTACACAACTATTATGTGTAATTATGAAATAAACAGAAGGTCTTGAAGTTTTTTCTACTGGTCACAATTATTCAAGACTTCTATCACCTTAAACTTGCCTGCCCAGACTTTCTTTTTTTCCTTTTTTTCTCTTTTTTTTTTTCTTTTTTTTTCTTTTTTTTTCTTTTTCTTTTTTTTTTTCCCCATAGAGATACTTACATTTTTCTATGTAGAATTATTGTAAAAGCACACACATACATATGTCACCAGCAGCAGTTTGATTCTATAGACACTCGGGGTGATTGAGAGCTGAAACAGGACCAACAAAAACAGCACCTAAGAAAGCCAATAAAAAAACCTCAAAAAACTAAAGAAAAGCAAGTACACCTCATATGTGTAATGTATTTGGAGGAAAGAAACAACAAAATATCTCTCTGATTTCAAGAGGAGAAAGCATGGAGAAATAATCAGGAAACTAGAATATGAATAACAATCTTCATAGCATTATGAAGGAAATAGCTACCTGGGCAGACGCCAGGGCAGTCTTTTTATCACACTTCTTCAAATCCTCAGTTTTTCTCCATCCTCATAGTCGTGGTTTACTTGACAAAACTTAGTTGAATTGGTGAGTGGGTGGGAGAGTCATTTTTTGTTGAATACTAGTTCTCAAGAGGCCACATGTTTTTTACTTTCATCAGTAACAAATTCTGAGGAATGTTATGAGTTAGTATTTTTTTCTATAGATGAGAAAGGAAGAAAATTTGAAGAAAAGCACATCAAATAATTTTCATTGAGATCTTGATAACTGTCATGTTTTTAAAAATCTTTGTATTGCTCAACCAAAATAAATTTGTTGTTTGAAACAGCTTTGGAATTTTGAGTGAGGTGTAAAAAATCAGAATCTACATAATAGTTATCTTTAGTCATATATTAGAAAACGCAAACACATGTTTTACAAGGGAAAACACAAATATCAATAGCCACAGAAAGAAAAGAAATGTGTTCTCAATCATCTCACGAACCATTTCCATTTCTGGATTAAGCAAGTATTCACTCTAAGTGTAATATCACCAAGATGTTAATTAAAAAAACAAACAAACAAACAAAAACAAAACAAAACAACAAAAAAAAAACCTTTGTGACATCTATCTCGTCCAGGGTTTGATGTAATGTCTTCAGATTTTGGATTTTTTTTTTTTTTTTTTTGTCTGATGATTACTTCCCCATGGTTTCTCAAAGTCATTGTACAGTGTCAGTGTAATCATATTAGTCTAACACAAAAGGTGCTACTGTTAAGCTCATGATGCACAGACACCATCTGCCCATGGCAGTGTTTCGGTCTTTTGAGCATTTCTGCAAGGACTACATGAACAACTGAGATTAGCAAAAGCAGATAATGTGTTTAGTTCAGCCACCCCTACACCAAGTTTCTCAGCTTGTTGAGACACTGAGTGGTGCTCAACGTCACAAGAGATGCCCTGGGCAGAATGGTTAGTAAATATCTGTGATTTATGGCATGCTGCACGCATCATTGATGGCTATGAACTCCCATTTTCACATGTTAGCTTTCTATCTGTATGTATCATCCTCTGGATTGTTTCCTCAAGCTATTTCCGAATTCCTTTCTTTGAGTCTTCCGTGTGTAAAGAATATAAGTGCACAACACTCTAGGACCATCCATTTTCTAAGTGTCATCTCTGAAAGACTGCTTTTTTAAGGTACACTTCAAACTGACTGTAATTGTATAAACCATAGTCTAACAAAAAAAGAACTTCCACAGTAGACAAACATATTTGAAATGTATCAGTTTATTGCAATGGTTTAAAGTGGAAAAAAATGGATAAAAAAGAAAAAGGAAAACAAGAAGAAAAAGGAAAACAAGAAGAAAAAGGAAAACAAGAAGAAAAAGGACAAGAGAAAATGAAAAGTAAACTTGGAATAATGCAGCTTAAAGAACAGCATCAACTATTTCTGTTTTCACTCAATACTTCTCTTACTTTTCAACTCTTGCTATTCTTTATTCAGTCTCTTATATCTGACCAGTAGGGGAAAAAATTACATACAAAAACCAAATAAATTTTTGTGACAAATACCATGCATTTATATAGTCTATGTTTCACCATATGATTATTTCTTGATCTGAAGCTTCACATATAAAATTAGATTTACCAAAGGGGGAGTAAAATAGAGCAAAAGTTGTAAAGTGTAGCTCTGCAGAGAGTGTCTACTCTATTAAAGATCAACTTGTCTCTCCATATAATGAAACTTACAATACCATTCCCCTCACAGTGGGGTAGAAAGAGATGAAGACAGGAGGATTTATTTCTACTCATTTAAAAAGGCTATATAACACCTCTTAATCAAAATAAATGGTGACAAGCTTAACAGTAAACACAGTAATACATGATTCACAGGAACAGTGATTTTAAGAAATAAAAGGCTAAAAGGTATTTTCTCTCTCTCATTTTAGCTTGTTTAGAGTTATTTTTATTTAAGATTAGCCACTAATTATTACAATTTTGTAGGTGAAAGGAAACATTTATGTATGTATATGTATGTTAAGGTAATATATACTGGCTAGTGAATGCCTGATGAGAGCCTTTGGACTTTGCAAATGTTATGATTTGAAACACAATTATGTAACTAAAGCACTGTGGTATGGAAGAAATATGTTTAAGAAAGTGTACAGTGGAGTTTCACAAACAGTAATATACAAATTATCAGTTGGTACTGACAATGCCTTGCATCTAATTTCTACTGCAATTTTGAGAAATTTGGAAATCCTTGGAGGGATCCACTGGTTAAAAAAGCTCTCAATACATCAGATGTGCTTTGAATATCTCATGAACCACTTTAAAATGTCAAAAGTCTGTCAAGAGGAGAACTCAGTTAAGAAAGGACGTTGCAACTGAGATGTCTTAAAATATTTAAACGTAATGCATAGCTGAAATTTGTTCATTATGCACAGTGTGTTATTACACAGATGTTTAAAAAGGCACAGCCTTGTTCCGTGGTGTGTACTGTGCCATCTAGAGACAGAACGCCAGCAAAGCACCCCTACGTTACCTAATCTCTGAGCAGGCCAGGTCCAATGACAAATCTTATAGCTGATTCTCTATCCTTTGTCTCTGGCCTTGATGGACGTTGCTTTGCTTGGGCCAGCTGAAACACAGAGGAAAGGACAAGATGATAGCATCTTGCTTCGTGGCACATCACAACACACCCGCGTGGCGCTGTTCCGCTCGTCACCCACGTTCCGCCTGGACGGCACTGCTCAGAGTAAAGAAGATGCAGGAAATAAGAAATGTCAGTGCTCTCCATAGGCCTATTGAATAGATGTGTGGATCTAGAAACCCCAGCAGATGGAGAAGATTAAAGCAGAGTGATGAATGCCTTAGGAGAGAAAAGATATACCTTGGGAGAGGATATTGATCGCTGGTAAAGATCTGTGATGGTAGAATGAGGTAGGGTAGGATGTGAAATAGAAAAAATATATAGCAGGAGCTCAAGGTGAAATAGTACAGTTTCAAGTAAGTGAAACAAGAAACAGAAGGGAGGATTTAACGCTTTGAAGAATAATTAGAATACAGAGATTGTATCAGAAAAAAAAAAGACATGACAAATTCTGTTCTGGTTTTATTAGGGTATGTTGTTGAAGCATATGCGAGGAAAGTATCAGTAGTCCTTTCCTCAGTCTATCTTCTAGTTTTGTTGGTATATTCTACTAGTTTGCAGCACTTTGTACTTCATGACATATTGGAGTTGTTGGTCTCTTTCAAGCTTAACATTATTGTGGCTGATTACATATAAAGAAGTATATGTACGTATACATAAAATATGTAAGTCACAACAACAGAAAAAAAACAGGTTGCTCACAAACAGATGTAATTTCTGGATTTTTGTCATACTTTTTACATTAGGCTTGGCAAATACAGCAACTGCAATATTGGAAATATTTCTGGCACGTACGAGCAATGACATTTCTCAGAGATGAGAGATAAAGGAGATTTTATACCCTAATCTTCTCATGTCAAGCTGTTCAGAAAAGAAGAATCCATACGAAAATATAATTTGACAGATAAAGTGTTCCTACCATGTTCCTGAGGAAAGGAAACATTTCTTCTATGGCTAAATTTTCCTATCAGAAAAAAAAAGCCACGCAATACATATATGAAATAAAAGACTAATGGACTTTTATCACAGAACTGATCCCAGTACAAAAATAAAGCAAGTTGAAACCTTTTCAGAGGTCACTCTGTGAAACAAACATCCATATAACAGGACTTTCACAGACTCTTGTGAGAAAAAGTAAACCAGAGACCAACATGATTTTAAAACAGTGGGACAGCGTGCACACTCCACTCCAAAACACTATTATGCCTGCACAGTTTCCAAACACACAGAAAAACAGTTTTCAGTAGCTCAGTCTTCAACTATGCACCTTCTTTACCACTTATACGTTGGTTAGCAGACTGAAATAGAAAGATCTGGTTTGGTGTTTGAGTTTGGGTTTGGTTCTGTTTTCTGCTTTGTTTTGGGTTGGGGTATTTTTTGCTTTTTTGTTGTTGTTGTTGTTTTCACTTTGTTTTGTTTGGGGTTTTTGTCGTTTAGTTGGTTTTTTGGCAATTTGTTTCTTTTTGGTTTTGTTTGGTCTGGCTTTTAATGAACTCCTCTAATGTGGGGGAGATGATACCATCAAAGGAAAGCATGCTTCAAAACATTGGAAACAGATTCTCAAAATAACCTCAGTGAAGAATTTGTCTTCTTAACTAATAACTTTATTTACTGCCATAAACCAAAGATTAGTTTCAATTGACTTTGCACATAATGCAGAGAAAAAGTATGGATGTCCCAAAAAGTAATAAGATGGTTACTTCCACTCACATGGCCTAATTGTGCTTACACAAGTCACTTTTTTTTTCTCTGTCAAGAAAACATGGAAAATATCCAAAATATATCCAGAGGAAAATTTAGAAACAAAGAACTTGAAAAGAGAAAAAGACCATTTTATTTGCTTTGATTAAAAAAACCCTTCATTCTCAGAAGTGAATAATTATCTTCCTGATTTTAGAGCTTGCAGATATGGGTCCTTTCTCCTGAAATGATTCTCATCTACACAACCAGCCAGTGATGATCCCTGTGGTACCAGTTCACAACCATTTCCTAAGAAGTTTTTAATGAACGTGTACAGAAAGACAAAGAACTGTTAGAAAATCAGTATTCAGACACTAAATCCTATTGCACATTAAGTTTTGATTCAATTAGCTTCATAAAAAATATAAATTTCAACATTAATATTGATCAGTGAACAGTTTACTTTGTCCTGTGATTTAACCATGTTTGTGAAGCTATATTATGTTTTTACCCTTCATATTTAGATGAAGGCAAAATCAAGGATTTGCATAAGAGATTGGAACTTTAAATCCAATTTTATCTCCTTTTGGGTGATTATCATTCCTTCCCTTTAAAAATTAAACTTCATTTCTGCATACCCTCTATCCTTTTACATTTGCATGCGCATCATATTTCAGTTTCTGAATAATAATTTTCCTAAAACTCTTTTGACTTCTGGAAGCCTTAGACATTTGTAATGCTGTAGAAGACTGTTAGGAAGGATACATAAACACATTGAAGGGGAGATCTTCAGAGTAATACATTTCAAAATAATAAGATTAGGTAGAATTAGATTAGAGAATAATTCTTGCTATTAATGTATAAAAATATTGCCATCCTCTTCCTTAGAGAGTCACCTTCTTCTTGACAGAATAATTTCATATAGCTCAGTCAAATATTTTAATGGATCTTCTAGTATTTTCTACTGAATTTATTTTTTACCTTACTTTTAAAACATTTTGAGAATTAGAAACCCTAACAA
>VWYP01025867.1:83985-169272 GCA_013400435.1 Pycnonotus jocosus | reverse complement strand
AAAAAGAAAAAAAAAGAAAAAAAAAACCTGCTGGTGTTTTCAGCAAGCTATTTGTGTGTCACTTTGCCCCACCCCGATGGTAAAGTTCCTTTTGCCCTAATCCATAGTCTGATCACACACTCGGCCCTTAATGGGGGTTTCAAAGCACTTTGAAAGAAGAGGAGGTGGTTGGTGTGTGTGCGGTGGGAATGGGGGTGGGGGTGCCTTGCACAGGCTCCGGCCACAAAACAGAAATTCACGGGCAGAGGACTTCTCTGCCTCAGGCTTCACCCTTCCCCGGCCAGCCGCACACGG
This sequence comes from Pycnonotus jocosus, assembly GCA_013400435.1. Classification (NCBI taxonomy): domain Eukaryota; kingdom Metazoa; phylum Chordata; class Aves; order Passeriformes; family Pycnonotidae; genus Pycnonotus; species Pycnonotus jocosus. Next base: position 168,978 of record VWYP01025867.1, on the reverse strand, counting down.
GTTTTTTCCACAGCACTCAGAAGCCCCTCGCGTTTTAAACCTCTCCAACTGTGCCGAACGCGAAACCCGTCCCCTCGCTCACCCTTTTGCCAAGCCCAGCTAAGAAAAGTTAGTAATCCTGGCACTTGAGCTCGGTGAGAGTGGACTTTGGTTCTTAGAAGTGGGGAATCGTGTTATCACACACATGCACACACAAAAAGGCAAATCTGCTTCTCTTGCTCTTGGCGGATGCGAAGGGGAGAAGTACTAGGTCAGAGGAGGGAGGCGTGCACTCCCGTAAGCATTTTCAAGCAACTGCAGGTTTGCAAATAAATGTGCTGGTTCTTTGCGCCAGCAAAATGTCCTATTAGCGGATCTATCAAGGGGAGAAAAAACGGGGAGCACCTGGCTCGGCCTGGTGCCTCGCTGGAAATACCTCCTAGGTCCCTGCGGGCTGGGGCGGAGCTGGGCGGGCTGAAGGTCAGGCAATTTGCAGAATATGCGTAAAATAAGAGGAGCTTTTCCAGCGGCTGGCTTTGTGAAGTTGAATGGGTGCTTAGGGCAAGGCGAGAGGGGGTAATCTGCCTTTTGCCCAGCTGTCCCGGAGGTGTTGTCTGAACCGTCTGCAGGGCGCCTGGCGCTTCCCGGGAGGGGAAGCTGCTTTAGCATTTCCTGGGGGAGGGCAGGGGGGAAGAGTTAAAAGGAAACATGGGTTTGACTTTCTGATAAGGCGGCTGAAGCAGCCCCCTCCCACCTCCCAACCCAGAGGATGTCTCCTGGTTATCTCCAGGTTGTCTGCACTCTCCGGCGGGCGAGGGGCTGTCGCCTCCCACCTGCTGCGCGCCCCCCGCCCGGGATGGAGCTGGAGGCGGGGAGGGAAGCGGAGACCGGAGGCTGCTTTTCCAGCTCCCACCTTGGCGTCTGAGGGGGGCTCCGCCACCGGTCCCAGGGTCGTCTGAAGCGCCTTCAGGTCAGGGTCAGCTTTACTTTTGCAGTGAGTTGTCATTTCTGGAGAGGCAGGGGTTGATCCGGCGTACCCTCTGGGCTGACTGGGGCTGATGGAAACCTGGTCATAGAGGAGAGATAGGGCTGCCAATTACTCTCAAGAATGGGGAAAGCATTTTATTTTCTATTATTTTTTATCTCCAGATAGTTTCAGAGGAGGTGAACGTCTACTTAAGCTGTTGGTTGAAATTTTTGGTATGACAGACGTTTTAATTTTGGGGGAAAAAAAATGAATAAGCAATGCTTCAAGCCAAGTTTGAGAGACCTTTTTTGGGGGGGGTGGGCCGTAGGAAGGGGGGAGAAATGAACACCGTAACATACATCCTGTGTCCAAGCACAGGATTTGGCAATTTTTAAAATAAGTGATCACTCTTAAATTTTAGAGATTTGTCTATATGTTTTTGGTTTGGGGTTTTTTTTTGGTTTTTTTTGTTTTTGTTTTGTTTTGTTTTTTTAACAAATGCTTGAAGGAGGGGAGCCAGGAGTTAAAAGGTTAAATGGTTTGCATTGATGTTAGAATAAAGACAGTGTCTTCAGATACTCTTTGTTAAACTGTTTGGCTATATTTTATTATACTGCAGTACAGTATTATTGTTGGTAACTGATGTGTACAGAGTAACACTATGGTGCTCCTTCTAGGTATAATTGGAGACATTGTGTGGTCCCTGTAAGAAGTTTGGTTCCTGCTTGGGTTTTAATTGTAAAATATTGTCCTGGATTTTTGTATAGGTAATTGGATTTTGGAGCCACTTCAACATGTGATGAAGGCAAAACAAATATTAACTGATTTAGAGGGCAGTACTTGAAACTTGTGAATATTTGAGTGCAGAAGTTATTTACAAGTTCTCATCTTCTGTGTCTTTTACTGGGTTTTCATTTAAATTCTAAAGTCTGCATTTCTACTTTGTAGTTAACAGTCCTTTCTAGTAATATTCACAATCAAGTAGACTTCTTGGATGCGGCATTATTTGATTATGTTATGCATGCTTCTATCCCACAAGCCACTCTTGATAATATTTACAATTTGAAATACAGTCTATGGAATTTTTTTATGCATTAAAGAAAAACAAACAAACAACAAAAACAAAACCCCTCAAACAACTGTGGTAGCATTGCTTTTGTAGTATAGAGCCTTAAAATAACAATCACAGTGGTGTGCATCAGTATGACACACACTAAAATACTGGAGAGAGATATTTTTACTTGTGCTGTTGAAGTTTTTGGTAGCACTAACTCATTTAATGTCTAACCTCAAACATTTTATTGCTATTTAGTGTTTTTCTTGGGACCATTGGTATTAAACTAAAATTTCCTATTTACATCATGTAGAGTTTAATGTGTAAAGAGACTAGCCTACCAAAATATTACCCAGTTTTAAACAAAATTGGAGAATTATGTCTGTCATCAGCAGGTCACATTACACTTGCTAAATACTTGCAGGATAGTTTGTTTAGGTTTTTTTTTAGTATAAGGTTTTCAGTAGCCTGATGTGAAAAGAAGTGTCACTTCAAGTGGCTGAAATGTAATCACTTTAAAGGCCATGATCTAACCAGAAGACGGCCTGGGAAGCCTCAATTAGCAGGAGTCTAATACCTAGACTTTCCAGAGCCACAAGTTAAGCTGCGTGGTCCTAGGAAAGGATCCCCTTAAGCTCTCCACAGCAGTAGGCAGAACAGGCCAAGGGGAGTGCACTCAGCTGACCGGTGCCTGTGCTTGTCCCAGATGTGACTCTTTTTTTTTAAAGGCTGATGCGTTACTTGATTGTCTGCGTTACTTGATTGTCTGCGGTACTGTGGGGTCCCGCAAGCTTGAAAGGCTGCCGGAGAGAGCATGAGCTGTGTTGTAATAGTGAATCCTCTCTTTGTCACTCCAGGATTTCAGATGTGTTCTAAGCCTGGCGGGGTGAGCAAGCTTCCGGGCCCTGATGGAGACTCAGCACGGCAGCGGGTCGCAGCCCTTACTACAGGCTCGGCGTGACAGTGGGAGAGCGCACGGGGAGCCCGACCTGCGGGATGTCCTGATGCAGCAGGTCCACGTCTTGTCCTTGGACCAGATCAGAGCCATCCGAAACACAAATGAATACACAGAGGGACCTACAGTGGCTCCACGGCCGGGGGTCAAGTCTTCACCTCGAGTGACAGCCCAGCCCAAAAATGAAAGGCCCCACGGCTTGCCCGAGCATCGTCATTTTAGCCGGATCCAGCACGCGCAAACACACGCATCTCCTCGAGCGCCTCTGTCCCGGTCCATCAGCACAGTCAGCACAGGTTCACGGAGCAGTACAAGGACAAGTACGAGCAGTAATTCATCAGAACAAAGACTTCTGGGATCATCTTCAGGGCCAGTTGCTGACGGGATAGTCCGAATGCAGCCCAAGTCTGAGCTCAAGTCGAGTGAGCTGAAGCCACTGAGCAAAGAAGACTTGGGAGCACACAGCTACAGGTGTGAGGACTGTGGAAAGTGTAAGTGTAAGGAATGCACTTATCCGAGGACCCTCCCCTCGTGTTGGATCTGTGACAAGCAGTGTCTTTGCTCAGCCCAGAACGTGGTTGATTACGGGACATGCGTTTGCTGTGTGAAGGGCCTCTTCTATCACTGCTCTAATGATGATGAGGACAACTGTGCTGACAACCCCTGCTCCTGCAGTCAGTCACATTGCTGCACTAGGTGGTCCGCCATGGGTGTAGTGTCCCTCTTTCTGCCTTGCTTGTGGTGTTACCTACCAGCCAAGGGTTGCCTTAAGTTGTGCCAGGGCTGTTACGACCGGGTAAATCGGCCTGGGTGCCGTTGTAAACACTCCAACACCGTTTGCTGCAAAGTTCCCAGCGTACCCCCCAGGAACTTTGAAAAGCCAACATAGCATCACTAGCCAGAAATGCTAAAGTAACAAGGATTATTATTTTAACGTACATATGCAACCAACTAAGCAGCTATGGTCTTGGCACTGTAGTAGAAGGGTTGGGGATGTACTTTGCTGTTTGCAGTGAAATGCTTTTCTGTGTGTGTGCCATCTTAACTGATATGCTTGTTAGAATCCAGCTAGTGGCATACAGGGGAAAAAAAAGGGATGCAGTACATTGTGACCCACATATTGCATAAGCTAAAGCAACACAGACACTCCTAGGCAACTCTATTGTTTGTGAATAGTACTTGCAAAATTTGTAAATTAGCAAATGACTCCTTTTTTTTTCATTGTTTTCTGCCAGAGATAATGTGCTATATTTTTGTATATACAATAATATTTTCAACTGTGAAAAGTAAGTGCTGTCATAAGACATGGCACTGTCACAAAATATTATACTAATATGTTGTACATTCGGAAGAATGTGAATCAATCAGTATGTTTTTAGATTGTATTTTGTCTTACGGAAACCTTCTATTACAAGACTTTGATTTCCCTTTGGACTTCATGTATATTGTACAGTTACAGTAAAATTCAGCCTTTATTTTCTAATTTTTTCAACATATTGTTTAGTGTAAAGAATATTTATTTGAAGTTTTATTATTTTATAAAAAGAAATATTTATTTTAAGAGGCATCTTACAAATGTCACCCCTTTTTATGAGGACGTCATAGTTGCTGCAAACAAGGGGTGAACGATGCATATGTTCACTATAAAATAGAAAATATATTAACGTTTGAAATTAAACTGGGCTACTTGTCATTTTTGTATCCCCATTTATTGTTTTGAGTTGGGAGAATTGATACTTCTAATTGCAAACTTCACGGTGCTGTAGTCACTGTGAGCCTAATGTGAAACTGAAAACAGATTTTTTAAGTGTATTCTTTTGTTCTTGTTTACTTCTTCACCTGAAAACAATGCAGGATTTTTGTTCCCTTCCTTTGCACAAATGTCCCATATACTGTTCCTACAACAGAAAAGGAAAATGCACACAGGAAAATGCATTAATTCATTCCAGACTAGGACTAATAGGCACTGAAAGCTTGACCTATTCTATAAGTGATGAGCTTTTGTGCTTCAAGTAGGAAATAAGTAATCATTCACAAAACAATCTAGGCTTGCATGGCTTTACTCAGTTAGAGGCAGGAGGAAAAGAAATGTAATTAATACGGTCAATGCAAAAAGCTTGCAGGATTATTTGTTAAATTTAGAAGAATATGCCAGAGGGAATGATAGATCTGAATGCAGTCCAGCCTTATGTCAAACATTTGCCTCACTTGTAAGAAGAAAGTTGCTTGATCTGTCATTTGTGGCAGTTACCTTCCACTGAGGTCAAAATCCTTTCCCTGCCAAGTTTCCCACCGGAAGCCTAGAGAATGATTTACCTTTCTTTATTAACAAACTATCATTTCCTGTTCTGAGCATGTCTCTCCAAGTTTAGAGGTCTTAATGTTCAATTTTATTTATACATTTCTTAAGCTGGCATGCAAGAATAGTTTTAAGTATTTTTAAGCTGACGCTTAAAAAAGTCTCCCAGCCTTTTCTGAACCCCCTCCAAGAAAAACAAGTTATTACTTATAAATAAGAACTCACTAAAAGTTGAAAACCAGAGCATTGAGTAAATGTTCTGTCTTTTTGCCCCTTAATTTTCATCTCAGATCTATTTGGATGATTTTACATAGGTCTGTAGTGCTCAAGAATCTTACACTGTGTGTTTGTGCATATTGGTTATCAATCATCAAGTGAAATTAAAAAGTACTTGTTCTCTTTCTCTCTCTCTCTCTTTTTTTTTTTTCCTTACCTCTCTGGTGAAAAATGTAAGCTGGTTTTCTTTCCTCTCTGCACCAGCTGGCTGGATACTTTGATATACAAAGAGGAACAGTATATATTTAGCTTTCTGAGTGGAATTTGCCAGAAAGAAGGTAGCTTATGTTACATGAGTAATTTGTCCATATTTAAAGCGCATCAGTAAACTGTAACTGAGTAGTGGAGTGTATGTATGAGATTGTGCTTGGCTGCTGATAAACAGAGGTTTTTATTATTTAATTATGAGGATTTTTTTAGCAATTTTGTTCTTGAAGGGGTTGATAAGCATCGTATGTTTCCATTCACTGAATGTAGTCCTTGAACTAGGTTAGTATTTAGGCTTAAACTGTCCTGAGCTAGTCTTGCTGATGAAAACAGACATTAGGGGAATCTTTGACCTTTAGGCTATATGTTGGAAACCCCAAATCCCACCGATTTCAGTAGACAGTAAATCCAGTGTTTTCACTGAATTGATGAACTTGACAAAACTGAAGGCAAGCCCTGTCTTTTCAGTGATTTATGTTTCAGTGGAAGATAGCTCTACAGAAAGCTGAAGGTGAAACTGGAGAACTGGGATGGCTGAGTAGCACAACAGTCAAAGAGGATGCAATTCAAAAGTCCTACTAGCTGAAGTCCAGCACTAAAATTGTGGATGTGTTTTCTTTTTGCAGTATAGTAAGTGCTCTGTTTCCCTAGTTAGGACCTAAGGGAAAAGGAAAACCATCTTCTTGTTGCAAGTGAAATTTGAAGCTGGTTTAAACACTGAGCAGTGATTGTCACTTTTCACTTGGTTCTTAATGAGGATAAAATAGTGCATCTCCCACCCCAGGTATGCCCATTACCAGAAATTGGGTAGGATGTATGACTCTTGGGAACAGGGATGTAGGGAAGTGTGACCTGTTGGGCTATCTATGGCACTGGGGTCTAGGCATGAGTTAATATGGATTGATGCTTGTGACCACTGGACTCTTAAAAGCTGGCTTGTGTATATTAGTTAACATCCTAATATTGCACTTAATTAGATAAGGTTTAGTATTCTAAATAAAACCAAAATCTTGCCTCAAGCAGATTAGATTGTTTTAATAAGAATTAAGAGGGCTTTTCAAGTGGATTGAGATAATGTTGTTAAAGCGTGCCTACTTTATCCTTTGAGATAGGAAAGTGGAGGCCCAAGTAAGGAAAATTTTCCATACACAGGTTTTGAGGATAACCATGAAAATCATGCTTGATATACATCATATAGGACCTTAATTCTAGACTGCTAGGAAGTCAAGAGAGAGACCAAAACCCTTATTATTGCTCCATTTGTTGTGTTGTTGCTTTAGAGTTTTGATCTGTTAACTTACAGATTCTGTAAGGTTTGTTTTAGGTATAGAGACTTGCAGGATTGGATTGACAGTTGACCCTAGCAACAAAGAAAACAGATAGAATTTTTTTCAATTTTTTTTTTCTGTATGATGTAAGCTACAAATAAGTACATCACATTTAGAGAAATTTAGAAAGTCCTCTATTAATATCTTCAAGATTTTTTTTCTTACTTTGTTCTTTAATGGTTTGAAACTTGATTTATAATTTCTTTTTTGAGATAGGGATCATAGTAGTAAAAAAAAAAAAAAGGAAAAGAGACTTGGATTCAAGTGGAGAATAAATAGTGCTTAGGATGAAAATAAAATGTGTTCCTAAAGGATTTGAGCTCATTCAGGTGAGTATTTGTATTCAACAGATTTACCAAATCAGTCTTCAAAGGCCAAAAATTCTCCAAGTGCAGAAGTGCAGTAGTTAAGTGATCATGATGATTAACACAATAGATTTTTTTTACACATTTTTACTAAACTCCCAGCATTTAAATATACAGTCTTACCTGTATTACCTTTTTCACTTTCAGTAAAAAACAAAATAATTAGTTTTTGTAATGAGTGAAATCTTAGGTCTTTTTCTCAGGTGGCAGGAAGAGAGCAGAATGCATTTCTGTTCCACAGTGGAACATTTAAATGGTTTTAGGAATTAACAATTGGGAAAGATGTATTTGAACAATCTGTCTTGTCTCAGATGTTCCTAGATGGGTGCAGGTACAGCAAGTAATAATGATTTTATCTGCTGAGACTAATTTCTCAATCAGTCACTGGAGCAGAGTCCCAGAAATAAATTGGCTGAATGTGAGAGCACGCTCAATTGAGTAGTGTCTGTAAGAATTGTATTGAACAGATGTCTTACTGAAAATGTCAGCATTTGTCACGTTGGGTCATTTTAAATAAATCAGTTGCAGATTGGCAGCAGCAGGTAGACGTGACACCAGACCCCAGACATGGGACTGCAGGTGACAAAGCGCACCAAATCCTTAGCAATGAAAATATTTGGGTGATTTTAAACTGGAATCTTACAAATAAAAAATAATGTCTCCTTGAAGTCAGGACAGTTTGACTCAAAAAACACATGCATATAAAGTGCAGATATGTGTAGTACTTTTGAATTCAAAAATATTTCATTTTTCAATCTGTGGAGACTCCTATGTGTTATTTCTCTTCATTTTTATTACTTCTGGTCCCTATCCCTTGCCTTGATCTTTCCTTGCCATAATGCATAAAGGTTTATTGCCACTTACAGGACAAAAGGGGGGGAAAGGAGGATGGAACATGCTTTTCTCATTAGTATTCTGTGCCTGAAAGTTTAGGACAAGGTCAAAAAACTGATTACCTTGCTGCACATATCGTGAATTTTCAGAAGTATAAAGGGTTTTATTCATTCGTGTGACACTCAATCCACGATTTCAGAAAAATTTTCTTTTTGTTGTTTTGGCATGAATTTTATTACTCAAGAAGGCTCTATGTATCTCTGTTTTAACCCACTGGCACTGTGTTTCAGATGATAGAGGCAAAGGTGTTACTACCATAAAAGCATGAACTGCTGCTGTTCCTCTGCCACAGGGATTGTTCAGTAGAGAGCCAGGGTAGTTACCTTTGGACATGAGTAGCAATGATTTTGTTTGAAACAAGGGTGGGAGTTCAGTGTTTCAACCTTGGGAGAAGGCAACAGAGGCTGTGCTGCAGATCTGGAGTTTCTATTTACGTGTAGTGTAAGAAACTTTTTTTTCCCTCTGATTTAACTGTGCATGCTGATCACAGAAGCTTAGAGCTAAAATGCTCAAATTGCTAAACTAAAATGGATCATTTCCCATTTCAGTAGAAATTACCAATAATCAGCAGCTTTGACAATGTAGTCTTCTATTATGTAGGAATATTTATGGATATTTTAATACTTAGGGGTTTAAATTACATTTTAAAATGGTCTTGCTAAGGGAGATAGTCTAAAAGGTGAGGAACTGTATAATCAGAGGAGCTCTGCTTTCCTGAAAGACTGCTGTATAATTACCAAACCACTTGATGCACCTGAGATATGTTACAAGAGATAGCTCTTGATGCCATTTAGGAGCTGCAGGCACAAGTTTCACTTGGAGAGTCTGAGCTGGTACACAAGGGTGTATTAGGAGAAATCATCAACTTACAGACAGAGAGAGCCCCTTGAACAAAGGGAGTTTTTTACTTTTTCTTTTTTACGGTGACTTTCTTTTGATTCACAACTGGTGTATATGAATGAGTCATAAATTGTGTTGTTGTTGCTATGTTTACTGATGAAAGAATGTATTGATGTTCTTACAGTGTGCCCCAAAAAACCACACCAAGATGGAAAATCTTTAAATGCCCAAACTTACCACTGTCATCTTCAGAAATGAATACAACTCTCAGGCTATAGCAAGCCATGTTTCAAAATTAGTTGCACTGTAAGTAAATTGCACTAATTGGTTATACTAAAACTGTTATTATAATTAGACACAGTTCCGCTTTAAGTCTCAATATCAACTCAGACCTTTGTCAACTTCCTCTGTAGTGCAGTTTTATTAATTACTGATTTACTTAAAGTGTTGTTTCTTGTATGACACATATAAAAGTTGGTGTATCACAAACTGTCAATTGCTTGAAGCGAACAGTTTTTCTTCCCTCTCTTTTCTCTTTCATAAAGCATTGCAAGGAGGAGAAAATTGTAAAATAGTTTTATTTGCTTTGGGTAATTTTATTTACGAATTTTGTTTAACTATCATAAACAGAGTGCCAATTTGATGGAATATTGTTTTGTGAGTCCCTCCCCTCTCTCCCCACTCCACTCTGAGTCACTCCCCCGAAGTATATGGCAGTATGAAATATGTAAGTAGAGCAGTTAAGGGACCAAGAACTCACTTTGTGAACTTAGTCTAAGTGCAGCTGCATTAAATAGTAAGGCAAAGCAGGAGCATCAATGCCCTCTTGCAGAATTCATTGAACGTATTGTAGATTTACTCTCTTCTACCTCTGCTGCTCTGCAGGTGGAGATTATGCAGTTGTTTTTCATATATGTATTTTTATGCCTCAGTGTCTTTTTTTTTTTTTTTTGGAGAAACATTGTGTTCATTGTTTAAAACTAGTGCATGAGGATCCCATAATACTGTTATTAAAAAAAAACAATGAGCCACACGTGAAGGTTATCTAACTGCCCACTGCCTACTACTCTCAGTACTGTTCCTGGGGAGGAAGGCTCTCCTCACATCCCTTCATCCCAAGTAGAAGGAAAAGACTGTGTGAGTTGTTCTGAAATATGTATGGTTGGGGGAAGGCATGGGTCATGGTATAAAATGTGAACTTTCCATCAGGGCTGTGCCTGACCCATTCTCTCCTGCACACACTCAATTGCAAAAGTGTGCAACAGTGTTTCTGGTGACCTCACTCATAAATCAGACAGTAGGTGGAAATGTTCCTGGACAATGGATTGCAATTGCCCATGCTACTGAAGCGTTAAGACTTTGCCTGGTGTGAGTTAGCATGAGCCAAAAAGTACTGTCCCAAGCTATTCCCTACCACATTTCAGGAGCTATTCCCAAAAGTCAGCTTGCCAGCAGCTCCTTCTTTTAGAGGTTAAAGGAATTGCCCAGCATGGACACAGTCCTTCAGGGGCCAGCTGGAACACAGTGCCCAGGAACATTCTTGGACAGATTTATTTGCAGTCCAGGAGGAAAGAGATCCCTCCCACAAATGTCATTTCAAGGGATATTGACTCACAAAACCAGACATTCTCATGAGTTCAGATAACAAAATCTAATCCTCAAATAGAAACTTAATTGCACCGAAGAAACCTACTTAAATTTTTTATCTCAAAGGAGTAAGGCAATTGGCAAGGTAACTTTTTAGAATTTTGCACAGCTGAAGTGACTGGAGCACTTGTTTTAATGTAGTTACCTAAACTTATATATTGATATTTTGTAACTAATATGAACTAATAATATTTTTGTTTGGGGAAATAGCTTTTTCTTTCCTAATTATTTCTTAAATATGTACTGATGCATCATAAAAACAGAATTTTTCTTATATTTTCTTTCACTTAAAAGTAAGATCTAGTATGTCACAGCACTTGATTTTTAAACATTAATTGAGATGGTGTTACTTGTTTTTAGAAATTACATACATATCTGAAGAAAATAGTCACAAAAGACAGTTTCCTTTCATGAGAATCATTACAACTTCATCTTTTCCCAAGATATGGAAAATGTTCTCTCTTTATTGCTTTCAGCCCTGTGCTCTCTTAGCCATGAGGTTATAGAGTGAGTGGCTTATGGAACCTTGCAACTGCTAAATGGTTTTGCAAACTTTCATAGAGAAAAACTGATGTGTAAAGTATTGCACTTGAGCTCAGCCTCTGAGAGGACAGATTTTATTAAAATATTTCAAGTGTGTGCGAAATATATTTCTGCATACATGCAGTCTGAGGGATGTGGCTGGAGAGAAAACGACTGTCACCATTCACCCCTTAAGATCTCTGCTTTAGAAAAAGGAAAAAATATCAACTATTTTTAAGTTGATAAAATAAGCTAAGTGAAATATTAGACAAAAAAATATTTTGTTCAGTTTTTTAAATGTGTCCAAGATTTGCGCTGTTTACATTTCACATAGTTTTTATCCAGAGATCTCACTTCAGCTGCAAGATTGGTGGGTGAAATGCCTGGCCTCACTGGAGGCAATGACAAAATTCTCCTTGACCTCCTTGAAACTTTGTATAGACAAGGGGTGAATTCCTGAATATGTACTGATTGAACATACACTTGAATGGGTATCCTGGGAAAATCCCAGCTGCCTAGGGGAATAAAAAAAGTTTATAATTGCATGACACACACTTTTGAATCAAGGAGTAGCTATCTTAGTTTAGGATTTTTAACCTTCATTCTGATCCTATTTAACTTACTCTGTTACTAAGATAATTTATTCCTACCACTGCTGTAGGATATATGTAGTTGCTTCCTTTAGGCATCAATCTTTTATATTTTGCTGAGAGATTCTGTTTTGGGGGTTAATTCCATTAAGGGCACTGTAGATTCCTGTTAGGCTTTTTGCTGACAGACTTGTGCTGATAAAAGCTTTCTCCCTTTATTTCAGCTTACTGTTATCAAACCATTCTTGTATACTGAAGCTGCAACAATTTGAATTCAGTTTAGCTCAGCTCTTGCAAAAAACTCTAGGGAGAGTATTCATCTGGTTTAGCTGACAGTCTGCTTAATTGGAATAGGCTCGTTCATACTAATAGTATCTGCACAGTGATTTGTGACTGTTGCAAAATCGGCTCTAAGCACTACCTGAAGTTACATGAGTGAAAACATGCTTAAAGTAAAGTACAGCGAGCTGCTGTCAGACAGAAGTGTCTGTGTGTACGAGCATTGCTTTCATCTGAGGTGTCCATTAAAGATGGGCAAAATATTGTTACAGTTACATTTCTACATTGCATGTTATATCACCTGTAGATATAGATCTGTGGAGAGATAGATAAATAGATGTATGCACATCACAACTGCATCTTCCTTAGGGGGAGTGAGGAATTGAATTACCATATTTCACTGTTACCAGTATTCCTCTTCCATAGGTATCAGCTTTTGCTCTAATATTTTCTCATGATTTTTAAATGATACTGTGAAATGTGCTCCTTTCTCCCACCCCTGAGAGGGAGCATCTGCAGAGCGGAGTGCACCTACCTTGTACTCTGTATATAGAATCTCCCAGGCATGGCATGATGGTCCAGTAAAAAGAATGTCTTTTTTCCACTTTATACTTTCAGTGACTAATGAGTGATGAAAATATGAGTTTTCTTATTGCTAATCATACAAACATAGCAACTTTCAAAGCCTTTGTCAATTCCCGAAGCATAGATAGCTGATAGGCAGCTCTTGTGCAGATGCACAGATATGCAGAACTAATTCTTTGGGAGGAGGTATCATCACAGGATTGAGTGATAAAGAGAAGGATGAATGCACAGATGTGATGTAGTATAGAAACCAACCATGAGCAGCAGTGGCCATGAAACAATGACTGGTGGGTTTACTGCTGGTGGAACTTTACTGAGATTCAGCCCCACAGTAGTACAGACACTAAGTAGATACAAAGAGCATTCATTTCTAAATTTCCATGGGGACTTAGGGACTTAAACCTGCACAAGTGATTTAGAGATCTCATGTTGAGGGCATGAAAGGTATTATTTTCTTCATTGGTATTTTGTTGGGTTTGGTTTGGTCTTTTTTTTTTTTCTCTTTTTTTCCCTGGTGAATATATGAATAATAGGATATAAGATTGCATGCACAGCATGCACAGCAATGGAAAAAAAAAAAACAAACAAACAAAAACAACCTTCCATCCTTGGTAACAATTTCAGAGATCTACAATAAGGTTTACAGGACAAGGAAGTGCCAGAGACCAAAAAATGTTGAAATTAAAGTTTTGTGCTGTTTCGGTATTTACTTCCTTGGCAGGGTGGGTATGTTGTCATGATGGTAGTGATTTTTATCCATTGTTTGTTTGTTTTAGTCTTTCTTTCCTAACAGTCCTTGTCTTCTTCAGGCCTCTTAGGATCTGCCAGTCCTATGGTCATGGATCACTCATTTGCCTTAATGAGATAACATTGGATATAAAATATGAAAATATAACCCTGTCTAAAACTATGTAACAGCATTGCAGGACCGTGGTTGCTGTCATTGTTGGATTTGTGTTTTTTAGGTTTTGGGTTTTAGTACTTTAACGGACCCAGATTCACAAGTTGGGTAAATCAACCTGGCACCACTAATGACAGTGATGTCCTGCTGATTTCCACAAGCAGAACGTTTGGCCAATAACTTGCTACCAAAAACTGCCGCGTTCCACAGTAGAATAATAATCTTAAGATTTTTATCAGCTTTTGTTTCTTTCTGCACCATTGTTGAACAATAGTTTTCCCTATAACTCAAGACAGTTCAGATTCCTTATTTATAATACTTTAAGGGCTATTTTTTTTATTACATTCAAGTAGCTTGCGCAAAAAGAATGCTTTCAATTCAGTCATTTAACTTTAGGATCCTGGGATCACTTCAATGTTCCCAGACTTGTTGCAAAAACAAAGTAGAACTCCTGCAAAAGGTAGAAAACTGATAATTTCAATTTACATGCAGCAGTGTTTTAAGTTTTTAAAAAATACTTAAAACATGCTTTGTGTGGTGGACATTTTCACTGGGTCTATTTATTATTGAGTGAATAATATTTTTCAAGAATGATTCATCTGGGTTATTTTAGAGGCTGCCTTGAATTCTGGTCATTTCTAAAGATACTGCAATTCACAGTCATTAGTAAGCTAGTGGTTTGATCTAACCTCAGCTACCTGTTGCTGGCTGTGAATGGAAGAATTTATTTTTAGTGTGAAACCACAATATGAATATTTTCCACTCTGAAAGCATAAAAAACCCTTTAAGTAGAAATTTTACTCCTTCACTGTGATGTGTTGTGGCTCTGATGTCAGACATACTGGGTTCTTCTTACAGAAAATCCTTTAAAATGCCTTATTCTCTATTGAAGTTGACAAGAATTTCCTCCACTTAACCCCTTCAGTGCCCCCGGGCGTTTAGCTCACATCAAACAAAAGGGAGCTCCTCTACCTCCTAGATGGGGATAGTGGCATGTTGACAAATGCAAAACGAAAAATAAAGAGACAGAAGAACCTGGGTCCTTGGAAGGAGGTTAGCAGGCAGGCTCACATAGCTCTGATCCATGAGAGGCAGCATCTCTGGGGGCTGTGACTTCACAACTGCACAACCACTGGGACTGCCCTGCTGATACAGAAACCTTCTTTTTGGCATGATGTGGTCCTTATTTGTTGGGCTGGGCTATTTGGGGATAATTCTGCCATTTCTGCAAGATTCAGAATCAGAAATGATCTGTAATTTCTGGTAATATCAGCTCTGCTTGGTAAGAGTCAATGGGTTAATTGTGCTAGGAAGCTACCGACAGCTCTTGAGCACATGAAGCCCATGAAGTAGTTATATGTGGAGTTATGAAAACTATTCAGTGTAACCGTGGGTGGACTACTTCAATCACCATGGACTACATTGCAGAAGAATGAGACTCTGAGCCCTGTGTAAAGCCATTGGTCTATACACAAACTTACCATTTTTTTAACGTAAAACATTTGAAATACATTAAAGATTAGATGAAACGACAATGAATATCCTGGTTCCTTTATACTTTGTGTATAATTTTGCACAAAAGCCTAGTCTAGAGTGCAGTTAAAAGCAAGAAGATAAATAGGAAAACAAGAATATAACACAGTTTTAAAAACAGGAAAGTTTGTAGCTTGTACTCAAAGTTCAGTTCGTTTTAAAGGTAAGAAAAAGCTCCTGAGACTTGACTGAGAGCCTGGTTTCCACAGAATATAGGACCTTTAGGTAATTAATGGGCTTTCGTTTCTGTTCACCACCAAGCTTTTGCTGTTTCAGTCAAAGAGGCTACTGACCTTCCCTGCTTAGATTGTCACCATATTTCCACAGCTTTTAAAATATTTCAAAATAATTTGTGGACTTCTTTGATGGAGGGAAACTAGTTCCTCCTTCATATTTGTGAGGCCTCAGAAGTTCTCGTTTTCTTCTCTTTCTTAAGAGGCCAAAAGAAAGAAGTACTCCATGATTTAGTTCTGTCAATTCAATTCATTAATCTTAGGTGAAAAAAGTTGTTGTCTTTGTGTCTACACTTGTAAGGGGAAAAAAAAGTGTTTTTTACCAACTGCTTGCTCACACATGATCATTAACACAAAGTAAAAACGTTCATGTGGTTACAGCTGCTGGAATTTCAGTGCATGTGGTTTGGTCATTCATGCTACCAAGAAAATGTTTATCATCTCTACTAATACATGTCAAAAGCTACAGACATGCTCTTAGCACTGTGATTTTAACATTTGATAAGTAGAAAATATTTGTTGAAAAAACATGAGCAACTAAGTGCCATTGCCCAACCAATTTTCTCACGAGAAGATAAGACTTGAGCTTCTGGTTAACACCTTCAAAAAGATGTTGCTAAGCACCTTGCTTTTCACATCTGTGTCTTAAAATGCAAAAAACTTTGCTTTTATAAATCCAAATATTTCTTCTCCTCCTGACCAGCTGCAAGGAGTTTTTACAGGTACTCACCACTTCATTTCCCAAGCAGTATCTGTTTGATTTTTGGTCTAGAAGCAGGAAGTACAGGCGGAACATTTCAGAAGATCTCCCTCCTGGTTGCAGAGAGAAAGAAATAGTGGGAGCTTATATCACTGTACATCCTATGATGTGACATGAAATGATGTGACAAGTAAACATCCTTTTGGTAAGCAAGCAGTCTTACCACAGGACTGTAAATATTTTTTGTAATTACATTTTTTTGATCTTACTTTTTAGTGTGATTGTGAAAGAGCCATCTTTGCTTTCAGATTCCTGTTTGCCCTGCACAGAATGGAATCTTGGCTGTGGTTAAAACCTGGATTCAATTTCCCCCAATTTACAGGAACTCCAACAACAGATTTTTCAGGAGTTATACATTTGTAAGGGCTATAATAAGCTAATATTTTGTATTCCTTTGCTAGATAAATACTAGAAAGAGCAGTATATCCAGTAAGGGAAGAGCCTGCTGATAGGTTAATTTAGGTACCTCATAAGAGACTTTTGACAAGTGGCAGCCAGGCTGAGATGCTGATCCATAATGTGGGCCTGGTTGAGAACATATGTAAGGCAATCTTCAGGGACAAACAAACTTCACAATTAGACACAGTCTCATCAACACCCATAATAATAACCAGCTTCCACAGCCCAACTGCAATCTGCTTCTGGGCAGCCTTAACCTCCTTCACTTCTGTAATTTGGTGTTAAAAGTAAGATATGCACTTTGAGTGTCTCTGTGCACTGTTTGCTTTATGATGTTTTCATCATCCTTAAACAGAAAGTAAAATGAATGGGGAGCTTGGGTGTACTGTCTACTGTGCCAGTGCAACAGTGGTGCACGTGAGAGGGATAGGAAGGGAACAGGCTGCAGACAGTGGCCATGTCTCTAAGAGCATCTTTCTTGTCACCATCATAAAATACAGCCTGGGCTATATGAGCCACTCTTTTGAGGCCATAGAAAGTCCTTGTGTTCTTAAGGCATTTTTGAGAAACGCAAATCCATACCAAGTCAGAAGTATCTTGGTGTTCCTGAAGTAGGTGTAGGGGATATATAGTGATTGCTTGTGTGTCAGCTCCTGTCCACTACAGCCTATCAAGGCTTAGATAGCTGCCAGCATCTCTGTCTGGACAACCCTAGAAAATGTGTAGAAGTAATAAAATAAAAAACAAAAACAAAACAAGACAACACAAAAAAGCCCACCAATCAAGCCTCATAGAGCGGTGCTAAATCTAAGACTTTTCCCCAATATGAATAGATATAGATGACACTGGGCAAAGGTGAAAATTCTGCTAAATATGTTTATAAAGTGATTCTCTACAGTGGCCTTAGGGAAGATTTCTCACTAAAATTCAGCTTTTCAAGCATTTACGTCAACAAGATACTCCATCTGGTATCCCAGGGAAGCCTAACAATTTGAACACAGATGTGAACACCAGTGGATAGTTCTGCAAAGTTAACATGTTGGCTGGGTGACACTAGCGAAAATTCATGCCCAGGAGATCAGCACTGGCACACCCAGAAAAAGATATAACCACTGACACATCAGTATTTAAGGAATAATAAAGCACTTCTTCAACCCAGAAACTTCCTGCATCCAATTGAGTGTTTTAATGGCTTTTAATGACCTTTCTGTTAGTTTCTAAAACCTGCTATCTCAAGCTATTCTAAAATGTTTGTCCGCAGTATCCTTGAGCAAGTAGTTCCACTAAATTGAGCAAGGAGTTGTATTCTAAATCTAGCTTTTAACTGACCAAAGAAGGTAAGATTTATTTCACCTCAAAGACTTGCAAACTGATTTTTATAGATGTACTTCTGTACCTTTATAAGGATTGAAGGTACACTGACTGATCTGTACTTTGATCCATAATTCCTTGATTGTATTGCAGGATTTTACCTGAAGTAGTATGAACCCTCAGGTGCAGCACAAAGCTAATTCATCTAACTGGGTGCATATATTTCTAGGGCCCCTGCACCAAGCTTCACTGTTTTCTGTAGACATTTATTAGGTAGCCAATGTTTTTTGTTAAATCATGGAAAAGAAATATTGCCAGATGGCTTCCCTTGTCTTTGCAGCTCAAATTCCTGCAACAATTATCAAGAAAGATACAGGGTACAAAAAATCATGGCAATGTCATTGTTTTGTTGTAAGGCAAATGTATGAATAGCAGCTGAGTTATATCTTGGGAGTTTCTTCTCATGAGGAGGGAAACATACCTCAGTATTGAGGCAAAATAACTTTAGATTTTTCTGTCAGTGTTTGGTAAAATGTTCAAGTCTCTCTGTATCTTCTTCAGGTTTGTATCTTTTCAGTTTTTTCATCTAGCATTGAGAGTGTGGTACTTTTTGAAGCTTCCTGTAGTCTCTTGCAATGTATAAGGGCTTTCACTGTTTCTGTGTCGGTTATTATTATCAGGATTATTATTATCAGCAGTAGCCTTCCCTCCCACCCCTCTAAATCCAGAAAGACTAGAATTACATCCTGCTCTGGGAAGGATAAAGAGGACACCCATTATATATAATGTCAAGCATAAACCCAAAATGTACTTAGTGACATGAAATACAGATAAGGTTAGATGCACTGGTGGAATCTGGCTGGTTAGGTCATGTTTATAACTCCTTTGCACAGCAGCAAGGAGGATAAACCAGTTTATCTGGTCTATTGATTTTTTGTTGCTCTGAATCCTGATACTTTGATTTTTTTGGCTCAAATCTTTATGCTGCAAAGAGGGTGAAACTGATGCTTAGGGCCATCTCCCTGAGGGTAATATATGGATCAGGTATGCAGGTTGCTGGCAGAGGATTTTCTAAGGTAAGTCTGCAAAACATGCAGCTACAGGTCTCCGTTTAGGAAGGGTTTCAAACCCACCTCTCTCATTTTACATGTTAAATGTGGCCTAGAGGAACATCCACCCACACCAAATGGAAAAGCCAAATTTCCTTCCAGTTCCAAAAACATTATAGACATCTGCCAAATGACATTTCTAATTCTTCCCGTAAAAAATGGAAAGCTAAACAGAAGCATCACCCTTCCAATAAATCCATTCCAAACTATTCCTGATTTATTCCAGATCCTCTGCATTTTGATGAGGCCGTTAAATAATACCTGCTTTTGTTCTCCTTATGGGGCTTACCTCAGAAAGTATTTTATATAGTCGTTCCTTCAGAGACTTTTAAAAATGCTCTAGAAATCATAAAGAAGCAAAGTTTGACTTCTGATACACGTGTTCAGTTCCTATTGACTTCATTGGGGAATTTCAAGCTGGAATAGACCACAGTGTTGGAAATATTTACTTAGGCATGCTAAGGAAAATGAGTAGTTCTCATTTTTAATTTTTAATATTTCCATTAACTACAACAGAATTTAAGCACATTAATTTGATTTTTTTTTAATATAAGAAAGAGACAAATCATTAAAATATGCTTAAGAAGTCAAAGGAATTGTGAAATGAAGAAAGCCACAAAAACTTCTTGTCTGCTGGGTCTTTTTAAGAACTAGTTAATCACAAAATCTCACAATAGATGTATGATCTCTAAGATGTAATTAAACATAAAGCTATAACTCATTTTTTACTGTGGTGAGATTGTTGAAAAGCATTCAAATTCGTGTTACCATAAAGAAAATTGGTCTCAAGATTTTTTTCTTTTACATTGTAATGACATTGAAAAGGCTGTTTTCAGCTGTCACTGTTGTCCATCATTTTGTTCTGGAAGGTTTTTGAAGCCTGACTGCTTGGACAAGCACAAATTCAAGGTCCTCTGGCTGTGCACTGGCCTGGTCAGACAGAGCCAGATCCTGTCCAAAATCAAGTAATTGCACTCAGGTTGCTCAACCCTGCTGGTTACTTCAAAACGCAAGTGCCATGTGAATGTCTCTATATGACTTTGGATCCGAGCTGGCTCATGTCTGGCCATTTGAAGAGCAGACAGACAAGCTTGCATCTGTCTGTACCTGTCCCTGGAGACATACCCTAAAGCTGCTAAATAGCTGATTTTTTTTTTTTTAATGTCACAGTAAACAATGAATATGGAATGTCAAGTAATCATCACAGAGCTGAAATATCCTCAACAAAGAAAATAGGTAAAACAATGCAAATAAAATGAGATTTTTTTTCCTCCCACACCCATAAGCTGTCATGCAAGTGCAATAGCTGGAATTGACGTAAACCCTTTTTGAAAAGCTAATTTAGTAGTGTGCAGTCACCTTTAATTTGTTCATTATTCTCTTATTTTAATGTTTCTTCTTATTTTAAGAAGAATTCTGATATTTCCAAAATCTGACTCAGAAATACTGGCTATTAGTACAGGAATTACAGGAGAACCTGTAAAATGTTCAGTTTTCTTTCATAAAATTAAATGTCCTGGTAAACTTTGGATAAGATTCCATATGTTGAAGTTTTAAGTTTTGCATGAATGGATCTTTTGGCAAATTTTTTCCTAAGTATATTGCTATTAAATTCAGTAATGTAACAATGTAAAATGGCCATTACAGTGTCTGAAAAAAACATTTACATCTTGACTAATTAGAAAGAACATCCCAGGTAAAAATAGAAGATGGGTCTATAATCCTCACTTGTCATTTAGAACAGTATTGTCTAATACTATTCACTTAACTTATTATCATAAATACTTGAGGGTTTATTGTTTGCTTTTATTTTGCCAGTTTAGTTTTTCCTTTTCTGTGTTCAAAAGCTGTCTTTTTGAGATTCTACTGGTTACTTTGCTGTTTAAGTACAGATGCAGCAGACTGCCAAATATTGCAGTCCTTAGGCTGTGGATCCATCCTACATGGCCTGCTACAAGCTGCCGCAGTGACGGCTTGTTTTGGGGTTTGTGCTTTTGTGGGTGAATACACATAAGGGAACAATGACCATATTTTGTTTGGAAATTCTGTAGCAGTAATAAATGGGAGAAGGGTTTATGGAACTCTTCCAGGCACCTTTCCCAGGTTCATTCTGAGATGCTCCAATAACTTAAAGAGAAAATATCTTGGGTGACTACCCATTCCCCACATTCACACGGATCAGACAACTGGTTTAAAGAACTGCTTGTCCTCAGTGTGATCAAAGAACCCTTCCATTTTATACTGACATCAGGATACTATATTCACAAATAACACATTTTAAAGAAGTCTTTTAAAGCTGTAACTCTCACCACGACTTTAGTCCTAGGTCTATGCCATAAAACGGAACTTTGTTCTAGCAGGGGACAAACAGGTGGCAGTCAAATCCAGAGGTGCAGCCGAATCAAAGGCTTTGCATAATTGAAGGACAAATAACTTTAAACACAGCAGCACTTAACAACTAAAATATCTCCTATTTCAGTATTTTGTCCCCAAAAGTAGAACAGAACATGAAGTACCTACAGGGCTTCATGTGTGGATATGAATTTAGAAGATCTGATGAGCCATCTCAAACTTTTCTCCAGCTGCTTTGATGACATCATTGGTTTCACTATCTACAGTGGCACCATTGTCAGATTAAACAATGACAGTTCTAAAACTATCCTCTCTGCTCTCCTGGCAGATATTCATATGCTGCATAAGAGGGAAAAATAATCTTGTTGTCATCATATTTTTTTCTTTTTTTTTCTTCTTTTCCTTTTCTTTTTTTTCCCTCCCACATAATTCCCTTTTGTCCTTCAGGTCTTAATTGCAATTCATTATTATTTTTGTGAAGAGCAGCCTCATGAAGGCAAAGAGTTAAAGACGTCACTTTAAATGACAAAAGCTGAACACTTTACCCCACTTTCAGTCTCTCATCTATTCATCCTTTTCATTGTGAACTTCGCTATTTCAGCTTTCTAAGCTCTTCAACTACCTGCCCCTAATTTGTATTCCTGGGAAGAGGCCTAGGCTAGTTATTTTGCATTTGTGTGCTAATGGTGCTGAGTTTGTTTCTAAGAGGAGAACAGGGAGGGGAGGGCAGGAACCTCCAAAAGGGTTTAAGTGGGAGTGGGGGTGAAGGTGCAGGAAGGGTTGTTTGGGGGAGAGTCATGCTGAATTTTAACCCTGAATGCTTTCTTATACAATTTCGCACAAAGCCCTCCTGATTATATGGAAAATGACACCCTGTGAAAACTTGCCTGTTCATATACACCTTTTAAATAAATAGGTTAGTCAAGTATCTGGAAAGCCTGGGAGACAGTTGGGTCATCATTTTATTAATACATTAAATCATGACATATATCTTTTCAAAGCTTTTTTTTTTTTTTTTTCAACATATGCCCTTGAAAATTATGTAACTTATTCGAAATACGTATGCTATTCCAAAATACATTTATAAGTGGAAACAGTCTGTACATGTAAATGATAGTAGTGTGACCCCGCTCTGCTTTGTCTGATAAAACCCTTTACTTTCACAGGGTTAATTTTGCCTGTGTGCTTAGATGCCGTGTGAGATAAAATACCTTTCATTAGATTAAATAGGCAAACAGAGGCTTTTTGACTTATTGACTAGTATTTCAAAGCCGAGCATTTCTTATGCTAATCATTTTTATAACTAATTTAACAGACGTAAAAGAATGTCATTATGAATAATCAACGATGTTAGTAATTTAGTTTCTAATTAACCAGGGATGTGGCAGACCATTACAGATGGGAATTCTCATTAGCCATGAGAAGCATGGGTGTTTTGCTGCTTATTATAGATTCTGCTTATATTTAAAAATAGTTTGGTTGTTCACAGTTTTTAGTGTGAAGCACTTTCACGTCATGCTGCTGGGTAAATCAGCTCGTTGCACTTTGTCACACTGTAAACCAAACAACTATGCAAAGCACCTGATGCAACAAAGCGTGTAGGCAGTCATTTTCCATTTCATGAATTATTGAATGACGGTAGTTCTCACCCCAACTCCACACCCAAGAGGTGGATTTGCAAAAGGGACATTTTTCTTTTGCAGGTGTCAGTTGCTTGCAATACAATTAAGCACAGACATATTAGATCTTCAGATCTGTGCCCATGATTCATTT
Organism: Pycnonotus jocosus; assembly: GCA_013400435.1. Lineage (NCBI taxonomy): Eukaryota > Metazoa > Chordata > Aves > Passeriformes > Pycnonotidae > Pycnonotus > Pycnonotus jocosus. Next base: position 145,820 of record VWYP01025867.1, on the reverse strand, counting down.
TCTACATAAAAATGAAAGGGAGCCTACCCACTTATGTCTCCCTGTCTCTCTGAGCTTGTGACATACTTTTACAGAACTACTACAGCTCCTATACCATCTAGTTGCCCTGCATAGGCTTCCACTAGTGTCTCCACAACAGTTCTGGGGTATGAAAAAGGCTGCTCCTTTACACTGCTATATACCCTGAGTGAAATTCTGCACACCACAGATGTTTCTGCTCTTACTACTTTTTGTTTTCTTTAGTTACAATTTCCAAAATTATTACTAAATGTTCAAACTAAATGTTCAAATTCTCTTTCAATAAGACCCAATGAAAATACAACCATCAAGAGAAAGGGTTTTTTTCCATTTGAAAAGCTTTATTATATAATTTTACATGCATTTTCAGTTTCTCAGATACTCTAAATCATTTGGAATTAGTACAGTCAGCTTGTTTGGAAAAGACACTGAACACTGTTTACAGTAATAATAAGTAATTTTACATTAAAAGCATATTAGCAATATGGACAGGCCATTAAACTCTCAGAGAAGGACAGTCTGCTCCATGATTTAATAGTCTCTGGAAAACAAGAGAGTGACAATTTCATGAGGTACAGCAGTAAATAAACCTAAAGGAGAAAAGCTCCCTCCAGGTTCTGAAATTTAGATAATAAAGAAATGTCCCCCCCCAATAATGGCAGACTTTGTCTATAGAACAAAGACATGCACAGTTTTCAAGAATGACCCAGTTAAACTGCTGTAAACTGTTTATTCTGAATATACATAACAGACATCCACCCAACGTTTAATCTAGATTAATTTAAACTGTCCCTTTAGTTAACCACTGCAACTTTCTCCAGCAGGGAGAAATAAAAGTGATTTCAAGTCAGGTCATTCATTGTTTCTGTCCAAACCTGTTTGTGATTCCTCTCACTTGGGAACAAGTGTGTCCCATTTCAATTCCTGTGTTGGAGACTGCATCAAAAATATCAGGTGTAAATTAAAATGAACTGCTGTTTCAATTCAAGTGTTCACATAGGGAAGAAATAAAGATGGAGATTCCTGATATACTTATTAGCCTACTTATGTATATTGTATAGCCAGTTAAACTTTGCCTAAGATACAATTCAACATACTTAGTCAGATTAGAAAATATTTTTTTCTTTTCATAGCAGAGATTAGAGCACTAACCACAGCTATGGAAAATCAGTGTTCAGTGCCTGCTCTGCTATAGATATCATAATACAAATGACCTTGGGCATGTCACTTAGCATATATTTGCACTGCAGTCAGACAACCTAACCTTAAAGTTCAGCATTCCTGAACTTTTTAGCAGCACCACTAGACACTGTCAACCCCTACTGTTTTCAAAGGCCACCATGGCCCCCTATAAAAATTTTAATCAAAAGAACCATTGTGACAACTTTGTTTTATATGGTTCAGCAGACCACTTGCTATAAATTGGGAATTGCAGATGGGAATCACTCCAATGGCATGGCTTCAATGTGGGCTAAATACTGATGGCTCCAGGCAGATTTGTGCATCCGAGGCTGCTTTGTCTATGCTTCCACAAGTGCCTGAGCTGGTCACTGCCACCAACACTGCCTACATGCTTGTCCTTGCTGCTGCTACCCTTGGCCATGGCAGTGAAGACGGGGGCCTCAGCTCCTCACCTGTGAAAAGATCAGTCTACCTCATAGGTGCAATCTGAACATAAACATATCAAAAGACTGTGAGGAATACAGGTGCCTAAGGTTAATGAGAGTATTTAATATATAGTCTAAAATACACTAAGTGGTTATCTTCTCAACTTTCCCTAGGAACACGTGGCAAGCGCTATAGGCTAGAGGTATGAGCAACCTCCTAAAATGAAGGTGGGAGGTTATATAACTGTCAAAAGTTATCTCAGTTCTGTTGGTTTAACCAATGTCTGATTCATCTGACCTCTCTCTACCTTGGCTACAATGGAGATTTAAAAAAGAAAAAAGAAGTACCAGATCATTTTAAAAGAACAGAGGGTGTTAAAAGAAAAGAGGCTATGTTATAATGACCACTTCATGGCTAGCAATCACCTTCACAGATGCTAGAATCTGATCGTTTGTTTGGCTTTGACATCAGAATTAATGTGATATACCTGAAAGTGTGGAATCTTCAGACTTGACTCTGAAATGTTATGGTAATGCACACTTCCAGTTGAAGGTCGTGGGGAACATACCTACCTGCATATCACTTCCAGAGAATATCGAGTAAGGGGCAGCATAAATAAAATTCATACAAATACTAGATTTGGGACAATCAGAATACTGTCTGGTGGTGGTGTTATTTGATCTAAATCAGTTCCTTCATCCTTATTGCAAAGACTTTTCTACAGGACAAGGATTGGTAGACTGCTTTCTTACGAAAACTTTGCCTGAATTAGGTTAAAAAATGTACATTACGTACCTCATGCTCCTAGGTTACGACTACACAGTCGTGTAGTGTAAACCAACTACACAGTGTCATGAACTTTTCCAGTGGTTAAAACAACCAAAGGAAACCCAAGCAAACTAAACCAGGAGTGGGTCTTGTGCTGTCAGAGACTATCTTTCTGTGAGGAAAGAGATGATGAACATTAATGCCTACAACTAGATCATCTGTATCTATAAATTGTATGAGTTCCCATTGATTTCAAATTCTAGAAGATGAAAGTCTACACAGCTGTCCTACTTTGATTGTTATTTTTTCCTCTGCGTGTTTCTTCTGAATGCTCTTGGAGAAAGAGAAAAATCTTTCAACTAGAGTAATCTAGCCTTCATTGTGCAATGACTGAAATAGATATTCTTTTGTCACTTATAGGTTATTGCTTAATAGAAAGTTGTCTAAGCTAGTTTCCTAAGATTGGGTGATGACATATCTGAACATCACTTATCCCAATCATGTAAGCAGGATCTGTATCTTAATAAAGATCCTCTGTACTGTGTGTTCTTTCCTTTGTGTTACAAAGGATGTTCTGATGTATAAAAAGGAATAATTTAGTCATAATTGTACCACCACAAGTTTACTGTAAACTGAAGCCACAATTGCAATCTTGGATGCCACAAAAAATTGCTATAAAAATTTCTAAATAGTTCTTTCTTCAGCTGCAATAACATACCATTTTGCATTACCAGATGTTAAAACTCTATAGATTATCTGACAGCAAATACTATATCAAAGGCAGTTCAAAAGAAAAGTAAAAAATATTTTCATATTTTTAATCATGCCTGCAGATGGGTTAGGATAATCTGCCATAGTGCAGAAGTAGAAAAGAAAAGAAACAGGCTTGATGTAACTTGGCTCAGTGATCTGTTTCAAATATGGTTCACACACAATGGGAAAAACAAACAGGACTTTGCTTGAGAAAACAGATGCAGCAGGCAAGTGCAAAATCTTACCCTGTTTGCTTCAAAGACAAAAAGCAAAAAAATAGCTTTTTAACAGAGAGAAAGAGAGACAGATCACTCCAAAAATTCAGTGCAAACTTTTAATTTTTTGAGATTCCTTCTGCGTTTTCCCCTTCCTCTTCCCACACACACTGAATCAACAAACCCCGATGTTCACAAGAGTACGTCCCTTGGTATCCCCCACGTCCCATGCCATGCAAATGCAAGGGGAGATGCGTCACTGCAGATGCACGGGATTTCCTCAGTGCCAATTGTGCTGCAAAATGACGTACAAATAGTGTGCATTTATTTCTGCAAGGGAAAAGCTTCACGGACTGAACACACTTCAGAGACATGAAAGATCTAGAAATTCAGTGCTTACAAAAAATGTGACTTTTGACTGTCAGCTTTGGGTGTGTGTGTCCTGGGTCCTTGTCTTTTTAGCAACACAATGTTCCTTCTTATTTTAGAACTGAACTAAAGAATGGGATCTGGAAGACAGAAAAGAGCCTTATACTAATTAAAACTGCAATACATAATTATTATTTATCTTACTTATGAAATTTATAGGGACTGGTGTTTCAGTTTATATCCACCTGAGGATAGTCTTGGTCATCCGCTTGCCCACTTTTGTCAACTGTTTTCATTCACTGACACCTATTTTATTTTCAGCCAGTCTGTGATTTAAACTTGCAACCACTTGAGTCTGCAGAAAGCAGCAGGCTTAGGTTTTCTACACAGCAACTCTTGTGTCACCTTCACCTAGTTTAGTTACGCATGAATACCTCGTAGCACCCTTCAACCAGCGTGTATGGAGGGCTTTAAAGCAGCAAACTCATCAGGAAAGTACAAAAAAAAAAAAAAATTCCCCAAACCAACAAGCAGAGTAAGTGGGTTGAGGGTAGGATGGGGAACCAAACTGCCTGGTGCCTGACATTAGGAGCGGGGGGAAAGCAGTCCTTCACCATAAAGAATAACCTGGATGTTTACTGTGCCTGGCCGCACACCCAAGAGCGACGTCTGCGCGGCTCCCCTCCCCAGGCCGGATGGCTCCACAGCTCAGTGCCTTGGCTTAGGTGCAGTTGGAAATGCCCGAGAATGGCTCTTTGTTGATTTTCGCCTGTGCGAGAGAGCCTGGTGTTGCTGCGAAGCGAAGTGCTATTGAATTTGCTCACTCAGGCAGAACACTCGACAGGAAGGAAGGAAGCAGCCATTCTTTCTGGTCCTATTGTCTGGCCACCAGGCTTAGGCAATCAAACAGCCCTGTGGCCCGGCTGCGGCTCCCGCTCCGGCCGCTTCTGGTGGGCCCGCCTGAGGAAGGGGGGCAAGCGGGGGACGGCCTTCTCACGGCGTTTACTTTGTTTTCCCTGCACTCCATCACATCTTTTCACGGCTCAGGGCCTCAGGTAGCCGGCCTCAGGTTTCGCAGCCCTCCGAGTTTCTCCAGGGGAAGAGGGTCAGGGAAAGGAGGGGTGGGAGTATCCGCAGGTGGGGTGGAGCTGCTCGAAGCTGCCTCTGGGCTGCCACTGCACGATAAGAAAGTGTGGGAGCAAACTGTAGGAGCCTGTGAGGAATCCTTCCAGTGCTATTTCTGTCATGGACAGGAAATATGTCCAGGACATATTTCTGTCATGAACTGAAGGCACTGCTTGGAGCTTGGGGCTATTTAACAACGCGCTGATGTTCAGGGTAACAAAGGGTGAGCTGGGAAAGGTTGCACAGGAGCAAACCTGCCTTTTGAAAGAGGCTCATTCAAACATGTAGATTTCTGATTCCCCAGTCTGTACCTCAGTTAGCTCCCTCTCCTCCCCAGAGAACAGGAAATAATGAAAAACAGAGCCAAAGGGACTGGTTTTGCGAGGGCCAGAGTGCTACAAGCCTGGCCTCAGCTTGTAGTAATGCCATGGGGTCAGGGTGAGCTCTCCTGAGGATTCTTGACAGAGGAAGTGCAAAAAGGGTAACTGGGCTAAGCATCCAGAGCAAAAATCTGTCTGCCACTGCATTTTACCTGCCCTATTACATCCCTGCAAGGCCTCAGAACTTCCAATCTCAAATCAGGTGACAACCATAACATTGCAGTGTGGATTTTGTGCCTATCTTGTTCTTACTGAAATGTGACCATGTGATAGCCTCATGCTATGGTTTGATGGCTGGATAGCAATAGCTGCAAGGTTTTTTTTTTTTGCGTGTGGTGGGCTTTTCTCAGAGAATGAGATCCAGTGGTGGATCAGGTAATAGGTGTGTCAGTGATATCATTCTTAATGTTGCATGACAGATAATAACATTAATAGATGATAAAATCGCCCTGCAAATCTGCGATGTGCAGTGGGATAGTAGAGCCTGGCAAATGTAGAGGCACAGCACTTAAACAATCCTATTTCTGCAAGCCCAGGGATGATTTCATGGTGGTTTAAGTGACTCTAAATCCAGATTCCAGTGCTCCCACCCTTGCTGGTTCCCAGCTGCGTGTTCCAGAACCATCCTCTTCATTAAAGTTGTTGCTTCAAGTCTTGTTGGTTGCAAGGCATGGATGCAGGTGGAAACAAATGACAATCCTTGAGCCTGATCCCCTGGTCACTCTACAGAGGCTGGTGTTGGCAGAAAGGGCAGGAGGAAGTGAGGGAGGCAGGCAGCATGGGGAGCTGCCACAGCCTGGTTCAGAAAGATGGATATTGCCTTTTGGCATGGTACCAAGATGAGACACTTCAAGTACCATGGTCGTAGCCAGAAATATTTGCTTGTATCCAAGGAAGCCTACAGGCTGCAGTTGTATTTTGTGGGGTTTTTTAACTTCAACAGAAAGACATGGGTTCCTTTCAGGAATTGTGACCTTGGAGTATACCCAGCTTCCCACTTTTGTCTTAGCCTCTGCTCAACCTGCTCACACCTATCCTGGTGCAAATCTAAAACAACCTTGATGAGTTAATGGAATTATTCCAGGTTTGTCAGTGCAATAGGAAGAAATCAGCATGAATGAGAACTTTTTTTTTTCCTTTTGATGGAAACAAGTAGGAATTACTAGAACAGAGAGTAATTTGTAGCCAAGAAGTACTCTTGAATTTGGATTTTATTACAAACTTGAAACTTGGGCCAGTTTTGATGGGATTTGTAAATGCTTTCAACAAATGTGGGCTGAGTTTCAAGTGAAGCTGGGCTCTGTTGTACAGGAATCTGGGCCAAGGTATGGTTTTGAGTGGAAAGCATATGAAACTCAACGCATTTTCCTGATTTAGGGTCTTGCTTTGAAGTACTTGGTCCATTCAAACCCAGAACTTAAAGCAAAAACGCACATGGTGTTAGTACACTGGAGCCAAAACTATAATAAAAAATTCCCTTGAAACCCCATGATTCAAAGCTAGCACAGATCCAGATAGTCCTTATAAGATGCTACCAAGGTTGTTCTTTAGCATATATATTTCTTAGTTCAGAAACTTTAAATACTCTGAAATCTTTACTAATTTCTGTATTCTTGAAAGATCCTGTTGTAAAGGCTGCAGTAGGGTAGAAAGATTCAAGATTATTACTTTTGTTAGGACTTTGTCTATGCATGTACAAATAATCAATTAATTTTTTTATCTCTTTCTAAATAAAATATGTTGTTAGTTACCCTGCTCTGTGTCTATGGGCTCTTTCATCATGCTCAAAACTACAGTGTCTGAGCCTTCCAACAGTGCATGAAGCAACAAGAATAACATCTGTTACATGCTCTTTATTGTCTCATCCTTTCCCTTGAGATGTAGCATGTGCAATGGAGTGTCTTGTTCTGGTTGGGGGGGGTTTTCGGTGTCATGATTTGTTTTATGATCAAAAAACACCTCTTTGAAAATGTCTTCAAGGGGAAATGAATGAAGGATATTACTGGTTTCAAACTAGAGGGAAAATTTCCCGTCAGGTACTAATGACATATTTCTTTTTTTCTTTCCCTTTTTTGTTGTTGAGAACATTTTCACTTTACTGCAACAGACACATACTCAAGCTCTGTGCACATATTCACAAAGCTCAACAGAGCTGCTTTCAAGCATTTTTATTTGAACACAGCCTAATGCAATTCAGCATTACTGCCCAGCATGCCTTTGATAGCACAAAGTATGCTGCAAGATGACTTCTTCTCTCTTTTACTGAGGCATCAAAATTCAGTATGAGCAACCACCCAGCGACTCAGCTGGCTTTTGCGTTTCCAGTTAACTGCCCTGAATCATAAAAGTCTGGGAAAGGATCTGAGAAACATGTTCCTTCAACTGCTGCAATGCTTCAGCAGTAAGGCTACGTTTGCCTTACATCTGGAGAATCACATGTCAGTGTGTGTCATTCATAGTCCTGTGCAGATCTGTTAGATATTTCTGAGTGGGCTGGCTGTCCCCAGCTGCCTGCCTGTAGAACACACATAGAGCTGATGGGAGGTCTGCATGTGACTTGCTGACAGGATCAGGCCCTGGTGCTATAAGCAGTCAAAATATTTTGGCTCTTCATCAATAATCCAAGTACGAAGGGTCTTCTTTCTCTCACAGCTCTGTAATTAATCCTTGGCTGCTTTGGCTGTGATCCCAATGGTCCAGCCCAAGAAGAAGTAGAAACAGGGCAGTCAGAATAGAAATCACTTTATAGCTCATCAGAATCAAAGAGATGGCCTCAAAAGTCACCTGAAAAAGGGAACTGAATTGTTTTGAAGGTGAAAAAGAGAATGAAAAAGGGCTTCTGTGAGGATGCCATGATCAAAACTAAAGAGACAACATAGCAGTAAAGGAGCCAATGCTCATTTGCAGGATAACCACTGCTGGTGTTCCAAGGATATTGCCATTACCAGATGCCTTTCCCAGGAATAACTGCACAGGAACATACTCTGCAGTTACCTCTACTTCTCCCTGGAAATTCAGAATCAAAACCCAAACATGCAGGTTTCCGAAGTTCTGTCTCCATCCATTCTTCCTCCTGACAAGCCCTGTTAGTCCCTTCTGCATATAAAGCAATGTGAAATAGAGCAAGAGTTTTAAGGGTGTTAGAGCAAAACTGGAGAACACTGTACTGGACAACTGTCATAAAACAGTGTCTCAACTAGAACTGTGACTTGCCATTATTTCACTTGTCCACATGCACTGGGTTTTAGAGCTTAGTTTTTGAAAAAATCATGCTTCTGGAGCATGCATGCATGTCAGGTGAAACACCTCTCTATATCAAAGCTCTGCATAGTCCAGGAGGAATGAAAGAAACATCGTGTTCTTGATTCCTCTGGCCAAGGTACACTGGAGCTCAGCTGCCCTAACCGGCACAGCCTGTGTGCAGTCAGAGCACTGACAAAGCAAGTACATGCTTGCTCCTCTCCCTATCCTTGACCTAACAATTTGCGTAGGGCTAACCTAGGTCATAACAGAGGCAATGATCTGGCCTGTAAAATTTCTTTGGACAGAGAAGTTAATGCTAATTCAGCATGTTTCAATTCGCTGAGCTCCACCAGGGTGCACATGATTTTTAACAGAGTCCCCACGTACTAGATCCTGCATCATGTTGTGGAGTTTCCTCGGCACAGCTAGTCTACACTTACTTTGATAAAAAGCTGGTTCCATTGCTGGCTCCAAAGCTTTTTTCTGATTGCTGTTTTGATGTGAAAACATGGTGGACATCTGATGTACTTTGGTTTCTTATTCCACTTGTCCCTTCCCCCATATGGATTGTAATGAGTTTGTTAGCTGTCATATCTTGGAGATTAAGCTTTTGTGCAAGGTTGGGTTTTGTTTGGTTTTTGGTTTTTTGGTTTGTTTTTGTGGGGGTTTTTGGTTTTTTTTTTTTTTCAGGGCAGACGTGTAAAGGGGCCCTTTTAGCCAGAGAACAAGTGTTCCTTAATGGCCATACACAATTTTTTGGCATGCATCCATACACTGGCAGTATGATCAAACATATCCCAGCAGACAGTAGAACAGAGATAGTTGTAGGTATAGAGATATTGGGACCACAAGGAAAATTATGTCATCTCTGTTTTCTTTGAGGACCTCCTTCAAGACTGAAGGCCCATGGTAAATTGTGATCCTATTTTCTCTGGAGTCAGCCTAAAGGACTGTCTGGAAAATTCCATAGAAAACAAAAAGGCTGCTGAGCTGCCTCAATGTCAAATTAACTTATCAGCTGGAGAAGTTCAGATTTACATTGAAATTCTCTGTTGGTTACTGAGAATCTCCCATTTAAAATTAATGACCTCATAGCTGATGAATGATGAAGAAGGAAAGGAAGTGTGCTGAAGACTGAACAAAAATCATCAGGTAAAAGGGGCTCTCTGTGATTATGGAATAAAAATTATTCATTAGGGCTTAAAAAATAAACCTCAAACAACTGGAGTTCTTCTTCTCAGTGGTAGTAGTGGTAGATATTTTCTTGGAATAGAAAATTACTTCCCCCCCTCAAGATCTGTGGTACTATAAAAACAGGTCCCTTCAGAACTAACTTCCAAATCTGCTAACGTAATACTCATCTGAAGAAGAATAAGAATGTTTGGTTTACAGTTAATTAAGGGGTTTGGGTCAGGAACTTGAAATCTATCCATTAGGGTATGGTTTTCTGGTTAAGGAGTCATAAGTACACAGTATGCTTTATTAAATAGCTTGAAAATGACTGTGTTTAAAGTATGATAGATGCTTTAGTACATTTAACAATAGATAAATGTTGAAAAAAGAGAGGTGGCTCCCCTTGGCAATAACTAGGTGTGTCATTTCTTTGGAAAAGTGTGTTTGTCACTTGTACACTCCTTTTCTTTCGCTTAACTGATTTGAAGATGGAGGGAGGCAAGATAATGATAAAAGCAGAAAAGTAGAGCAAAATAATATGGGAATTCATGGGTTTTAAAATCCTAAAAGAGCTGTTAAAGACAGAACTGAATAGAGCACCTACTTTTTGAAGCCTTTTGAGGTATGAGAGAAAGGCAGTATTAGGTGTCCAAATCCTGCCAGCTGGGACAGTAATTTCAAGAGGAAGACATGATTAGTGGGGCAAATGATAATTCAGAAATAACCGCAAAGAGGGAAAAGAACTTATGAGGGAAAACACATAAAGAGACATATTCAGGTGCCAAACCTCAAAGCTCCTGCTGTGGCTCTGACCCCAAAGGCTTCTCTCCTGTGCTGTGGGGGGCATAGCTGGGGGGAGAGAGAGAAGCAGCATCCAGACAGGTACCCTGGAACTGTGAACCATTTCTTTGTGAGCAGGATAATGTTATAGACAGTTCATCATTTCCAGGACAATTCTTATGCTAATTCCCCAGACTTAGGGGAAACCTAAACTCCCTCCCTTGCTGAATGGAACCAATCCTCCATCAAGAGTTAATTTTAAAAAGAGAGCAAAGAGAAGGACTTCATGTTTGGCAAGCTTGGGGTTAGAACGTTCCCATATACACATACACATTTAGAAGAGAAGTATCTTAGTATTCACGATACTTGGTGATAGAGTAGCAAAAAGCTTTCAATTAAGCATGAAAAACAAATATCACAATTTATCGCAATTCTTCAGTCTTTTATGTGATGAAGGTATTTTATGTGAGGTTTTGTGAGGTTTTTCACACTTTTTGTTTTTTGGGGTTTTTTTTGTGAATGTCTTTCATTTCAAGTTACCCTTGTTCTGGGTCTTTTTTTAAATTCCCTTTGGCCAAAGCATTTCTGAATTTCTGCCAAGAAGTTACTATGTAAAGCCTGTTGTACTCAAGAGTTGGATTCCCATTCCTGGAATCATGACTAGCAACCCCAAAATAGAGTGCATTGTTGTTTCAGAAGGAAAACAAGAGAGGAAAGAAATCTTAGGAACAAACAGAGAAGGATGAAGCCAAGCGACAGTTACCGACTCTTCAGAAAGCTACTCTTCAATTAGACATTTAGATTGGCTGCTAAGGAATCTAATCTAGATGGTAGAAAAACTGCATTTGAAGTACAGACAAATCTTATAAATTAATGCTATGAATAGCTACCTATTTTTGTTTCCTGTCTACTTGTATTTAAGAGCCGGTATCTTTGCAAACACTTGAGGGACAGGACACTTTGGAATGTCCTGTTTCTCCTGCAGAATGCATTTTTGTTTCTGAACACAAAGCATGACTTCACCACGACTACATTGCAGATTCATTCTGTCAGGAAGAAAAATATGGAACAATCAGTGCAAGCGGGAAATTAAATAGAGAGCATACTTTTTTAATGGTAGAGTGAGAAAATGAGTTAGGAAAAATATTGATATATCAGCAAAGAAATACTGAGAATTTAAAAAAGAGTTCCATGCTAAGGGAATCTTTCAGGAAACATTCTTTGCTAAAGTAAGTATTTTCAGGAAACATCTTTTGTTAAAATATATTACAGAATCCTAAGTCAAAAATTCTGTACCAAGTTATCATCTCATCAACTTAATATGCTCTGCATTGATTTTTGCTGATTTTTGTCATATGGAAGTTTAAAATTCATAGGTATAGCAGCACTTGATTCAATAATAATCATTATTAACAGCAGAAAGTTTAAAAGCATGGAGAGCTTGACTGGAGAAAAGAGAAGAAACTTGGGGCTAGCGAAGATTATTGTAATTATGACACACAAGTGAACAAACCTGTTTCTGTCCATTTAGTAACTTATGATGAACTCATCAATTCCCTATAATATACACAGAAACAAAATCCTACTTTTGTCTTAATAAAATATGACTAATATTGATTAAGGTGTTCATATGAAAAAAGTCAAGACCAGACAAGAGAAGACAATGGTTTCAGCCTTTGCTTTCAGAGGGTGTTAGCACTCCAGTGTTAAGCTTGAGAACCTGTAAAGGTCTGAGTATAGAGGTGAAAATACACCCTGGGAAAGTTCATCTCCTTTAAAGTCTGTCAGAATTGTGCATCAAAGACCAACTACAGCCCAAACTCATTTACAAGCATCAGCCTGCATTTTTATAAAAAAATATTTTGCATATGTGCAATATAAAGTTTATATTAAAATCCAGTCATAAAATATGTCAGAATTCCCAGGCTAGAAGTACATGGTGACACTCTAACTACCTAATGGGATACCTACTTTGTCTCTCTGCTTTAGGTAACTAATGAAGCAGTAGCACCAAAGATGATATGTACTATGTGAGGACATGGTCAACAGAATGGAATGAGTGGCTTTGAGCACTTATGAAAGATTTAAATTGTTGAGGCTTAGGTACCTAGTTTGGGAATTTGATGTAGGAGCAGACAGGTTTTCTTTCTGGTTGTCTTCAAACATGCTAGATATTTTAGCACTTACCTTTTGGAGTATGCTGTCTGCTCCAGCAGACAGCTGAATTTGTCAGCTTTGTGCTTGCATCAGATGAACTGAAGCATTCCTGAACTAGATGAGTTTGACACTGACATTTTAAGAAATTTTCTTTTAAATTCTGGCAAAGGTGTCATGAGTAGAGAAATACATAAAATTTCTTTTTCTCCTGTAAAGGGGTAAGCAAAAGGTGGCTAGGTGGCTTAAATATTAATTCAGTTTATGACTGTACAAAACTGAATCCACATATAATACAGAAAGCTTTACCAAGTGGAGATACACAAAATATTCCTACAGAAAGCATCACTATGGAGATGTGTGGCCAAAACACAAGGTCAGACAGCATCACTGAAATCAGATTGCAAGGGGCACACTTTTCTTTTTCTAGCCCATTTTGGTGCACACGAGTACATGTGTGTCTCTAAATAAACTACTGTGTTTGCATTTAAAAATGTGGCTATGTCAGTTTCAGTAATTAGATCCTTTGGTGTCTGTCATTGATGTTTTTCTGCATTTCTTTAGCTTATACCTGTGAATCGGAAAGTAAAATGCAGGATGTTACCACATACAAAAGTAGTGCTGAAGAAAACATCTAGCAAGTCCAGCTTAAAGGGCCAGACACTCATGCTTGGTATCAATCAAATTTCCTCATGGCCCACAACATAAAAATCTCAGACATTTGCAACAAATTTATGTTTGGGCACCCGGTGCTGCATGGCGGCAAGGAAAGGATGTTCAGGCAGTGGTGACACTGGTTAAAACTATGCTTGGTGTGAGTTCACAGACAGATACTCCCTGATTTAGCACAAACTTGGAGTGACACTTTTTTCCTTAGGAATGACAGCATGCTACAAGAATGTGGAATTGAATGTAACCCAATTCAGAGGCAGAGACTTTTCTCCTCCAGAGCAATGCATTTGCTTTATGCCACAGACAGAACAGGCTAGCTGGCCTACACAATGCAGTGCCTTATTATGCCCTGATTTGGGTCCAGCCTAAGTGTATCACATCCAGTTGACATGTTTAATGTGCCTCGCAAAGATGTTGTGTTTATGACTCTCCAAATGTAGGCTCTAAAGTAGGGCAAGTGTGGACAATACAAATACTGGCTTTCTTCTTGTACTGTTGAACCTGGCTTCAACAGCAGCTGTAGTGAACACAGCAAGCATATATCAAGTACCAAAAGCTGGACATTTGTACCTTCTAGGTAGATTACAGGAAAAATCATTCAAATTTTCCATGAAAAGTCTCAAAATCAGAATGGTTTGATGTTATGAATTGAACTCCATGAAACCTAACTGTAGGACAGACTACCCAAGAGAAGTCAGTAAATATGAAAAAAAAAATTAAAGTCAGTTTTGATCTGATCCTCAGACTCTTTCACATCTTTATTTCTTCATAGTACTCACTTTTGAAATGTAATGGATTCATAATAAGGTGAAGAAGGACATTAGAGATTTGATGCAGTATGTACATGTGGAATGAGAAATGTCTCATGTAGGCCAAAGCAACTGAAGGATTTGATTGAGAATTAATAGAGTAAAAAATAATTACAAAAATTTTCATCTGGTTAGTGTTGGTAATGATAAGAGACACTGGTAATCATGTGTCTTAGAAAATGTGTTTCAGAGTATGCAATATTATAACAATGTCCAAGAGAATTAAAAGGAGAAAAAATCTACTATAGATCAATAGACAAAAGAATTAACCATACAGCAATGCTAATATAGGAGGCACATTTCTGTTAGCTCAGTTATTGATCTCTGAGATAATTACACTGTACATCAAAAGAAATTCAACTGTATTCATGTGTTACTTTGTAAACAGCATTAGCATCATTTGGACACATAATCTTACATCAGGGAAAAAGCTTTCAAACTAAAGTGTGTATGAACCACTATGGTTTTGCTTTCCCAGATCTAAAGTATGCATTACAGCCAAGCAGATATAGTGTCTTGCTGATGTGGTTCAAACAATTTTAACAGAGTTATAAAGACAGCAGTATAAATGTCAATTACAGGCTACAGTTCAATCCACTCATTTTTTTCTCCAGATTTGTACTTACAATTTAAACATCTTCAAAGCCCTTTTCATTGCAGTGACGCTTTCTGATAGAGGGAACATGGGTGTTAGGGGCAATCTATCCCTACAGAGTTAATGTTTGGTTCAAACTAGGTCACCCAGTTTTGTGAATGAGATCTCATATCACTTATCATTTTGGCAAGATTAAAAAAAAAATGCAGTCCATATCAATCATATGCTGCATAAGGCAGCAGATAAAGAGGTAAAAAAACCTAGCAAGAAATTTGTTTTGTCAAGGATGTTGATGCAGAGGGCTGTGAGACATTCAAGTTGTTTGAAATGCTTCCCATCCACAGGTGACAGAAAAAAACAAAATCCTTTTCAAAAATGCTAAAAGTTCCAAGTGCCAACCGTCCAGCTCCTTAAACCCAGCAGATTCCCCCAACAACTTCTTCAGGGCAGTAACTGTGGGAGGTGGATAATCCCATCTGCTCTTGTGAGACCACACCCCCATTCAGCTCTGGGGTCCTCAGCACAGGAAGGGCATGGACCTGTTGGAGTGAGTCGAGATGTGCACAGGGATGGAGCATCTCTCCTGTGAGGAAAGGCTGAGACAACTGGGATTGTTCAGCTTGGAAAAGGAAAGGCCTTGTGGTGACTTAATTGCAGCCTTTCAGTACCTGAAGGGATCCTATGGGAAAAATGGAGAGAGACTTTTTACAAGGGCAGGTAGTTACAGGACCAGGGGGAATGGTCTCAAACTGAAATAGAGTTAGATATTATGTTAGATAATAGGGAGAAATTCTTTAGACTGAGGGTGGTAAAACACCAGAACAGGTTCCTCAGAGGAGTTATGGATGCCCTATCCCTAGAGGTGTTCAAGGCCAGGTTTGATGGAGTGCAGAGCAACCTGGTCTGGTGGAAGGTGTTCCTGTCCAAGGCAGGAGGGCTGGAAGTAGATGAGGCTTTAAGGTCCCTTCTAATCCAAGCCAATCTATGATTTTGTGATTGTCACTCCTGTCAAATGCCAGGCTTGAAAACATGGGTCTCCTACTAATGTAGGAGTTGTGTGCAATTTTTTGCTAGAGATGTTATGGTTTCCTTTTTTCTCCTGAGACACAGTGATTTTCTCTCTGAGAAGCATTCCAGAGAAGGATTGCATCAGCCACTGTGCGTGTAGAGTGAGTTAAAAAACAGTGCTTTTCGATGGTGTTGGCCCTCCACAGTCAGTTCCAGTGGGGATACCCAGCTCCTTTGGCAACCTGCAAGGGATGCCAATCCTTGCCTTTCATACAGGCCATTATATGGATCTTCATGTATCACACAAAACAGAGTGATAAATGTGTTGTCATTGCAAAAATATGGAAAGTCAGATGCAAAGCATGAATATATACAGTTGTTTGAGTTTAAAATCAATGTATGTAACATAGAGAATGCTTCTCTGATTTACTCATTTGCATTTTATATTACTGCATTCAATAAATCTCTCCGTTAATGAAAACTGTAAAGCACTTCCAGATGACCACCCTTCTGAACACAAGAATGGGCTGAACCTCACAGCTTTGCAGAGAAATTCAGGTTTATCTGTTGCAGAAGACATAGCATATTTTCCCTGAAATTGTCCCAGTTTATGACATGCTGGGGCAAAACACAATATGAAATACAAGTATCAGCCCCTGGCCGGACAAGGGTTCTAACATTTACATATAATTAAGGGTGTGGTTTGGGAGGGCAGAGGTAATCAGGCACTGAACATTATTAAAACAGCAAATCCTTTGCTAAAGCCATGTAAAACATTTGTGTAAACTCATTGGCATTGTAGTAAAAACACATCATAGCATTGTTAAAGATCTTGATCTTTGCTCCTGAAAGTACAAAGCAGTTCATGGGTCAGAGAGTTTGGGGTAATGTTGTACAACATTGTCATATGAAAGGATAAATAAAAGGATTGTACCTCAGCTTAATTTTATCCGAATTCCCTTCTGAAATACTCAGTTTAAGATTTAATAGGAGATTCACCACTGGCCTCTTCTTTTCCTTACATTCTATACAGCTGTTTTAACAGAAAAGCTGTTCAATCACAGTGAGATAGAAGGAACAAAGGTATTATATGAAGATCATAAATAAATTACTCTAAGACACTCACATATATTAGTACCTAGACCTCTTGAAGAATGTCCAGAATTTTCAGGATTTAAATAAATAAGCCTTATTCCGGCCCATAAACATTGATGGTAAGCTAGACAAGATGAATTCAGGTATCCGTGTGAGGCTGTCACCTAACATTCCTTTTATAGGGGAGAGAGAAAAAAGTGCATTAAGGATAAGAGCCATTTGACCTATTTTCACCATCTATTTTAGGATGAGATGAATCATACTTTAGAAGTGCTTATTTTATTTCACTGAACATAAATGAGAGCACAGAGAGACTGCTTCAGACCTTAACTACATCTACACTATGATTTATGGTGATTGAGATACTGATGTCTATATTCTGTGAAATTATGCCCAATCACATCCAGCTATGATGCTTGTCAATTAAGCGCAATAACAACGTTCATTTAGGAGAATGTCTTACATGCTATGCAAAGGAAACCGGAAAAAATATGAAATAAGTGAGACTAAGATCAAATCAGGTGCCTATTATAGTTTACATGTAGAGTAATTGGTTGGATTAGTAACGGGCCTGAAATACTAGAAGCAAGTCTGATGGCAAATTCTTCCATCAGGGAGAAATTTTCCTCTGACAGAGAGGTACAAATATATGCGAACATATGATTTAATTGTTTGTAGAAGCAAAAGCATAACATGGGATACCATTTGGGATTTGTTAAAAGGAAGAATGCAGGGGCAGAACTCTTCTACCCTACGATCCAATGTCAAAACATAAATTAGTCAATGACTGTAAAGGAATCTATGTCTTACACTGGTATTACAGTAAATAATTACAATAAACAAAGGAAGCCTTATGTTTGTGTGGTATATGAGTTGTATTTAGAACTATGTGTTAATAGATAATATAAATATATTTATGGAACAAACAAGAAAAATCAATTAAGAAATGGAGAGTCCCAGTTTCCATGTTTTTCCTGAGAAATTCTGCTTTGAGAAACAGGTGGATACTGTTCATGAATGGCAATTCTATATTAAGAATGCATGTATGTGGTGGTGGTGTATGCATTTCATGAGAGTATAAAAGGACATGCCATCCACCATATAAAAAATAAACAGTGATGTCCCACATTGCTGGTGATCAGTTTGAAGTTCATATGGCTGTAAGTGTTACTTATTTAATGCTTTGGTTGGAGCAATATTTTTATTATGTTTATTTTATAAAATGTTCTTCAGAAGACACAAAGTACAGTTTGTAAGAGTAACTTACTCTTCCTGCGCACTCCATTTTCAGCATCTGAAGTCCTTGGAAAATTTCCCACATCCATACTTTGCAGTCTTCCAGATTTGTGTCTTGGCATTGACACCTATACCTTAAATTTATATCTCCTATAGTCCTCATATATATTGAGAATATAAAACTTCCAAAGGTTTGGGTTAGTTTCAGTTGTAGAGGTTTTTGTGTGTGCTTTTTTTTTTTCATGGATTGTTTTTTGTTTGTTTGTTTTTGTTTGAGAGTTTTTTTGAGTAATACTATATTAGCAACATTGTATTGCTATTAACATTACCTTCCTAAAAATGCATGCATGTCTGAGATGTTCCAAGTACTATGGAAGTACAAGGCCAGACATGCTAAGCTGCTTCCATCCCTCAGGAGTACCCTCTGGTCTGCAGCAAGAAGTAGCACCCAAATGTATCCAAAAGTGAGCTCATTTACAACCAAGTTGGCAGAAGTCAAATTTCATTTTTGTCAGGGACTCCATTGGTGGGCTCTGAACCATCACCCATCTCTGTCTCAGTCTCTCTCTTGCCCCGCCCCTCTGGGTGTCATCACTAAGACCCACAGAGGGAGCTTTTCCCTCTTTGTACCTACTCTGTTTCCTCCTGCAAGGCAGGGATGGTGCTGGGGTCCACATGCTGGGAAGTGCCATGGTGTGTCTGGGGCATCAGGCAGTTCAATGTCACAAACTTTCTCCTCCTGGCCCAGTGGCTTCAGCACAGCTTCCATGGCTGTGACACAGTCTCTACTTTAACTCCTGTGATTAATATAACTCAAAAGTGTCTCAGCCCCCACAGTGTTGGCTTGCCTCCTTAAGATCCCTCCTTAAAGCCCCACTCTCAGCAGCTGCCTTTCTGTCAATATGCTCTAGGTTGGCACCAACCACTTCTCCTCACACCTGTGATTGTATCAGAGGAAAAAAGACCAAAATAAATATTTACAGTGTACATGCAAGAAGAAAAGAGCTGTTTTCCCTTTTCTGTCATTGATTTCCTCAGTTCCTCAGTTACTGGTCTAGCTCTATTTATTTATGATACTGTGTCTGACTTGGACTGCATTTCATAGGCAAAAGTCCTTGCTGCTTTGCTGTGGTTGTTTGTGCTAGTGTTGCTTATGATAACAAAGAAAAGAAAAAAAAAACATGGAGGACACTCCAGATGAAAGCAATAGTAAACACATAAAAATTGGCTGAAAGACCCAGAGGAAGATAGCATATAAAATGACTGTTTAAATGTCCTTTTAAAAACCTTTCACATTCATAGTGCCTTCTTAGAACGGCACGTGTTGTCCTTCAACCTATTAGACATGTCAAAAACCCCAAAACCCTGTGTAGAAAACACCTGATTAAAATCAGGTTCTAAATGCCAAAGAAGTACTAGCAGGCTTTTACTATTGTTAACAGGGTTTCACATATTTCTAAGTAATTGCAGAATTCTTGTTATGCATAAAAATCCATATATAATGGTAAACAGTATTTTGAAATGAAAAATCTTCCCTCTCTTACACTTGTAAGTACACCAAAATTTTCAAAGCAGTTTGGCTTACCTCTAGTGTCTTGTATGTGCTCTAGAAAGCTGGATATAAGAAATCAAGCAGAGCTTGATCCTTTCCTCAAATGTAGGGTAATAAACTTTCTATTTATTGAGAACTTCTGTGTCCCCAAATCTCTTAGATACCCAGAGTACTGACAAGAATAGACTAAGCAAGAGACCCCACTGACCCTATTGGGTTCAGAATTGAGTAACAGTTATCAGGAAATAAAACCATACTAAAAAAGCTGAGTCATTTATATGCTATAAAGTCATGGTTGGTTTAGTTGTGTTTGTTTAAACTCCGAAATATCCTAAATTCACAAGTTTACAAGATGGTCAGTGGGACATCCCATACATTTTTGGCAGCATAGATGCTGTGTCTAGCAAAGAATGTTTGTAAAATGCCAGGAAGGGTGCAAGGGGATGACTTTCTTTCTATCTGCATTCCTTGCCTCTTTTTTAAAACATCTCCTACCAACAACAACAAAAAAGCATACTGGGATAAACAGACATTAATGTATGACTAGTCCAACTTCATCATTCTCATCACAAGGAATGAAAACCTTTGAAAGCTAATGGCTTGCTCTGTCCTAAAGGAAATGCTTCCTGAGTGGGGGGAGCTGCATCTTCCTGCCTTTACTTTTATCTGCTCTGGGGCTAATGGAAGACATCAGTTTCCTGTTCTGTCAATCTTCCCTGTCAGGCAGACATTGAATACACTTTAATTAAAGGCACAGACTTTTAACAAGATGCACACGGAAGGTGTCTCCCTTGCTTGTACCAATGTTCTGTACCTTTTGAACCATCAACTGTTCACTTTGTAGGAGGACCAGATACTGAGGAGGTGAAACCCTCCTATCATTCCACCAGCTTCAACAACCCTGCTGATTTGTACCAGCTGAGCTTCTCTCTGTGCCTTACATTTTCGAGCCTCTCAGGTATACAGATTTACAACTGGAGAAACAATCAAACTTCTGCTTTTCCTCCATTGAAACCAATAAACATACTTCTGAGGTATTATTTTAAAATAAAGTCTTGCTTGTTGCTTTTCTCAGAACTGCTTTCTATCACCACTGAATTATTTTTTTATTTAATATATTTTAAAAAATATTTTAAAATTGTTCTTGATTGTTGGCATAAAAGAAGAGAGATACATTTGTTTAGATAGAACTCCATCAGGCATTGAATTACTTGGAATTCTTTCTGTTTGGGATATTATCAATGTGACCAGCAATTGAGTACACAGATAATGATGGCAAATAAATCTTAATGTAAGAAGACAAATAAAATGTTGTTCCTATTCATAATGGCACTGCTACCTTTAAAATGCCAGAACTGGAAGACTTAAATCACTAAACTTCACATGTTCCCTGTTTCAACTCTATGACACAGACTTAAACCCTGGGGCACTTGTAACTTGAGTATCCTGCATGTCCTATGGCTTAAGTCTTTATAGATTACTTACAAAGATCAGATAGGGCAAAGAAATTGAGAACAAACCATGTTCACTTTGATACTGTTTTCATACCAAATGAGGAAAATAAGTTTCCTCTTTGAAAACCACATGAACAGAATATAGGTTGCCCATGTTATAAAAACAGGAGAAGTTGTATTACAAATGTGCGCTTACAAAGAGCTCATCATTTTGGCCCTTTCTAAGAATTTCACTTTTAAGTTCTTATCTCTAAGAGAAAAAAAAGGTAAAAGGAAAAACATTCCAAGATGTTTTAAATTACCTAAGCAGAAAAGCTACAATAAAAGTTAAAAAATTGATAAAAAGTCTTTGAAGAACTTTTTGAGACCTATAACATAACCTTTTTTTTTCATTGAATAGCTAATAATCCTGATTTAAAATAATCCTAGTAATCCTGATTTGTGCTGAGCACAAATAACATCTTACATTTTACCAAAAAAAATGGAAATGTTTTTCTATTTCCATTTCAATGTCATATTCATAATAATAATAACTTCAACCACAAGTTTTGCTACTCCTGATTTAGCAAAAGCAAATACACTTGCCTCTCTCAATTTATCAGGAGTAAATATTGCATATCAAGCACACACATAAAATAAATATCCGGTCAAATGGAAGAGATGGGAATTGTTCTGCTAGTTAGTAAATTATTCAGTGCTGGTAATGTTGCAGCTATTTAACTGTTGCTAATTGCCCAGCTATATTTACTGAATACCAGGAGGAAAATAAATAAATAAAAGATGCTCTGAATCACTCGTGTGTCTGAACCAAACCCTCAAAGTGCGCTGTTGTGTTCGAGTTAGTTTCTCCAGAAGTATAAAAATCCTCTTGCTGGAAACTTTGATTGGTAATGGCTTCTGTTCTCTAAATGCTTACGCACATATGTACATTTGCTCAAGTAAACAGTCCATGAGACTGTGCCCATGAATAATGTGACAGATACAGAAATGTATAGGCCTGTCTGACTCCTTTAATGTTTACAAAAACCTTAGTGTCTTGAAATCTGTTGTTAAGAGGTAGATAAATTTTGATATTTCTCACATTAAATTTAATGTCACTTTACATTCTGTCATTGAAAGGGATATTGAACATTTAATGAAAAATAAAGCAACACAGTCTGTACCTTAGTTAATTTTCATATTTTCTGAATGTTGAGGCTCTAAGCAATATTCATGTGAATTTGTTTCTCATTATAGATGATTTCAGGATCTGTTGAAAAAGGGAAAATTGAATCCACAGATATTCAAAAGATAAATGCTAGGCCAGCATTCACCTATGCCACTGACTTGTAATCTGTCTGATGAAATTTAAATATTTTTACTTGTCATTGTCTCTTCTTTTCATTTCGGAAAATAACACATGTCAACACTTTTCTTTGCTGATTTTACTGTTTTCTTTGTGGTCAATACTACCTCTTTCTCATACTTCCCTTTCCCTTACCTCTATATCTACTCCTTTACCCTACCCTGACTGCCAATCCCATGGTTTTCTTCCTTACCCATCACCAAGCAACTCGATTGTTTTCTTTAGCAAGTGAGCTGCAGGTACCTGACTTCAAAATGAGGCAATGGAGCCTGTTTGATGACAGGAAGGAGTGCAGGGAAGGGGGACCACAAACATGTTGGATCAGGTCAAGCCAAATTTTATTCCCTTGGAATCAGTTTGACCTTACCTTGTTTGTCTCCAAGTAAAAATTGTGTGGTTTTTTTTTCTTGTTACTTCCGAGAATCCCCGATTAACTGAGCTCACTTCAGTTAAGAACAGCTCATGTGAAGGCATCTGATCTCATCAACAGGAACATGTACTAAGATTTCTGAAGGCAAATTTACCCTGCTTTCCTCAATGCTTGCAAGTCTTTTTATCACAAGGGCACAGTCAACCCTATTAAATGCCCTAGATTGTTGTCTAGTCACAGCTGCATGCAACAGCTAAAAATCTTCCTGCCATGTGGTGCTCAAATGGCCAATTTAAAGGCATTTTCCAACATGCAATATTACCTGTGAGATCAGTAATGGTAACAAAAAAACCATTTTAGTCCTTGGTAGCCAGTTCAAGCCCAGCATACAAATCTTGTAAGGCTGCATATATGAAGTGATGGAAGGAGGTAGTGTCACACTGATCTCAGTGCAAAGATGTGTGTGGTGAGACAGTGGATGTTACTTGGCACTCGTTCTGATGGTCCCAGGCAGCCCCAGGAGTAAAACTGTGATCTCCTCAATGCTGGTAATGTTACTCCTGAGTAAAAACATGCCAGCAGGAAGATGTGAAGAAGCTCGTGCTGTTTGCTTTATGCTGTATTTCTGCAGAGCTTGTTCTAGCTGCAAACACATGCCTCCTGTGAATCCTGGAGAGGATAAAAAGAAACCAGATTGGGCAGGTGAGTGAAAGCATTCTCCCTTTCTGCCTCCATTAAGACAGTCGAGTTCATTTGAAATATGTTGACCTACATGCAAATCAGTAATGCACAAGGTAATCATATAATGCAAGACATGGAAATAGAACAACAAAAATGGGTTTGGAGCCAATATTTCATTTGAATCTAAATCAATCTTGGTGATCTTTTAGTACACAATATACCAAGAATGGCAAAGAGTATATTAAATTAGCCACAGACAGTCCACTGTCATAAAGTGTTTAGAAGAAAGTGCTCCTTATGGCACTTCCACTTTTTATTTCTTCACCGACTCCATTAAGAAAATACAAATGTTTTAGTCTGACAATGAAATCTCTGATGACAGTTAATTAAATAAAAAGTGACACAAGCCAAGGGAAATATTACAGCATAATATCACAACAAATTAGTCCTGGATTTAACATTACTTTGACATAAGAGACAAACACATTGGAGGAAGAATTTTTCCAAAGTACCTTTTCACTTTTGATTTAAATTTAAGATGCCTAAACCTACTGCTAAGGAAACTCCTGTGGACGTGGAGCTTGTGTTGCACTTTGAGTTAACCAGTATCAGATGCCTATCAGTAGCATGGTTCTGCTGTGAAAGTTTGCGAGGTTCAACCTTTGGTCCATATTTAGTTAAAACAATTCTTTACACTTAGTTTATATTCCAGGTTGAATCAAAATGGCACTGCAAATATAATCAGGAACAGATGTGACTTATAATAGTTGTCATCTACTCTTATTTTTTGTTCAAAACTTGCAGAGATGTCAATGCTATGTGTGACATGAGTTGTGTATGGCCCTTTCTGAGAAATTTCTAACTGTGCATAGTTAGCTGCACAAGAAACACATTTCATGTTTTTATTTGATTTATCTCTTCCGTTTGTCTATTTGTTCCTGTACTGACTCATAAATTTTTTAACAGGAACAAATATGATAAGAGTAATAGGCGAGTATGTGTATCTACATATGTCTCTCTCTGTATATGCATGCACTATATGGACTCACTGAGACTATTTTGGCTGCTGGACAACTTTCTGTGTTGTTAATCAGGCATTTCATTGGTTTTGATTATATTCTTATTCTAGAAATCTATTCTGGAAGGATAAATCACATATATACATCAGGCTTGAATTCACAGAAAGGCAAAATTGCTTTATTGACTATAATAAGTTATCAAAGTGCAACAGAGGGAAAATCATGTGCCTGTGATTGTGTTTCTCATGTTCTCAGGACTACTTCTATGTTCTTACCCTTTCTCATAAGAATGAATGCATTCTAGAGACAACCCTATAGATGTGTTTCGTTTTACTTTCCTCTGTGGTTTTGAACCTATTTAAATGAATAATGATGGAAACTATCTAAAACCCACTGTTGTAAACAGGATTATTGATCCTGACCTATGCAGGGGGGGAAATTCACCGCTTGGAAGGAAAGTGGGAAGAGTAGAAGGAGAGGAAAGACTCCATTGTAACCACATTATGCTGCCATAATGTTGAGGAATTGTCCATGTCTCACGAGGGCAGGGTGGCCAGGTAGTTACACAGCCCCCCTCTGCATCTTTTTCCTCTTTCTGATCAGTGTTGCAACAAAGGGTTGTCACTGTAGCCAAATCACTCCTGGTTACAGTCTTGGGCTTCAGGCTGCCCTTGAGCAGGTGTGTGCATCTCATTTAAAAAGGGCCCAAATGAGACTGATTTTTACACTGACTTTACGCAATTAAATTCTGAAATATGCAGGAGTTGTGAACATTTGGTATTTCAGGTAATTAGGCTTTATGGAGCACAAGTACCATGAAGAAACTATTTTAATTTCAACATCATAACATTAAAACTCCTATATGGTCTGTAGGGAATAATTTAGATTAGGAAACATTTCCTTATCTATATTATTGATGTCTACATCCAACCTAGCCATTTTAAGCTCCTTTTATTGTCAACAAGGAAACATTCCCAGACAATGATTCTGCTGCCCTATTTTAGATAAAATTATTTTAAGATTAGATAAAAATTAGATGAGGTTGATACCACTTGCAGTTTTCCAGTGTAGGGAAAAGTGGGGGTTTTTTTCCAACTAAAATTGGTCAATCTTTCTTTCATTTCACTTTCATTTATTTCCATTTATTTACTACTACAATACTCAGATTTTTCTTAGTGCCACACAGACACACAAGAAATGGCCTTCTTTACCCAAAAGGTTGCATTTTATTTAAATGAATAAGCAGACAATAGTTCATACATTGTCTTTTATATTCTGGTGTGAACTGGAGTTGGTGCCATACTGGAGAGCAAAACAGCATTAAAATGATTTATCACAAGTTAGAATTGTATAGAACCTTTTGATTTATCATCCAAATACTTCATTTCAGCTACAAATAACTTCTTGCATAACCACTGGCTTTAAGTCCTACAAATGTGTATGTACATGATGAGATAAAAGGAATTATTATGGTATTAACTGTAGGTAGTAAAGATCAAAGGTTACCATCATGACTCTTCCAGACCTAAAACTATGCTTTGCCTCACTGTCCTGAAACTGTCCTGAAAGTGTAATGAACAATACTTAAGGTAATATTTATATTGGCATTGTTTTTTCTTCAGTAGTTCTGTACAAACTTAAGTAAAATAATTTCCTTCAACAAGTGCCTAAAAATTTCAATATTCTCCATATAGCTTGTGGCTGATTTCTTCTTTCAATCCTGCTATCAAATTTGCATGTATTTTCCTCAAAGGGGGTCTAGTCTTCCCTGGTGACATTTTGGTAAGAGCAGAGGGGTCTGGAGCTGAAACAAAACTGTTCAAAATGTTCTTTACTGTTGTTTTGACATTGAAGCATCATTATGTCTTTCCGATATGCAACAAAAATTGTGTAAGTGGAACTGGAATCATAGGAACACAACAATAATAAAAGGAAATCCCCTCCATTTTATTCTGATTCATGAGAAAAATCTTTATGAATGTTTCAGAATGAATGTACCCAGCCAATACCAAATAAAGTACATTAAATAAGCTTGACAATAAAAACTTCGAAATGAAAACTATTTTTCCCTTGCAAGTGGTTTTTGCCCTCTTAAACAGCTATGTAAAATTATTGTTTTGAATCTACCCACAGATAATTCATAAGCTCAGTGACCACTTTTCAAGGGTATTGTTGTAAATTGTCTTTTCTTCTCAGCCAGACAGCTTCAAAAAAGTGAGTAATTCCTGTGCAGGCCTACAACTTTTCAATCTTTTTAAAAAGGAAATTGGATGGGTAAGGATTATATTGGTTGGGACAGGAAACTTTTTAGAAAACACCATTTTCAGTGTTTGGGTACAAGTGCTCCACTGAGGCTCTGGGGCATGAGACTGTTCCAGGTTTTCCTCACTTTTGTCCCATTGTAACCAATCTTTTCCTAAAGCTCAAACATATGGAAGAAAATTGGTTTTTTACTGTCTACTTGCAGCTGTTGGAAAATATGTATCTAGTTATTATTTTCCATTTTTAATTATGCCATTCTTTTTTGGGGGGGCTATAATGAGAAGTGTAGCCTGCTGCCTGCATGCTAGGCATTAGTCCAGAACTACTGAGTTCAAAACTCAGATTTCACTCCCACAGAGCAAGGCTGCAGAAAGGAATACACTACTCGACATTGCTGAAATGTGCAAATCGGTGCCAAATAGCTGACTGAAACAAAATACAGACAAGATACATGTAGATATGGTGGGAAAAAGAAAATGTTGAAAAATAAAAGGAAAAAAACCTCAAATCACAAACATTACCTCTTCATAACATCAAAGTCATCGTCTCAACTTTTGTTTCCTTTTGCATTCATTATAGTTTCCAGACACCCATTATTAGTACCTGTTCTTCTACAAAGAGTCTTTCCTAACTGTTGTGATCCGTACACTCTGTCACCTCTGCACATTTTCCTCAGTGGAATCTACCTGGGGGAGGTTAAGGATGTCTCTGACATCCTAAGGATGTCTTAGGCTTTCTGATGTGTGGTGTAGCACATGGCAGCACAAAACACAGTGATAGCCTTCTTCACCAGTGATGCTGGTGTTCAGTGTTCAGGGTCCCATGGCTAGACAGCACAGGACATGTCTCAGACTCTGGAAAGAATGTTGCATTGACCTGAATGATACACAAAGAGTTACTTCTCCATTGATAAAGCAACAGAAGATGAAGAAGTAATCTCAAATATATTACATATATTACAGCTCAATTTTCAAAAAGTCCTTTTCTTTCTTCGAACTCCTTGTTTCACAGGAAAGTGACTATTCCTTTTTTTTCATGAGCATTTTTTTTTTAGGTGTTAGGAAAGAAGGAAAAGAGGTAGAGAACTCTGATTTGTCTAGCTGAAAGAGAAACCACATCTCTCCTCTTGAATAGGAAGGCAAAGGAGAAAACAGATCTTATGATTATTGGGAGAATAAACCAAAACAGTGTGGTTGAAATGAAGTACTCCTTACACAGAGGAGAGAATAGCTCAAGAGAAGAAAAACTATTTCAACCTTAGAACCTTTGTCCTGGGACAGGAGGTCAGCTATCACATTCCTTACTCATCAAATGTTTTGAATTTATTTGAATCAATAAAACTTTCAAATTTTGCTTGATCAAAACAAATTCCTGGGGTTTGGGGTGTTTTTTTTTGGTTTTGTTTTTGTTTTGTTTTTATCAGATCATTTGGTTATTTTGAGGGAGGAAATGCACTTTTTTTCTCTCACTTACAAAAGCTTTCATATAGACATAGTCTATATGAAAACCTCTGGTGGAGGTTTTCCTCACTATTTATATGCTTTCTTTTCTTTATACATACCCTTTCACTCTTCTTCTTTCTGTTTCCTTTCTGTAAGAGGAAGGAAATATTCAAATATAAAGAAATATGAAAATTGCTGATTTTTTTTAAACCATTCAACATTCCTTCTCAATTTTAGCAGTGGAATCTTCTTGCCATTTAAATCTGACAGCTAGAACTCACTAAATTTTTGATTTCTTGATGTAAAATAAAACCAATGCAATGACATAAACATTGCACCAAGAATAGTCAATAAAATTTACTCCTCCAAGAAGTATATGCTCTGTCATTGACATATAAGTCCTTACACCACAGAACTGGATAGAAGCAGGTGGGAAGCTGAGTTGACCATAGTCTACCTGGTTGAACATTCACCATGTTAGTTACAGATGGGTTTTTTTCTTTTGATGCAATATAACTATTGCAAAGGTTTACTTTTGGTCATTCCCATTGTGTCCACACAGATGTTTTCTGAAGAGAGCTATACCATACTATATGCAAAATTTACTTTCAAGTGTCTGCTTGAGGGAACTCAAATTTGTTGCTTTTCCAGAGTAGATTACATAAAAAATAAATCCAGATGTCAAATAATTTCAAACAAATTCTTACTCAGACAAAAAGGTTTCTATGCTACTAGAAATCAAAAAGATTGTGTCTATGCAACAGATTGTAATGTTTTTCCAGTTAAACTCCACATCATAAAATTAGAAAAGCACAGACATGTTTGAGTTTCTTGATAGGTATTGCAAGCCAGATTTCAGAACATATTGATGAAGGCTTATTTTAGTCTCTCAATGTGCAACCAGTCATACGTTTCACTGTAAATGCTCCAAGAGGATCCTCCACTTTGCTAGGATTAGCCAAGTGCTTAAATTCATGTATATGTTTAGCACTTGCAGGATCAGAGCTGAATTTCTGCTGCTGAAAGACATGTGGAAAGAAGGATCTTGGTCTAGTCACTCAGGGGCCCTCAATAATCAGTTAAGAAAAAAGCCACCTTCACTGGGCAATTCTTTCCACTACTTGTAGTCATTGGTCTTACAAAGGCATGATCTGCCCTTTGGAGATGTCTATCACTTTCCTTTGCAGAAATAAAGAGCCTAAAAATATCCAACTCAGACTTGATACCTTATTTTGGTTGACATGAATTCTATTGTTTGCCATTCTGACCCTATTGTTTTAAATGTTTAACAGTAACTGTGATTGCATTATCTTTATTGCTTACCCAACTCATTAAGACAGCTGAGGTGGTAAACATCTGTTCATCAAAATGCTGTGTTTCCACAGACATGGTATGTCAAATATATACTGTATGATACTCATTCCTCTTGAATTGCTGATTCAAGGCATCCAGTTTTACCTACTGCCCAGCGTTTTATTCCGTTTCCCTTAAGAAATTTGTGAGCAGTGTATAAATGTTAAGAACATGCCCTTGTCATTCTTTGTAAGGTTATATCATGAACTACGATAGGAACAAATACTGTAGGTTTAGTATAATTTAAAGACACACGTGTTTTATAAAAATTACCTTATTCAACTACATATATTAAATAAATGAATGACTTTTATTTATCTGAAAAAAAAGAGACTTTGGCTATCTGCGTATTCAAAATATGGTAAAATGTTGTCTTCTTTTGTTTGTCTCTTGTAAATGATATTTAAACCAACAGAGAGATAACACTCCTATTGCTGGAAGAATGATGTGCTATATCAAAGTGAACTTTGCACATACAAGGAGTGTACTGAAATGTGTGCTGCAAAGGTAGCAAATGAATACAACCAAACAGTTCAGAGGAGCTAGACATCATGTTATGTGCAATTTAAAAGGATACATACAAACCCTCAAGAATGTTTACAATGTATTTCACAAAAAAAAAAAAAGAGAAAACTAAACAACAAAAATGAAAAAAAAAAACCCCAAACCAACCCCAAAAAAAACAAAAACAAACCCAAACCTCAGTTCTTTTGCATTTCTAAACTGAAGTTAATTGAAGTGCTCACATGGTGTCTTGATGGTAGGCTTGAAACTAGATGATCTTTAAGATGTCTTTCAACTGAAATCATTATAGGATCCTATGGTATAAGTTGCACATGGGGTCAGATACAGACAGGCAACAAGTAGTTGTGGGCTCATGCCAGTGCTGAAAACAACGTGCTTTGTGGTCTCAGACAAGTTATCTTCTGTGGTCTATTTTTATTCCCACCCTTAGTAAAATGGGTATAATTTACATTTGCCTACTTCCATAGAATGAGTCTGCAGGGTCAGAATGTCATTTGATTACTAAAAGGCAAAGTGAGCCACTTACACAATGCTCAGTTTTGAAGATGGACATGTTTATGTCCAGGACATGTATGAAAGTGTGAGGGAAGCTGGGTAATAAGGATATTGTAAAACTGCTTCTTTTGATTTTCTGTTCTGAAATACAGTCCAAGGCTTTTTCTTCTTTTCTTCTTCAGGCTATACAATCAAACGTAAAACACA
Organism: Pycnonotus jocosus; assembly: GCA_013400435.1. Taxonomy (NCBI): domain Eukaryota; kingdom Metazoa; phylum Chordata; class Aves; order Passeriformes; family Pycnonotidae; genus Pycnonotus; species Pycnonotus jocosus. The sequence continues at coordinate 115,114 of VWYP01025867.1, read as the reverse complement.
ACTCTGCCACCTGTCAGTATAAAATACCTCTGTCCACTGGAAATCCTGACGCTTTCTAGCTGATGAAGTATCTTGCTAAGGGCTGTTGGGCAGGTGAAGAAAACTTCCTGCTCTGATATGCTGCACTGCTAGGCTTGGTGCTAGCATATTCTGATACCTAGGATGAATTTACCATGGCTAAATTAAGACTCAGGAACCTTTTCCTTAGGGTTGTAAAGTTCTGTTTGGAAAGTGTCTCAGCATCTGCTAGGTAAGAATCTTCCCTGTTTGCTTCTGGGTTTGCCTTGCTAGAGCTGCCTTTGTGGCCTCTGTGGTATTCATATTTCAAGATTCTTCGGTGCATGTTCTTATCACAGTTAGCACTGTGATTCCAGATCTGGTCCAGCTGGGCAAAGTGTGGCAAAATATAATGGGATGGGAACTATGGAGTGCCCAAAAAAGAAACTTTAATGGTGGCAAGATCACAAACACAGAGACATGGTTCAAAGGGCAGCACCCAAAGACCCAGGGGCATGGCTACCTTAACATATAAGATTATCTGGGGGCAAAGGTCCAATCCCGAGTGCGGGATAAGGACATGACTTTATAAGTCAAAGGTCTCAAACCAACAGAGAACCACAACCAGAGAAATGGACCTATTTTGGAATGATGCCATAGCATTCTAATTTCCATATCTCACCTCCCATGATCTCAGGTTTATGGTTTCTGCATAAGCTACCTGGGCTAAGGTATTATCCATCTCAGCTAATTCGGTTTCTACACATTCCCACTGTAACTACAAGGTATTGGGTTCTTTTTCAAAGAAAAATTATTTATAATAGGCATTATACGGTGTTAACATCCTATTTTTAGCTAGTGCTAGAAGGGAGGCCATTAAGCAAAGACCGCTTTTCTCCATTGTCGTAAGGATCATTTGTATAGAAGGAGGATTGTGTGCATACTTATGCATAAGCACAGACCAAGGCAGATCACTTCACCCAAGGAGTGTCTCCTAAACCAGACGATGGATCCAAACAAACAGGAGGTCAGCAACTGAGAAAAAAACAACAACAACAAAAACAACAACAACAACAGCAAAAAAAAAACAACAAAAAAAACCCAATCCAGAGCTAGTTAGGAGTTATCTGGTTTTAGAAAGAGGGTTATTTATAAATAAAAATTCTTTATGAGTAAAGAGAACTATGTCATATGCAGTTTAAGAGATATGACTACGAAAAAGTGAAAAACAGAAGAAGAGTTTCCTTTGCTTAATGAAAAGAAGGAATATTTTTTACCCTAAATTTCATAATTAAAAGGCAGAGTAGATTCCTGTGTAGAAAACATAGTGAAGAGCAATCTCTGTCATTTTACCACCAGGTAAGCTTGCTGGGGTCAGCTCCTGGCCAAAGTGTATGGCTGACCTCAGCAAGTTTACCTGGTGGTAAAACTAACAGGCTTTGATCTTTACTTTGTTTTCACCTCAGGACAGCTCTTGCTTGTTAGTTACCTGAAGGTAAAAATCACACCTTCTTTTATCACCACAGCTAAGTCTGTGAAGCAAACAGACTGGAAATAAGAAGAAATGAGAGCTGATATATGGCATATAGACATCAAAGGAGGGGATGCAGACTTTGTTTTGCTTCCTCAAGAGGAAAAAGGAAATTTAGAAAAAAAGGCAGATTGTATTGCAGAAATGGTATGTATGATTGAATAATATGTAAGACTACTTCATAGTAGTATTTTAGACAAAAAGAAAGACCAAAAAAACCCAAAAAATCCTTAAAAACAAAACAAAACAAAACAAATCTTAAAAAAAAACCACAAGGAAAGAGGAGAAATGAGATAAGAAAGCAAGGAAATGAAGGGTAGAGTAATGATGTGGAGCTAATCAATAAGAAACAAATATTCTTTGGTGGGACTTAAAAAATAAGAATCTATAAGGGAAAACATGAGATGGGCTGCATTTCAAAGTGCACTGGATGGTGAAGCTAAAAGGGTAAGCATGAGCAACAAGCCTATGACTGTGTTAGGATAGCAAATGGGATTAAACCACACCAGGGGTGGACTGATTTTGACCATGGGAAATTCAATGGAATGTGGTCATGAACCAAGCTCACAGGAGAGCAGCCAGTAGTAGCACAGGACATTGAGGACTACTTTTTGCTGACAAGTTTTGCCAACTGAGTTGTTTCACTGAGAAGGAGGTCAAAAATACTCAAGAAAGGGAGGATCTCATCAAATGACTCAGTGATGAAACCTAAGGAAGGTAGGAACTTAGAAGAAAGAGCATGTGGGGAGCCAATGCTTAATCTTGCTCTTCTTTTGGTCATGAAAGCATGCACTCAAAAATGCTTGCTATTTAATATCTGATGAATTTCTATAATTTCTCTGGTGGTCCAGATTGATGTAACTATTTCAATACTGTCTTAAATAATTGAGGTTTGTCTAGTTTTGGGGTTTGGGGATTTTTTTTTGGTTGGCTGGTTCCTCTGTTTTAATCAAGATCATACTTCTGTGAGCCCTAATTTAGTCAGGTTATATATTTCAGAGCAAACAGCTTGCTTTGCCTAAGTACTTTTGTGAACTGAACACTCTGCCCTGAGGCAAGCAAATCCAAAGCCAAAGAGGGATGCACCCTTCATATTCCGCTAATTGATTGAAGGGGCAAATGATCTATAGGAAAAGTTGCATCATTAACTTAATTGAGGGCAAAGCCTAATTAGAGGGGAAATGAAGTAGACAGAGCCAGAGACACAGCAGGCCTTCATGTGAGATGTCAACAAACAGACATTGTAACTAAAACCAGACAGAAACCGAAGCACTTCATTTACATCTTTAATTTCAATGTGAAAACATTTACAGTGATTGTGATGTGTTTGAGAGATTGCAGAGGAATGCAAAAATTTAACAAAGTTAAACTGAAATCAACAGGTTTTAGAGTTGCAGAAAAAATCAACTCACTAAAGTTGCTTTAAAAAATCTTGAGCAAACTGACTGAAGTTACTTAAGACTGCATCTGTAATTCTCTAGTATATTTGAGGTCTACATTCCTGAGAAAATCCAACAAGAACTACACCAGGAATTTTACAGTAGCGAGTAAATAAACCAAGTAAATTGTAGTGGACCATATTGCTTCAGTTTGGCTCTACAAAACTCCTGAATGAAGAGATAAAATATAATTTTGTACATTTGTTCTTTAAATGGTTACTCTGTACAGTTACTTTTCTGGCATTTTCTTGCTTGTGCAAAGAGGCTTCACTCCTCAGAATCACAAGTTCCTGAGCTGTAAACTGGTGATGTTAAATTCTAGAGGCTTGTTAAGTATTTTAAACATTTGTTTAATATTTGAACTAAAACAGGTGGCAGAGGTCTTTTCAGGACTGTTTCCACTGTGTTTTAGGGGCTTTTTTCAGCATGTGGCTCCTTTTTTCACCAACTGCAGGAGTACAAACAAAACCTTTTCATGAGAAAAGCCACTTAAGTGAAATGAGGAATGCAAGCAGACATGTTTTGGCTACAGTGCACATCTTTAAAGTATATAAGCATTATTATACAATTCAACTGCCTTCATATGGGTATCAAGCATTCTTTCAAAAGCTGGGCCTTCAGCCTGCTCAGAGATATGCACCAAATTTTTGTGATCGCATATAATTAACTATACATATGTTAATAAATGGAAAGGGTAAATGAATTTTATTGTGAAAACTAAGCTTCCACAGACCCAGAAAAATCATCACACACTAATTACCAAAACATTTTTGAGATGTCCTTTTTTGTATTCTAAGGAAAATTATCAACACTTTGCAACTTCACAAACCTCAGATTTTGTTAATCAATGTAGTTACTCACCAAACTACAGACTCATCCACCTGCTTACAGTGACTGGACATTAAGGAGATGCTTCTGTATCTGTATTTTATTCTTCATACTTTTAGTCCTCTCTGGCCAACACAACCACCCCTATGTCCCGTCTCCTTCCATGCAGATCAGCACTTACCCTGGAAACTTGTCCTGGATCTGCTGATGCAGCTCTGAAACAATAAAACTCCCAATGACTTCTTGGAGGATTTTATTAGTGTTGGATCACCGTGTCATTCTCAAATGAATTTGAGTTTATACTTAAGACAAGTGAGAGCCCCATATCCAACCAAGATAACACTCTGGCTCACTTGTAATTCCAAATCTCCCTGGCAAAGCTTGAAAACACTTTGGGCTTTATGCAGAAGACAGGAAGAGGCTCCACTGAGTACAGTATTGGTAATTATGCATGTTGTGTGAAAGGATGCACTGAATGCAACTAAAGTGAGCCTAAAACCAGCACATGTTGTGCCATTTGTCCAGCTAAAGGCCTTCAGGGCAAATCTCCTTTTAGTTCCCTTAAACTACATTAGCTCAAAGCTCATTTTGGTGGAAGATGGAATTTATAAAATTATGGGTTTCAAGACAGCAAAACTTACAGCAGATTGCAAATCACTGGAGCAGTCTTTCCTATTTCAGCTTTGTAGTAAAGTTTACTGTAAACTATGTAATAAGAGGAAATCCTGCTTGGATCATACTGGAGTACAATAGTTGAATGTTAACACATTTATTATCACCTGTCACATCCCTATGAATGCATCATTGTGAACATGCATTTGGATCTAGGACAGCATCATTAATCATCATTCCAAAAAAAACCCACAGTAGTTAATTATTTGTCTCAACATATTGCATTTAAATTATCCTCCTCATTAAATCAATTACGAAACAATGTAAGTATCCTAATTGAGCTACTAAGAATGAGAACATTGTTGCAAAATAGAAATAGAAAGATACTACCAAATGCCATCCTGATTTTCAAGTACATAAAATGTATTTCTTTTAGTCTTTACCAGAATTCATACAGTTTAGGAATTAAATAAGGAAACCTTCCCAGGGTATATTAGCTGGGATTTGGCAATATGCTGCCTTTGTCATGTGGCTTTTTACAGCTTGGAACACAAGCAGGACCTACTCATGTGTGCTTGTACTATAGACTGTAAACATATCTTATGATGTAAAGAAGTTTTTAATACTTCCCAATGAAATATGGAAAACAATGGCAGTTATTGAAACCCTTAGGTTTTCAAAAACATGGTGTCTCTATACTTTAATCATTTTCTCAAGAGTGGCATTCACTGAAGCAAATATTGATTGTGTACATCTGAATTTATCCGCCCCAGGCTCCTCTTATAGTAAGCAGACGCAAACAAACAGTTTTAAGATGCAGTTCATCTGACTTATTTTAGATACCTGCTTTGGGATAACATGAATTATATCTTAGAACTACCTATTATTTTCCACTGACCCAAAAGAGAGACCAAGACTTTTAGGTGTCAAGATAAGGACATCTGCACTTCAATAATTTAAATTTCAGCCTAAGATCCATCAGCCTGGTGTATAACACAATACAGGCAACATGAACTTGAAAGCTCAAAGGGAACAATGAAGAGATGCAGGCCTTTGATTTTTTTACACCTGCAGCATCATGGAAGCTGTGAAGCTATACCAAGGACTTGATTGTAAGGGTGGCGGGACACAGCCAAGCAAAGTGATGCAGGAGATACCTGGAAAATATAGTGCAAACTGTTCTATAGATGGAAATATTCTTATAAACAACAGTGACTAAATTAATGGAAAATATGGTCCTTCCAAATGCTAATAATTTCTGTTAATATTTTCTGTTTATTTTAAATTTTCTTTTGCTTTGACAAGGTCCCCATAAAAATATAAGTATTTCAACTGCTGTTGTTGGTCTTTCTTTAATAAAATTCTACATATGATCTGTAACAGCAGTACTAATTTCATCAAGTGCATGAAATCATTCTAACCATTTTGAAGTCTCCAGTTTAATGTCAGCTGGAGCCTGATTTAACTTCAACATTGTTGCAAAATGTTTTCTTATGCTCCTTACTCTTTCAGAAAGGAAAATTCTATTTTTTAGGGAATGTTTTGTTTTACCATCTGTAGCACTTGATTTTTTTTTTTTTTTGAGCTCAAAACACTGTAAAGATGATTCACTTCAGCAGCAAATCTGTCCCACCTTCTGTACTAACTTGAGCAATTTTTGCTTCTTTTTCAGGCGTGTTCCCCACAGACTGGTCTCTGTTTTGAGAAGTGCATGAAATCTTGTCTGCATAGTGCCCAGGGCAGCTATCTGGTCTGACTGGCTCTTGTTTTCTTAATAGGGACAACTTTCCATATAGATAGCTTAGGCTTGATAGCCTTCTCCTCTGGCAGAAACAAATAGTCCCCTGCAAAATGGAGAACTGCACAGTGTGGGGCAGCCCATTTATTTTCAGCTTTCTGTTTCATATCAGGATACATCAGCAGCATGGCAAATATCTTGATCTTTAGAACTGAAAATCTCATTCTGAGCATTGTTCTGCACTGAAAAGAGCTATCTCCATAATTTTTTCCTGCATAGTATTTATTGGTAGATTCCTTTCTCTTCTGCCCAGCAAGTTGCAACAGGAGGATCTATATAATTTTTTTACCTTTTGCAATTTCCAGAATAAAATTAGACATGTTACATATTCTGTTAGTTTTGTGGAATTTATAGAAGATTCTTTGGTTTTGGTTGTTGTTTTCTTTTTTTTGTTGTTGCTTTGTTTTGTTTTGTTTTGGGTTTTTTTGTTTTGTTTTGGTTTTTGGTTTTTTTGGGGTTTTTGTTTTTGTTTTTTGTTTTTGTAATAGGTGGTTTTGTCCCAAAACAGCCCCTTGCAAAATGGGCTGCAATCTATAGTTGGTTTTTTTGTCAACAAAATTTAAAAACCAGTAGGGAAAAAAAATCTAAAAAATAATGTTTCCTTTCATGCAAATCATAATCAATATGAATTTAAAAGGGTTTTTTTTCTATATGTCTATTGTAAATTCCATTTTCCAAGTTTTCTATAAAAACTAACATTTGTCAACAATTACCACTTGGTGCTATATAGCACTTTCAAAATATTTGGAGATATCTACTGTGCACTAACTATGGGCAAATGTTGATTGTTAATAGCTTTTATTATATGTGGTCATGTTACTGATGAAAACATGATGAACTTTCAGAATAATTTCATGCTAAATCACAACTCATTTTATTTTTAACAGCATTGTAAATAGTTACAATAAACTTGCAAACCAAAACTCTAAACCCAGGAAGGAATAAACCATGTAGAATTAATTGACTTGGGAATGGCTTCTTTTCCTCACTCTCCACACACACTAAAATTCAGCTCACTGTTAATTTAATAAGTTGATTACAATTACAGGACATAGATTGTTAATTAGGAACTAAACATCACTTTCCACAAAGGACTGATATCCTCTTTTCACGTAAAATACGCAAGCTAATATTTTGTGTAAATAAGTGTGGAGCTTTGCGGACACGGTAGCAAAGCAAATTTGTCCAGTTTGCCAGGTTTACCAAATTGTCAGGTTGCTTTTGGACGGAGGAGGTGCAGACTCTTTGTGAGCTCGCCAGAGACAAAGGCACGCTGATCCTCAGCGCACTGACAGCAGCAGAGCCAGTTGCTGCTGTCCTCAGTGCGAGGAGGCTCCAGCCCAGAAGGCAGAAACATTGGCTAACGTGAAGGAATAGGGGCAGCCTTGTTAGCGGGGCTCTTTCCCAGGAAGTCAGGAGCTGATCAGCTCTGCGCTCAGCAGGAGACGTCAACAAAGTCTATAGAAATTATGATGGGCGTTTCAGATTACATGAAGAAATTGTGACTTTCTCAGAAAGGTCATATGTAAAACATTCTCCTTAAATACAGTCTCCTCAAATTAGATCAGCGGTTTACACAATATAATTTATTTTAGACATTGCTGCTTAACAAATAACTGAAAAACCTTCTGTAAAACATGCTTTAGAGAGAAAACAGAAGTCAAACCAAGTGAAAGGAAAAAAAAAAGAAAATAATAAGAACTAAAAACTCAAACAACTTAAAATCACAAATAAAGAAAGGGAAAAGTCCTGCTCCTCTTTCTGCTGGGAGGTGGGCTTTGCCTGCAGAAAAATTAGTGGGGGTATTATAGTGGTGGCAATAGACACAGCATTTTCAATACGTCTTTGTGGCAAAGAAGGGGAAAAAAAGCAATCAAACCCTCCTGCTGCCTGGGGCACGCTTCTGAGCAAAACTCAGCTCTTTAGGCTTGGGTCAGGGAAGACAGGATTTGGCTCAACAGGATGCATGAGTGGATTAACATGACAAATTAACTGTTAATCCAAGTAGTAGCCAACTATTAATAAACTCCTCATGAACACTACCTTAGTGATTTGAACTCTCAGCTCCTGGGGTGTTTGGAGCTGGGAGGGTGAATACGAACGAGTCCCCTGTCAGAGGCACACGTAGTGGTCATCCGGGTGAGCAAGTACAGATACGTCCATCCCACAGCCTTCATCGAGGTGTTGTATTCTGTAAGAACATGGGCAAGGCACTTCAGACTTTGGATCTGAAAGAAAGAAGCTGTTTCGGAAGGGGAAATGAGGTGGAGGGAAGTGCTCACAGCCTGCCACTTTATCCATGTTGACATAATAGCAGCTAGCTATTAATGTTTTCCACTGGAGAACTCTGACTAGCTTTTTTTTTTTTTTTTTAAAGCCCCACAAACTATTGCCCTATTTTTTGTTAGCAATTGGTTATCAAATCAGTAGAATGCGTTTTAGATATCATAGGAAGGTTTCCTTTACTTCTTTGGAAATGTGAGTTAGTCTGACAATTCTCTGAATCCACCTCTATTTCAGTTATTTGCAAGTTTGGGTCTCCTTTTCTTGCAGTCAGTGGAAAATCTCCATGACTATAACTAGAGAAAAAAGGATTTAAACCACATTAATTTAAGTTCAAGTTTTCCAATTTATATCAATATGAGGAGAAAGCAGATTGAAAATAATACTTGAATATAAGTTTTAGTTCCAAGAGCTTATTTAATTTAAATAACTTAATTTTAATTTAAATGAAAAAGAACAACAGGTATGTGACTCAAGTGCCAACAAAAACAGGTACCTTGGACATAATTACACAAGTAAATCTACTTTGCCTTTACTAGGTGGTTGGCTCTATCAGTTTAATGAGAATTTTATTCTGAGTGATGAGTGCGGGACTAGGTCCTTCATCTCTAATGACCAAATGTCTCAGATATGTTTCAGTCTTACAGCTAGTTTGCATCCCTGCATCTCTATATATTTACATTAGTAAGCTTTTATTGTCCAGTTAAAAAAGTATGCCAATATTTGTCTGAACACATAAAGTATGAAATACTGCAGAGAAATACGTAGCCACTATTATGATAGGGAATTTTTCATTTGCACAGTAAACTATTTTTAAAATCATGCTTTAAACAATATACACTTATAAGGGCCCTCCCTTTGCTTATTTTTTAAATTCAAAAGGATTCAAGAATTGTTTTATTCTCAAGACTTGAAGCATTTGTTTTGTTTCCCATGATGTAGGAAACCTTGGTGATGGATTGTAATTAAACAATTCTAATTTTAATTTAAAAAGAGAAAAGAAAACAAAAGAAAAGATAAAAATGAAATAAGATGATTTAAAAGAAAAACAAAAAAAACCAACTAAAAAAACCCAAAAACCAAAAAAACCCACACCCAAACCAAACCCCCAAACTCAACAGGGTTGCAAGAGAAGAACAAGAGTAAAAGTTCATTTCAACATAGTGATTTATAGGGAAAGGCTCAGCAGCTTGCATAAAGCCAAAAGGGGAAGTAGTCGAACATTGGGTCAAATCTCCATTCACGTGTTTTGTAATAAAAGGCTGACTGTAGCCTTTGAGCCTTGCTTCCAGTCACAGACAATGGCAATTGCAGAGCAAGACTAATAACAGGATTTAGCATAAATCCACCACAGGAAGTGAACAGTTGTACTGGCAAATAATTAGCCATGGAACTTTTTATGGCAACATCAGGATGCTCTCTGTGCTTTAAAGCATTGTCTGCAATTGTGATTAGGAAAAAAAACAAACCAAAAAACAAACTCACTTCTCCTTCCTTGTAGAAGATTTTTACCTGTAGATCATTTTAAATTATATTTTAATAATTTTTCTCCTTATTCTAAGTTAGTAGCATTAATGTAAGTATTGAATTTGCATTTGAAGGTTTTTCAATTTTTTTTTCTTTTCTTCTTTTTTTTTTTTCTTTTTTTCCCTCACTGATGCTTTTTATTGCAAGGTAAATTGTGTTTATTTTGCATGGCTAACAAGTGGCTTCAAAGCAACACTTTGATCTTGAACCCCTGCCTGATTCCAAGAGCTGAAAGCCCCCCTGTGCAGTAAAGTAGACCTGTACTCACAAAGCCTGGCTAATTTGCAAAGGAATGACAAAATTACTGACACAGCTGACTACCATGGTGCAGTACATTCTATAGTTTTTCTAATGAATGGAGATCTGCTTTTCTCTATGTATTTACTTGACACTTGTTAGAAAATTCATTTTCCATTCTCTACACAAGGAATTTCTGTCATTGTATTAAAACAAACAAGCAAAAAAAAATAAATAAAATTTAAAAACCAGACCAGCTACTGTGAAATCTTTACTTTTCATAAGAGATGATCTTCTGGTAGCCAGTACAATTAGATCTGAAGAAAGCAGTCTATCATTTCCTTTGCATTTTACAAAAACTGCAAAGAATCCAAAGAATTTTTGCTAGAGAAGAACATGCAGGTTCTATGTTACTGCTCTGAATACGTTTCTATACTTTTTGTCTTCGTCCATTCTGCCTAATGGGAGTGATATTCCCTCTCTTGGAAGTGAGGTACATTTATGAAACTGAACAAAACTCCATCTCATTTCTATTTCCTTTAAGTATCTACTTCTTAGACACTGGGCAAAAAAGCCTAAACATGAACAAGCAAAACCCCTCAAAACTCAAACCAATCCAAAACCAAAATTTAAAAAAAAATCAAATAAACAACCTCCTCATAAAACAAAATTGCCAACCAAATCATCTGTGAGGAGGTTGTTTCCTTGGTGTATTCACTCAGAATTCAAGAAGCCAGAATTATTTAAGATAGGGGTAGAAATTTCATGCTCAATTGTTTGGTGTGTGCATCACTGGACTATTTCAGTGAAGAAAAGCAATGACAAAATCCCTGGATGTTGAATCACAATAGAACTTGAGAAACAGATGTTCAGAACTGCACAGTGGTTGTCTGCAAACCTGGACCTGGCTCTGTAGAGGTCAAGGAGGGTGCGTGGTACCTCAGACCTCCTAAAGACTGCAAACCATGACTGCAGTGATCAGCTGGATGCTCAGCCTGCACCGTGGGGTACATGAAAGAAAGAAAATTCCTACAAAGCTTCCATGCCTTTCAAGATTTACACTTTATCTGTTCAGCTGCTAATGAAAGTGTAGTGTATTCCTGTTTAGGGCTTCTTTTTTTGTTGTGGTTTTTTTTTTTTTTCCTTTTGTGTAAATAAGCAAGATTCACAAATGGATGGAGAAAGGAAATAGTATTGGCTATAATGCCACAAGTAAGGAACTGAGGCACAGAAAAATTACCAACAGGATTTTCAGAAGGATTAAAGCAGCATGATTTTATTGACTGTGCTGCATTAACATCAAATGTGGTTTGACCCTCAGTGATTTCTTCAAAGTAAGACTGGAAGCAGAACAGGAACCAAACCCAGGTCAATACTCAAGCCACAAAACCATAATTACTCTCCTTATTTCTTTTCTATATTTAGGAGGGGAAAAAAAATAGTGACACATGTGCCTGTAGGGTGACCTGTCATGCTGCTAAGTCTCTACTTATGCAGCTTCAGTCCCACTCATTTTAACTAACTCTAATTTTGAATGCTGTCTTTGGCATTCTGCCTTGGACTTCTCACAAGGCTGTTTTTGTGGGGTTTTTTTTCTTTATTTTCTTCCTCTTTTGAGAAGGGAGATAGTAAATGTGAATAATTATTTCTCCATAAAGAACAGAGCTTTTGTAGTCACATTTGGCATCACTGTGATTTCTTAATTTAAAAAAGTTTATACTAAATGCTTGACATTTATACTATGAAAATTCCCTAAGAATACAAGGGAGTCATCCATTTGAGCTTCCAGCAAGAAGTAATATTTTTTAATGTTCTGTTTATGGGACTTGTCTTCTGTGTTGTTTTGTTTGCATTCTTGGGGAATTATGCTATGAACACTAAAATTAGTAATTTCATTTCTTTTGGATGACTCATACAAGATATCTAGATCAAACTGAGAATTGAATAAAATAATTTTGAAAAAGATAAATTTGTCTCAGGATAATTACAGAAATATAATATCCATTCAAGAGGAATGTGTAGAGTGTAAAAGGAATGCAGTATATACTATGTCTACATACCTAGAGAAGAAGAGAACACAGAGAAGTCATTCAAGAAATGGAGAATAGGGTCAGATTTTGAAATCAAAATTCACTCACAAGCTTGTATCACAAGCAGTAAGTGGATCAATACACCATAGCTTTTCTGCCATGTTTTATGGCTAGCGCCGTTTGTGAAGGCTGAAGTGCATCTTTCTTCTATTAACTGCAATTATATGTATAAAAGCATGTTCTCCTTGGCATGTGAGATTTATATCTATAAATTGAGAGTTATATTTACCTACATAACAAAGTAACAATAGCAATAACAATAATATCTTAGTGTGCATTTGTAACTGAATGCTACAAAGTCAGCAGAATTGTGTTGGAAAATGCATCAGTGTTGGGAAAGAGGCAGTAAATTTGCAAACAAAATAGTTATTGGCAGTACCTTGGTATGTAGAAAAGTATTTTTAGACTGTTTCAGTTTTCCCAAGATGAGTCTGCTTGGTGTTTTCACAGAATATTCTGATTTGGAAGGGATCCACAAGGATCACCAAGTCTATATTTTAAGTAAAGTACCCATACAGAGATTGAGCCCACAACCTTGGTGTTATTAGTACCATGGTCTGAGCCCATCTCAGGATGACATTTGCTGTCATGATGAGCAGGTCTGTGTTGGTATGGCTGTTCTTTAACTGCCACATGGGTTTAACCTGTTTTTGCTGTGGAAGATACTGTAGAGAAGCTACCTGAGATTCAGGCAGCCTGAGTCCTGCACCAGCTGTGAGCTTATTTAACCAAGTTCTGAAAATCAGTATACCTTACATTTTTATAATTCAAATTTGCCTTTTATATGTCAATTTATAAACTCAGACAAAATGTCAGCTTAGATAAAAGTGGCACATCAAATACAGGAAGAAAGATTCTTATATTGTTCATTCTATTAGCATTATTTATTGTTTTTTAATTTACATAGCATGAATTTTCCTAAAGTGATTGTGTTGGAATAAAAAATGGGAAGTTCCAAGTTCCAAGAAAAAAAAGAAATTTATTTTCCTAATTTCTTCCATAATTAAATGCATCTCCAATAAAAAAAAATATTATTGAGAATTTTTGAAATTAGGTTCCAAAGAAAATGCTTGTCTATGATATAGCAGTAAATATTTTTATAATAATTTCTAAAAAAAAAGTCAAGGGTTTGCTAATGAAATTTGTAGGTGAAAAAAAAAAGCTAACAGAATGGTAAATGTCAGTACAGTTCATCTAAAATGTTCCCTGTACCCTTTGATAGAAGTCAAGTAGAAATACATATTATGAAATATCAGAACAAACAATTCAGGCCACACTGTAAGGATGAGAAATTATTTCAGTCCTTGTCATCTGGGAAAGGAACACAATAGGAAAAGACCTAAAATGATTCTGGAATTTATGAGCAGGAAATATGAAGTGGCTGTAAGGGGATCAAATTATCTCTGGTGCAGCTTTTGCTGCAACCGAAGTCCAGACCCAGAATCCACACCTGAAGGATGAGTTATTGCATTGGAGGAGTGTGCACCAGAGACAAGACAGATACAGAAAAGGACAAACAAGTGAGAACTGGAAACTGTGTGGTTTTGCTAAAGATTCAATGAGGTCACGTTTATAAGAGGAGAGATTCTCAGCACTGTATGCAGTGAAAGGTGGACAAGGGACTGCCTTGCAAGGGACAGCCTTGCAATCCAGCACGTTGTTTAGAAGCAGTGGCAGTTATCCCCCGAGAGAAAGCTCACTGACACTTGCAATATACCACAGATGTAACACAGGATTTGAGGGTTCTCACAGCACAACTAGTGGGCTGGAAGCAGGTATAATCCAAGAGGACCCCACAGCTCCAGTGAAGAGGTCACATGGATTGTCACAGCAGGCCATCAGCCCAGTGCAGCCAGCTGATGTGCATGTGTGTGCTCAGAGCAATGCCTGTGTAAAACCTGAAGGATGAAGACCTCCTCTGTGCTGTCCCTTCTCTCTTCCCATGGCAAAAGCCATCCCTGCATCCTGGACACAGGACTGAGGGTCTCAGGTACATTAAGCAGGATCTCCACTATCTTTAATCACTTTGTCTAATTGCCAGCAGAGAGGAACAAGGATCTCAATAGGGCAACTTATCGCATCCTGGTAAGTGTCAAAGCTAGACGAGAATGCTCCACTCAGATATTGACTTAGCACAGAAATGAAGGTGGAATGAGGTAGAATGAGGTAGAATGAGAATGTGTACATAATGAATAACAGCTACATAAGTCCAGCTGCTGATATCCTCACTTGAGAGAGGAATAAGCACATTTTAGGCTCAATTCATCTGCCCTGCTTTAGATATGTTCTCTTAAACAAAATTAATCTTGTGAAAGAATTATATAACTGGAGTCTTGAAAACTAGTTTACCCTGTATATTACTGCATTTTATCAGCTGACCTTCACATTAGGTATCTTAAATTTAAAATATCAAGTGTAAAGACTACAAATCCCACCAGACATGTTTTTACTTTTAGGTCTTTGTCTTCAGGATGTCGGTGGTATCAAAGAGAAAACAGTGAACAAAACTCACAGAAGAAGGGGAGGGAAACTTTAGTGGCTTTATGTCTATAAAAGAAGAAGAATTAATAATACAGAATGATACAGAAGGTGGAAAAAAATGAAATAAAATTATTCATATGAATCCTCATTTGAAGACAAGTCGACATTAACATGTGTCCCTGACAATCTGTGCATGCACTGACAGCCATCAGGATGCATTCACAATAATTGTTAGGAATTGGCATTAAGCCCTGAATTACATGAAGAACGAAAATTAGTTAAAAATTTTAAAGAAATGATGGTGAAAATAAAAGCATGTAATTGGCAAAATTAGGAGGCAAAGGTAAACATAAAATTGCTTCTTTTCTCTTGAAACGATTATAGTCAGATTCATTCCTTTTGTCATATACTTTATTTGAAGTTTATTAGTAATTTCATGGTCTGATCTTACACAAAAATTTAGTTTAGAACCTCATCAAGTGAATTCTGAAAAAACAGATGAGCACTATGAAATCATTACACATTGAAAATTTACTTAGCCCTGAAAAAGGGGACTGAATGTTAGTGATTTTTTTTTCTGAAGTGTTAACTTCAGTAGCAAAGAAAATAAAATATCTTTGAGACAATTGATAGCAAATAAGCATTTCTGTAAATTAAGAAGCTGTGTAATCTAACTGATCATGTGCATTTCAAAATTAAGACTGTAAATTGGAAACATTAGGATCATTCCTCAACTCTGAAGCCACCTGATATGTAAGAGCCCACAAGTATATTATCTAACTCTCTTATTCTTTAAGACTCTGTCCCTCACCTGTTGGGAGCTGCTAACTCTCTAACCCAGGCCCAGAAGCTGTTGGAGGATCCTGTCACAGGAAACAAACATGGCAGGAGCAGTTCTAGCAAAGCCACAGCATGGCTAACTGCAGTTTCAAGCCCACAGGTAATTTAATTCATCAGTATAAAATGCAATTTTAAAGCTCTTAACAATCACTACTGCTCAAGTTGTTATCTCCACACACAGCAATGGTTTCTACAAGGAGTGATTGGGCTGGGTGTAAGGGTAAGCTCAACCATGTGAGTATATTAGCATGGTCAAGACCATGCAGCACTGAGCTTGTTCCAGGCACAGTGAGCAGAAATTAAATGCTGTGGCTTCTGTTTTTGTGGAAAGAGCAGGAGTGGGGCAGGGGGAATACAAGACTAAAGGCATGTATACACATATCTCTATATCTATCTATTTATATACATATATATGTATTATATATATTGTATTTTAAATAGAAACATAGTTTATGTAAAACCCACATTTTTAAAGGGTAAGGAACACAAGTCATAGGGAAAGCAAAGACTGAAGCTTGTATTTCAGCAAATATATTCCTTTGCCTCTGAATTGGTCCCCTTGAGACACTGTTCTGTAGGTTAATAATCCTCAACGATTAGAAAGTGTTTTCCTGATATTTCACCTAATTATACCCATCCATAATCTCTTCCTCAAAACCTCTCCTCATTTTACCTCTTTGGCATCCTCTAAACAAGTCTTTTCTTTCAGCTTGGTCTTTCAGCTAAACAAGCCTTTTCAGCTCAGTAGCTGGCTACGTAATACCCCACAAAACTGGAATCCAAATCTGCAAATTGCTGAGCAGCTCCAAATTTCTTTAATTTAAAAAAGGCAGTGAAAGTTCCTACCTTTTCACAACTTAATGATCACAATTAATAAAAATATAAGCATTTAAAATAAAATATTCAGCCTTGCTGAGTGTGTAAAATATCTCAATACATGAGCTGGTTTTTTTCCAACACTCTCTTGTTCCATGAAAGCACAAAATTACAATTTTGGTAATAATTATTATAAAATATTTCCTTTGAGGAAGGGCTGTATCTACAATGTGTATGTTCTGGGAAGAATATAGTTTACTCTGATAATTTTCTGGGAAGACAGGACCTTTAATTTCAAATGTTCAAAAATAAATCTTTCACTAATACTTATAGGCCCAATTATGTGCGGGTGAATGCCACAAGTCCTGGCATAGATTCTTACATATGCCAGCTTCCACAAATTAAAGACTCTTACTTTAGCTATACACTATGATGCAGTATCTTGAAAATAAGTCACTATAATTTTCTTAGATGTTGTTCAGCCACCAATAAAAGCCCCTTTTTCCTGTCTATTATGCTGCCTGTACTAGAGAATAAAGCTGGCCCCAGTGAAGGTCTTGAAGGACATTGCTTTTCCACTGTTTTTAAACATCTAGAGAGAAAAGACTGCAAGCTCTATCCTTCTGGGATGTGGGGACACAGTCACTTAGTGCCTTAAAAAGATAAACCATATGTTTTGAAAGAAAAAGCCAAACAGCTAAAAATAAAGGTGCATGTGCAAAAGTGTGAATTAAATTTCTTAGATTTCTTCTCTTCTTTAGACTTTTGGCAAACTACACAAGAGAACTGCTTCTCATGTCAACCAGAATACTTTCTGGAGCTTCCTGCTTAAGTGCTGTAAGTGAAGGCAGTGTTTGCCATAAAATTAGTAATCACATGATTAAGGACATAGAAAATGCTTTCAAGATTGTCACTAATTCCAGACAAAAAATGAGAAGCCTCTAAAATTTTTAGGAGTCTGACGATGGCAAAGCTGAAAGACCTTTCACACAACTCAGACCTCTACCAGATAGATCCTGACCACTCAAGGGTGGAAACACTTAGTGTAAATACATGATCTGCTCAGAGGTGTATTGTGTTCTGTGTATTCAGGACTGACAGGAAAAGTGGACAAACACTCAGGTAACACATCCTGCTGCCAATGACACAAAATTATTAAGGACAGTCAAAGCTGACTGAGTAGAAATATAGCAGGATGACAGGGTAGCAGGATTTCTGAGGAACAAAACATTAAGTGAAATTCAATCTGAGTAAGCAGAAAGAAACATAATAAGAGAAAAACAAACCTAACTAAATATAAATTTTCAACTACATATTATCACCCAGGAAGACACTGGAGTCATTACAGACAGATTAAAAAAAAAAACAAACCCTCAACTTTAAGTATTAGCAGCTATAGAAATGTAATTTTAATGTTATAAGGGAAAATATTTTTAAATAATGAAACTATCCTTATGCTATGTTATAAATCAACATCATAGTCCCATTTGGACATTTTTTTCTGNTTCCCCTTCCTCTTCCCCTTCTCCTTCCCTTGCTGAAATCTGTCACCAGAGAAAAACAAGGAGGCAAATGTGCAGTTGGATGAAACTTTTATGAAAAGTTATGGAGGACAGATGCTTGTCCTCTGACTCAGGAAATCCCTTAACTGCAGAAAGGGAATAGTGTTACTGTATATTTTCTGTTTCCTTATACTTCCTCCCTCAAGGAACCTTTACTAGGCACTGTTCCCACTGATTCCCAATTTGCGTATAAGAGTTTCATTGCTCCAGGCCAGTGCCTGACTGTATATTTGAGCCAAGTGAGGAAAATGTGGACCTTATAGAAATTGTTAAAATGTTTGGCTTAGGATTGCATAGTCTGTCTCCAACACATACTCCATTATCACAAAAATGCCTTTCCAATGCTCTCTTCTTCCAAGCTGAGCAGATCCTGGACACCAGCTCCTCAGGGAGCTAAGGGTCTTTTTATTTTGTTATTTCATTTTATTCTTCCACAGGCTCAGCCACTCAGTGGCAAGATATAACAAAGATGGATTTGGGGAGTAAAAACCAAAGACAAACATTAAAACTGTCTTCTTTATCCTGGTCCCAGACTCAGCATCAATCTTCCACTTAACACTCCTTAATGCTTCCCACGTGCCACAGGCCCAGGGTGGAGGTGGGTATGGTCAGCACATAGCAGTTTCTCTCTTCTGCTCCTGCCCACTCACATTCTTTCCCTGCATCAGTGTGGGCTCCCCACAGCCTGGGGTGAATGAAGCACATCCTTCTATTATCTTGGAGCTCAGAGAAAGAAATAACTGGGTTGTCTGGTGAAGGAACTTTTGGGAGGTCACTAGAAGGTCCCATCTGCCAGCTACTGTTGAACACATGATGGTGGACTAAACATACTTTAAATCTAGGTAAATGACCTTACTAATATGGATATGATTTAGATACAGAACTCTCATTTTCTAAGACTATGTTTTGTTAGAAAACAGACTATATATATGTTTGAAAGGAAAGAAAAATATCAGCAAATCCTCATTCATATATATCTATAGAGAGAGAGATTTGTATCCAATTTTTTGTCTGTAAATAAAATAGGATAATATTTTCAGATAAAACTCTTGCCCTAAATATGATTGTCTCAATAAAGTTTTCATCAGACCACTTTTATGAGCTTTTCTTCATCAAATAAGAAGCTGTTCTGTCAACACAGCTAGAGATACAGGGAGAAAAGGTAACATGTCCTTTTGGAGCAAGTTGTCTAATCTGACTGCTGTATCATTTAAGCCACCTGTTATTTGATCCCTGACCTTGCCATGAGAAATTGCTTAGTAGTAGGTTGCAGACTTCCATTGGCAAACATGCTGAAAGTGTACTCAGAGAGTGGTTGTTGATTAATTATGCATACTTTATGTCACTGAGATCTCTGAGCATGTCAGAGGGCTGGAGACAGAAGGAGGTGTATTGTTTCTGATTTTCCCTACTACATAACATTCTCGGTTTGCACAAACAGAAGGGTCAGTGCACCTTGCTGTTTTTAACAAAACTGTCAGAAACCTCAAAAATCTCATGTGAAATCAAACCAGTGAATTAGACACCCTAACATCTCCAGACTACTGCCCATGGATGGCCAAGGTATTCTCAAGGTGAAGGAAGGAGTGTATATATATATGTATATGTATGTCCTAGTTGTTCAAATAACTTTAAGCGGGAAAATCTGCAGCCAGAGGTGTTTGCACAGAGCTGTTTCTCAGGTATCCTAAGAATCTGAACTAATAAGATTTTGTGTGAGAACATCATTCTCTCCTAAATCTGGTCTGTACTTCCAAGAATGTACAAGCCATGGGGCCAGAAAAGCAGCAGGTAAGGAAGAGTTTGGCTCTGAAACACTGAGGGAAACAAAATTTTAAGGAAGATCTGTGTTGTTCCTCTCAATAAAAATGTTTCTGTTTTATTTTACCTTAAATTTCTACTGGATATAAAACATGAAACCACCTACATATAAGAAAACCCAAACAAAAACACGCTCTCTGAACCATCATCTCACTGCCCGACACTGTGAAGCAGTGGCTGAACCACAGTAGTTTGCAATAGACCACTTTTTGGTTACCTAGAATTAATTGAATTTATAGACTAGTACTCTATTCAGCAGTATGCCATATTATATTTGCTTAGGTCTTTCCATCTCAATTTTTTACACCCTCAACCTTATTTTGTCCCCCATCCTTTTTTGAAGAGAATCAAACAGACATTGCACACTGTGCTCATTGTCTACTAGGACACCACCAGCTCTTCTGGAAAGACGCAAACTTGAAGATCTTAACAATGGATTACTTCTCCATAAAGTGCATTGTTAGATTATTCATTTATTTATTTAACCATGAAACGGTATTTGCAGCTGTGTTACTTCTCCCAGAGTGATTAAAGCTCCCCCTATTTCTGCACAGTATCTACCTATCCTAGGTAACTTAAATAACACTGAGTTACTAGCACATTTTGCTGCTTTCTTGGTTTCACTAAAAATGGGAGGGGAAGCAAGAGAAATGACTGCAGAAAACTGGAGGGGACAAAGATGTTGAGGGTATATGGGAAAGTTGAAAGCCTAATGATTGAATCAAAGCCCATGCTGCTAGATAACTAGAGATTTGATATCTAAACTTTTGCCTCATTTCTGAAACAGCACTTTCTAAACACAAATTGCTACTAGTGCTAGTCCTCCAGTCATTTAATATTTCAGCTCATTTGGAATACAGTTTAGTAATTTACTATTGATCAATGTGTTCAGATAACTTCTTTTCTTCACACTTTAAAACCTGATACTGCCTCATCATTATCAAAAATTTAAAACAAAACAGTCACCAGAAAGTCCAGGAAAAAGATAATATCATAATTCAAACTATATTTCTCTAATTATGATGTCCTATTATAGACAGAAACATTTTTCCTTTTGCATAAATATTATTTTCTATAGTTTTCAATCTAGTCACCTATCCTTTGTGCATAAATAGAAGTGGCTCACAAACAAAGGAGTAAAGAAAGAGCCTACAGCTCTTGCATTTCTTCAGTATCCCACACCAAGACCTGTTCCTAAAATACAGAGAAAAGCAAAATTAAGTTTTTGAGGAAGATCTTGAATATGGGATGACAAATGCTAAAATCTACAAGTCATAAATGGACCTTTAATTCTTTAGCTTCCATTATTAGGAGAATCAGGATAGCTTGACAAAAGAAGGTCTCATTAGAGAAAAATGGAATTTTGGGGGGGAGGAAAAAAAAAGAGAAAAACTGAAGGGGGAGGGGCAGGTGAGGGGACCAGTGGGGAAATATTGCAACAAAATGGATGTGGAGACTGTGTGAGGAGGGATTAGTCTGTTTTAGTGAAGCAGAGGGTAACAAAATGTGAAAACATCACAAGGGTAGGAAGGTAGGTGGGAGGGATGGGGCAGAAAATTCCGTTCTCTGCACGCACTGCTGTCTGCAGACTGAAGCAGAGGTTAAGGTCCCAGGATGTCAGCGAATCTTTGGCAGAAACCACTGACCACAAGCTGTAGTTCTCTCTCTGGTTTGTCTGGTCTTTCCAATCCTCTCCAGCAGTGACTCACTGAGAAGTTGCTCTGGCCTGAAGCATTTGGTTATTGGTCTCCCACAGCCAGAGCTGGTAAAAGGAGACACCACTCCTGCTCCATTTCTCATCATCTTAATATCAGAGTTGATACCTTCCTATTTAAAACTTTCTAACTGGTGATCAGAACAGGAAGCAAAGCAAGCCCTGTTCCACCAGCTTGTCTGGCAGAAGGTGACCCACAGCAAGGAGTGGGTCTTCTTCTGTCGAAGACCATTTGCACCTTGAGCGAATGAGGTATTCCCACTAGCCTGGGCAGATATAACTCAGGTTGATTGCTTGCGAAGTTCAAAATACAGCCCTTTTTCCCCCACCAGCCTGATTTCTGCACAGAGGTGGACAAATAGCTAGATAATAAGGCTTTAAATGCAAAAGTAATGTTGAATTTAATTTCTAGAAATTTTTACTCTTCCTCTGCCCACTCCCTTTTTTCAGCTGTGTGCATTCTTCAATACTTGTAGAGTTACTTGTAGATTACTAAAGTAATCTTTAGAGAAATCTGTTTTAGGGAGGTTTTAGAGAAATATATTTTTTCCTAAGTAACTGTTTTATAGCATTTAGAAATGTTGTGGCATTTTCACTTACATAGAATCTGTTTTCTCCCAAATGATTAGTAAAGGATGCTTACTACCAATAAAATAACCTTTTCTTATAACTACAATGCAGTTTTTCTCCTCTAACTCCATTAAAACTCAATTTAGTGCTGTTTCTTTAAACTCACCCTCCCCAAAACAACTGCAGTATTATTGATTCAGGTTCTGATTTTCTGATCTCACCAAGTATCACATTTTGCTTTCATGCAACCACAGAGCTGCAGAATGGAAAAATACCCTGTTAAGTGCTTGCAGTTAGTCTTTCTGTTCCTTTTGATTGATATCTCCATTGCTATCAAAGAGCAAATCCTCTAAAAATCATGTAAAATGTGTGCAGCTACTTTCTAATGTGCTGAGCTTTCTAAAAAATATTCCTGAGACACATGAAAATGTATGTCCTTTTTGCCCTTTGGAAAAAAAAAAAAAAAGGTCCAGGAAGTGGTGAAGCATATTCTTAATGTTTTTCTGTTGAAATGAATTTATGTGAAGAAAGTTTAATAATTAATTTAATTAAGGTTTGTCCCAATTTTAATTTTTGAGGAGATGCTGAAACTATAGGCTGTTGCTAGAGAGGGAGGCACGCTTTTGCATGTGGCTATTGCAGACAAAAGTATGGTAACCTGATGTAGAGAGTGCTACCCAGCAAGCAAACCCTTCTACAGAGAACTTGTTACTCTATTCCTTACTTCACAGCCACAGAGTAATCTCACAAAAGCCTAATTCTTCCCAGAAATAAGGTGACTATATCATATTTTCTTATTAAAGCTTTACTTTACCTAACCTTGCCCAGAACCAATGTGAAACTGCAAAAAGAAAATGTATCTTTACATTAATATTCAACTGCATAAGGCACTTATTGTTAAATTAGTTGGTTATTTTTATTTGTTGATGTCATTAGAGACCCATATTTTTTACTATGGAACTGGACAGACAGGATTTTCTAAAATTGCATGAACTGGTTGTAATGAAATCAAAAATGGAGCAAAACTCCCCTGGACTCATTAAGTGCAACCTGTGCAGAAGACAGTTTCCAAGAACAACCTCTTCGCACAAAATTTTTCGTTGAGACCAGAAGTAAACAAGCAAATCTACAGTGGAGCAGAGGTAAGGGGAAAGGCTTTATCTGTCTGGACTTTCATATTACCCACATCCCCACGAACCCTCTAAAGACCTAGATCATATTAACTGTGGGAACACGCAGAGCGTCCTGGCTGCAGGCCAGTCAGGAGTTTCAGAAACAGCTACAAGTTAGTTGAAACAGGTGCATGTAATAAAGAAGCCTGAAATAAAGAACCAGAACAACTGGCCTGTGTCAAGTTGAAGTTACTGTTACGCAGGGCTGTTCAGAATTTTCAAACGAGTTTCAAAAATCTCCAAATCTGCACTTTGCTTTTTCATTTTGGAAAATTGATTCATTGAAAAAGTACAAACCAATGTATTTTCCACTTGCAGATGGACCTAATATAATGCAAAACTTTTACATTTTTTTTGAAATCTGTGCTGTTTGGATTGTTATTTTTATATAAATTTGACCTGTCTAGAAACAAATACAGATGGAAAATGTGTGTTTTAAAAGGCCAAGGAAAAATGTATGTATCTGACCTCTTAGCCCAAACCAAAAATCATGTACAATCTTATGTACAGGTCTATCCATATGTTTGTAGAAAGCTCTACATTTTATAAGTAGGCAAAGGAGAAAAGAAGATAAGGAACTCTAGCGAATGTGGGGACACCTTCCTAGCTCGGACTAGACATTATCTCTGGACAGGGTTTGGAAGCCCTTCTCTGGTAAAAGATCTGTGGAAGTTTGTCCTCCGCTTTCTACCTCAGAGATCTGAAAAACAAAGCAACATGTTCACCAGTGAGTCAGACTACATTTTCTGGATGTTGTAGCATGTATTTTCTCCAGTATAACCTTCTAGATGCTCACTTTTGCAGCACACGTTTGAAAGCCCATGACATCGCTTTCCTCTGATTTGACATGCAAATAATACCAGCAGTGTGTGAATCAACCAACGCAGGCAGACCAAGTCACAAGTAATATCCAAAATGCAGACAAGGCTGATTTTTTACCAGCTTTACCACATAAATGTTAGATGTAAGAAGTGCCAGCAGCTTCCATCATTAGGATGTATACCTGGGAAAAAGTAAAAGAGGTTCTTTAAACAAAAGCACTACTTAAGAGGGCAAAGTCATTTACATAAGGAAGGATGGTGTGGTGAGTTAGACATTTTCATTAGCAAACAAATTATCAGCTGTCAGAAACCGTTCATTGATTGTATTTGGTATCCTGGTGCTTTATTTTTTTTTTAATCTTTATAAAATCAATATTCAAATCCTTCAAGGTTTAAAAAAAAATTCTTTGAAACTGGTAATAAGTGTTTCCTAGAAATATGTACTATTCCCTGGAACTGCAATGTCAATAGCAATAAAAATAGGATCTGGTAAAATCACTTGAGTACTATTGGACTTTTCCTCAGTTTAGAAGATGAAAGTTAAAGAAGTTTATGGATTAACTGTATCCATTTTTTCTATGGGATTTAAAGTAGTGTATTTTCTGCCAACATTTTCAACATATGGAATTAATGTTATAAATTTAATGGTTTGGTGACATAAAACTAAGGGTTATAGAAAACAAAAGCAAAATTCTTACAGAACATTTCAGTTATGAATGTACATCAAGTTGTGCAAGCTTGAGTTGTAAATATTGTAGCTTATTGCTCACACAACATAGTTCCTCACTAAAAAACTGCCAGAGGAAGAATTCTATGCCCATATCTTTTATAGCAACATTAAAAAAATTCAGTTAAGTCACCAATATAAAAAAAAATGCACTGTGTAGATACAGAATTTTTAATAATTTTCTTGCCATCACTTTTAAAAGATAAAAGAAAGTGAATCCAATGTCTTTCATGTGTCCAACACATGCATCTGATTTTGTTCTTTTCTTCTTATCTCCTTTTAACCTGGGGCATAAAAACAGTGGCAACAGCAAAAGACATCAATAAACATCTAAAGATATCTAAGTGTTTCTAAAAATCTCTGAAATGTACTCTGAGTGGGTAGCCCTCCACAGTAGAGGAATAGCACAAGAGCAAATGCTTTTACTGATATTTCTGTGTAAGAAGGACACTTGGACACCATAAACAGGGAGTTTTTGCATTCTCAGGAGCTGTGCTGTTAGGAAATTCTAACTTCTTGTAGGATTGCTTAAGCCCAAAGGGTGAAAGAATGGTGATTGAATACAAAGAAGTCCACTTACACTTCACTTTGATATTTTACAAATAGCACAAAAGTTTGAGCTCAGTAAAAGTAAAGAGGAACCAGCAAGCCAAAGTCTGTTTTGGCAGAAATAAGAGAGGCCTTAGGAAAGGCTGTCCAAAAGCCATTCAAAAGCCAAGATTTTAAGAGCATCTTTATAGAGATGGTGATATAAACTGTAACAGGGCATTTCTGGAACAGTATAATGCTGGCTTCAGCAACAAAAGCCGTAAGGCAATGAAAGAAGTGGACAGCTGTAATGTTGAAACACTAAAATGAATGAAATCAATGAAATAAAAGTTAATAGCCGAGAACTGTCAGAAAGCAATTAAAAAATATTAAAACCACAGACATTATGCATAAAGAGAGGCAAAATGTTTATGAGGAATGGGAAGCATCATTAATTATAACTATCTCAATTAGCTTCTTAGGATCATCAACTCTATGATTGCAATAAAAAACCTCCAATAAACCTCTTTAGACAGGCTTCCTATGCGCTCCCAGGAAGGCAACTAATGTGCACCCACTAGATGCCAATCTGTAATGTGGGAAAAGTTCTTCCTAGCCCGCTTCCAAAAGCATGCTTTGGCTGAAGTCCAACGCAGAGTAGGAAGCTCAGCCACAAGAAACAAGAAAAACAAACCCCAGAAAAAGGCAGATGGAGGCAAAGAAAATAGATATTAAAGGAAGTCTGGATGAAGAAATTTAAACTCTTTCCGGCCTAATTATGGTGTGCCTCTGCAGGTTATGGACAAGCCAGTCATACCGTAGTGATAGACATTCTCAGGACTTCCCACCCTTCCCTCCTCCCAACATGAATCTCCCAGTTGGAAGCTGGGAGAACCCTCTATGGCTGCAGGTGCACCTCTTTCTGAGAAAAAGGCCAAGGAGTAAGAAGTAGAGTGTATTTGTCAGACCCTTGACACACAGCTGATATTTTCTCATACAGAGGGAGAAAAAGCTGTACATCCAGATATCAAGATGGTGATGCAGGGAACCAGCAAAAGGTTAAGGGTTGAAGTTGTAGCTGCACACCAGCAAGTGGTAAGGTTTTCTTATTGCCCTCCTGCTGGAAGTCAGAGATTCAGACTGAGAAATTCAGGTTCCTTGTTCTTACCCTCTCTCATATACAGGAACACCATAACCATGTTTTGAGTAGGTGAGGGGTCTTCTGTGAAACTTTGAGAATGCTGGATTCCTAAACTCCCTGACTAAACTGCTATAGCACCATGGAGGGCAGGATGCAGAACACTTCCATTGAATGTAAGCAAAATATGTTTCTGCAGCATGGAAAATGACACAATGAGCAATGGTTTTTTCCCATTTTCTTCTTCATTATCACATACTTCTTGTTATTTACAAAGGAAATTATGATTTAACTTGAAACAAGAGCAACATGGATGTGGAAAAAAATTTGTACTAGACAAAAAGTTGGAAACAGCCTCAGACCACAGTAACAGACAGTTCTTGTAGACCTTAAGGAAACAAAAACATTAGTGTTCTTGGTGTAAAGGCTCATCACAAAGAGTAGAGAGTGCTTCAAAGGTGGGTGCACAGAGTCAATGTGCTGTGGTTGAACCCCAGATGATGTTTTAGCAACATGCAGTAGTACTCCCATGACCCACATCTGAATGTGCACATGTGGGTGGGCACACAGTACCCATAGCAGGAGCTGACTTCATACACCAGTAAAGCTTTGGAATTCCTTACCAGTGCCTTGGACTCTATCAGTGAATAATTAAGGTATGATAATCACAATGACAGAACGATATATAGACTTGATAAACACTTGATTTATTTTAACATTTCTTTTATACATGCTTATGTACTCAAAAAAGAAAGCTAATCTAACTCAAAAGCCTCATGAACTTCTGGAGAGACAGCACAGAAGTTTCAACCTTCAGCTGTCTGAGAGAGCATTGCATGTGTACTTACTTCACATGGTTACCTGAAATACCTTTAACAAGTATCAAAGTTTTAAGCATGAAAGTTGCTAAGTTTATGCCACTGATAAAAAAAATAAACCTTGACTGCCATGTTTTCTACAGATGTTTAGCTAATCCTTGTTATTCAAAGTAGTAAATAAAATTTTAATTTACATTTGCTTGCAAAAAATTTAAATAAAATTAACAATCTGATTCAAACATTCATAACTGAAAATTATTTAAATTATTTAAAGGTGACTTTTTGTAATCCAGAAAAAACAAAATGTATCATCAAGATTATAGACAACAAAAGCAGACCAAATGAAAATAATGAGCTTCAGAATGCAACTGCAGTTATAATAAAGAGAAGTGATCTGATAAAAATATGGAGATAAACTTCAGAGGCAAATTATACCAAACACTTCTTTTCATTCTTTTTGATACTACAGTGGAAGGAGTCATTACATTAAAAAAAATTATAATTGAGAAAGGAAATTCCTTTTCAAATTACACATAATTAGGCCATGAACTTTATTGGCACATGATATTGCAAAGAGCAGAAGTTTGGCATTATATATAAAAGGACAGTGCAAAAAATGATCATACACTATGCAGTTTAAACTGTCCTCTTAAAAAAACATAAAACATACCTGCTATATTGCAGGATTCAGAATATCTTGTCTCTACAGGCAAGTTGTTTCATAGCTATCTTCAGTGGAGTCTCTTGCACATTCATTTGTGGATGATAACAATACACTTTAACACAGGAATTGGGATGAGACTGACTAGTTTAATTAACTCTGGCAATTTCTAAGGAGTTGAACACTAGAGTTGCATGTAATGCAAACCTGATGAAGCATTAGATTATAAAGAATGCAAATTGGCTTAGTATGCCAGAGGTGCTAATGCTGCAGAATTCGTATTGAAAAAATGGAGTATACTTCTACTAGACAGTATTTCATCATTTGCTGAACTAATTCCATCAACAGATTTTTTCTTCAGAACTTTCCTTAATATCAGAATCTTCAAATCTTTTTTTCTACCCATTGTGTTTAGTTTTGGGTTTGGTTTTGTTGTTGTTGGGGTTTTTTTAATGAACATGTGACAAAATCACAGAAATGCACCTCTGGGTTAACTTGAGTTCAGACCTAGAAATGGTGGAGATGTAGGTCAGTGATAACAAGTGGAAATGCAGACAGAAATCCATGTGTGTTGAGATGGGTGAACTGTAGGACTCTAAAGTTCTCCAGCACTTTCTGGGAACTTCCAGAAGCACAACATTCTTTTACAAGTGAGTTATGAAATGCAATTTTGGAAAATGTTTTACTAGAATAAAAGAAGGATTTTTTTTTTCTTTCCCTATTAGTTTTATCTTTAAAAAGACTAAAAAAAACCCAGGAAAAGTGAAAACCATAATTTGTTTTGTTACTTTAGAGACAGACAGTACTTAACAAAGAAACAAGCAGCATATTTGACAAGTTTACAGGAAAAAATACAGACTATAATGTAGTTTGTCACATGTAGCATTCCTTGGTAGGTTAGATGAATAGTTTATGAAGACTATTGAACATGAATATGCCAAAAGCAATGCAAGTTGCTGTGAAAACTATGATATTGTACAAGGTAAAATCTACAGCTACGCTACAGAAGACCTACAGTAGTGTACGTGTACAGAACTGTGCAAAGCCGCCAGGTTTTGCTTCACTGAATTCCTGTAGCAAAACCAGAAAATCTTGCCTGTAGGGCCAGGACTCTTAAACGTAGAGACATAAGCATACAAAGGCCTGAAAGGTGCAAACACTGTAGAGTGAAAATAATTATTTAGGAATACAGACACATATTTGAATACAGAAGAATAAAATGGGGACAAGGAAAATGGGCTTAATTTCTACTGTAAAGTAGTTTACAGCAATATGCTTTACACTCCAGAAGAGACACCAAAAGCATGGCAGCTGTATTTCTTGAAAAATTTTGGTGATGAACAATGACTGACCGTTAGTGAGCTTGCCTAGAATAAATGAAGGCTGCTTACAAGACTCCTGCCAAGAACTGGTAATTGTTACAAGCTAAAATGGAATATTAGGTGTCTTTGGTGAACTGTCTGTACTAATGATCATATAATCTCATATGCTGAGACTCGCCAGGTCTTGGCATGGGAAACTTAATTTCTCTTTGTGGTGTGCATGGTAGCTTGACTTTCAATTCTTACTGAGAGAATATTTCTGGCAAAGATTTTGCAAGTGAATCTATGAGAGTTCAGTTTTTATCACAATTTGAGTACAAATCTTCTTTACTGACAAAGCTGACAGCCTCAGATACTGGAACTAAAGGTCACTAAATCTATTTTGTAGGGAAAAAAGCAACATGAACAGAAACAGGAGAAATAAAGTTCTAGGTTTGTGTTACACACTAAATAACAATAACAACTTCTTGCCCTAAGGAACAATCTAATGCTCTGAGATGTTTGGTGCTTCTTCGTCCTGAACAAACCAAGAATGTAAAATGTTCTTGTGTGCTAAATTAATGAATAATTTTTTTTCTTTTCAAGATTAATGCAGGGGGAAATCACCTTATCCAGATATCCATTTGGAACCTATGGGTTCTGTATTTTTAAAGTAAGGTCTACATAATGAAACAGAGACATATGATCATTTAACACTGAGCTGTTGGGGTTGAAGAACTGCTATTTTCTCAGTCAAAAAACCCCCAAAACATAGCACCATCATTACACTTCTATTTCTGTCTTTAGCATACTTCTGGAGACTCAGGAAATCTTGACAAGGCACTTGATGTATATGTTACTGAGCTCTGCTGCATGCCTCATCACAGAGTAGCACCTGGGCACACAAGTAGTCTTTGCACAGCCAAAGCCACCCTCAACCCTCTACAATAATTTACAGTAAATAGAAATATCTCTGAGCACCAGGTCCATTCTATTTAGTATTAACCTGTGACATGTAAAGCAATGATGCTCATCCTGTCCCCACTTGGCAGGCATGTAGAGATAAGGAAACCACCAAGGATAGGAAGAATTGATTTTTTTCTCCCTCAAGAAAGGCTGGTTCTATTCTGCCTATAAAATACATTAAGCAATTTGGCTTTTGCACTAGATCAAGTCTGTAATCCATGGAAGAAACAGTGCTCAAAAACATCAATGAAATCATTGTGCTACAGCCTGTGGATATTGTGCTGCCTCTGTTTCTGGTAGCAATCTCCTGGGTTGAATTGGAACCTGTAAAACTCTCCCCATTATTCCCAGCCAGCATCTGACCTAAGGACTGTGATGTTTGGTTCATAGGCAGATGGACTCTCAAAAAAAATTCCTCATTTTCTAAATTCATGAGCTGAGTGACCTGGAAATAAACAATTGGACCTTCCAGTACTTCCAACAGATGTTACAGCATGAGATATAGAGGGGGAGATACAGAGGGGGAGATACAGAGGGGGAGATATAGAAATGACTGTCTTATTCTTCTATAAATCAAAGCATATCCAGGTATTACCTCAATATTCTGCAAAGGCTCTAATAGAAACTGGATTTTTGTTTCAGTCATATTAGATTTGATTCTTTTCCCGACACCTATGTTAAATGAAATCATTTAGGGCCATAGTAAAAAAAAAAACACAGAAAAAAAACCAAAACAACAACAACAACAACTCAAAAAACCCCACAAACAAACAAACAAACAAAAAACCCCAAAAACCACAAACAAACAAACAAAAAACTCAAAAACCCCCAAAAAACAAAAAAAACCAACA
>VWYP01025867.1:35709-83938 GCA_013400435.1 Pycnonotus jocosus | reverse complement strand
TCCCACCATTTTCAAAAAGCTAAAGTGAAACCAAATTACCCAAGTCATGGAAACTCTTAAATTCAATAAAGCACTTCAAATTTTCATACTCCTTTCTCTAGCACACAGAGCTATACCTTACCATGTAGCCAGAAAACCACCATTCATGACATAGCAAAGTATGTCACCACTCATCTTGTCAAGATCCTAGGATAAGATCCAGAAAAAAAAAAAGCTATCTCATCCCTTCTAAAAATCCTTGGAGAGCTTATCCAAGAAACATTTTCAGAGCAAATGCAACACACCCGCATGTTCCTATTGACCCCAAGCCACAAGTGAAACTTTATGAGGAAGTATGGCTCGCTGATTTTACTGAGGTGTTTCATATACATATATGAAGTGAAATGTGCAGGTACATCAGAGATCAGATTTAGAGGTGTTAAATGCTTTTATAAACTCACCAGTGACCAGCCTCTGGTTTACTGCTCAAACACAGCTGAGTTAAGCAGATGCAGGAAATTCAATGCATCCTGGACACACTGGATTCACACTTCTCCACAAATTAACAGAGCCTGAGCACCACGTCTGGTGCAGTGTCATATCCTGTGGTGTGTGCTCTGCCATTGATGAGTTCGCATATGGTCCCTCCAAGGTTCAGCACAAACCCGTCTCTCCAGACAAGTAAAATTCAGTTCAAAGATGTAAAGCAAGTCTCACGTGTTCTAGATACAAAAGGAGCTATTGCACATACTCAGATTATTTATATATGCAAAGTCGTTGTTTTGTGAGGGTAATGAAAGCTTGCCAGCAACCCTACTCAGGCAGAGAAGAGGCCAGGGGAGAGAGCAAGAGCTGTGAAAGACTAGTTGTAGGCTTAAGTCACGCCAGCTCTCATGGTAGATAGGCGAGTCAGTCAGACAAACATCAACAGACTCACCCAAAGGAAAAAAAAAGCAGTTGAAATTAACCTTTGTTAAAGCTCAATAACTGCATGTAAAAGTAAGGAGCAGTAAGTATTATTTTGCTATTTTAAATGTTTTGTCATAGCCAAATACAAGGCCCTGATCTGGGAGGGCACTCAGGGTAAGCAACAGGCTGCTCCCGGAAGGACTTACAGGCTAAGCAGGCAGGGCTGGGGGCAAGAGAAAGGAAGAATTGTTATCCACATTTTACAAACAGAGCACATTGATGCACAGAGATTAAGTGCTTGGCTCCAGGTCACACAGGATGTGCAGGGCAGACCCCTGGAAATG
Source organism: Pycnonotus jocosus (assembly GCA_013400435.1). NCBI lineage: Eukaryota > Metazoa > Chordata > Aves > Passeriformes > Pycnonotidae > Pycnonotus > Pycnonotus jocosus. The sequence goes on along the minus strand of VWYP01025867.1, from coordinate 82,706 downwards.
AATCTATGTCTCAAGGTGCACTTTCCTGTCTGTCACCCAGACAGGTTTAATTCATAAAGAATAATAATTAAAAAAAATAATAAAAAAAGAAATTAAGAAAATGCCACTTCCCAACAAGTCTTAAACAGGCTTCCAGTCTAGCATTTCCAACTAACTTCTTAGTCTAGCAGCTAAAATTTCATTACATCTTTGAAAACATAACCGTAGCTGTTTTGCCTCGTGCTGTAATATTGCCAAAAGCACTCCTTAACACTGTAATATTTTGCTCTGTGAGAGGTGCCATACTGCCAGCAAGTAACAAAATTGCTGACTAAAATTGCAACCATTGAACAGTATCTTCTCTGTGTCTGTGTGTCTTTTGGCCTAAATAAAGTAAACACACAGCATTAAGGGCCTGATCCTACTCCCACTTAAGTCAATGGCAAAATTCCCACTGATTCCAATGGAAGAAACAGTCAGCCCTAAAGGAACTGGTGGACTTTTATTTCCCTAAATTTCTGGCAGATCAATTCATCTGCATTTTGCAGCCCCAGAATACTGGATGAGAAACAATGTCTCCACACATAGTTTTAAAATAGTGAAGATGAAATAAATTTTATTACTGTGCTGATAGTGTACAAAGATGTAATAAAACCTAAATTAAGACAGGTAAACAGGTCTCCCAAGGCAGTGTTAAAGTGATCATGAAGGATTTTCACTATGGAAAGTGGACAGTAAAGCACGTTCCAATATGTCATGCTGTATGTCATAAATCCAAATATAAGGGTTTAAATTCTTCACATTTTACCATGGTTCATACACAAGACAAAAACCCCAAAACAATGAAAAACAAACAAAACAAAACAAAACAAAGCATTTAAATAAACCCTAGATGAATCACACACAAAATACTGTCCTTGAATATATTATTTCTATTGACATTTGAGTGTTCTGCCTTGCATCTTTGAACAAAATTTGTTACACATTATTTTCATTTTACTACTTTCACTTAGGCAAGTTTATCCAAGTAGTCTTTAAATATGTTTAGTTAATGAAGCTATATCTAGAGTTCATCTATTTAGCTGTTACTTATTTCATAATCCAAGTCAAATCACACCTTCTTTCCCCATGCTTTATCATCTTTCCTTCCATAATTCCAAACAGATTATGAGCTCATCATACTTTTTCTTTCCATGTAGTTTATGACATTTATCTTAGGCTGCCAATGTACTTGTCGTGAAGTAGGATTTGCAGATTGCGACTCCTGCGTTTTTGTCAGGACACTTAGAGTATCAAATTGATGAAAATTTCTCCCAACACTACTTAAGGCATTTTCAGCTGAAATAAAGGTCAACAGAATATGTGGCCTCTGTGTGGACTCTAAACTCTCCTCTTTGCCTAGATAATCTCAGGTAGTAGCCACACTAACAGTTGCTAACAATATGAATCTCCCATGTGGTTTATTGACAAATATAATTCTTTTGTAAACACAAATGACAGGTAACAGTTCTGGTGCAAGAAGGTTCAAGTCCTAAAAGCAGAAAGAATTTTAGATCTAGGCAGAGCCAAGTGCCAATGAACAGCCCTCCAGCCATTATCCCATCAGGGTGAAAGAAAGCAGAATACATATTAGAACTCTAAAGAATCAAGTCCTGTCAGGCACTGCCTTCCATGAAAGAGAAAAAAGTCATGGTAAAGACCTGAGTGCCAGGAACAGCAGCACAAAATATTGGTATGGTTCACAATTGAAAGGTGTGTAAAAACAGGTGCTGAAGGCATCTGAATCTGGGGTAACAAAATATTTCAGTACAATCAGTTGTCTTCTGCAGGAACTAAAAATGATTGCTTCTGGACAGATATTGGATGTGTCTTCTTAGCTGTAGGCATTTAGTTTCCACCATTTGCAGAGAAGACTGTGTACTACTGCCTATCATATTTTTCTATTGTGAAATAATAGTTCCCACACAATCAGTGAAGAAGAATAAGTGAGAACAGGTATTTATGCCTGCAAAGATGCAGCTCTGCTGAACAAAGAGGGTCAGTCAAATAAATTTCTCCCAGAGAATCAGATGCAGCTGGAAGAACATTCAGATTCCCAAAACAAAGGCTAAGCCTGTGCAGATCCAGACATTATTTAGAAACAGTCAAGCAGATAAACACCATAAATGGAAAAATGCTTTTTTAAAATTAACAGATAATGATGGCACAAGTAAAAAATTGTATAAATTACTTTTGGACAAGAAGAAAAATCCAGGAGATTTCTAATTATCAAAGGAGAAAATTAATAACCTTTCAGTAGTAGTCATGGGTCAGGAGAAAAAAATCCAAACAATTATGCAGGGATGAGCATAAACAGCAATCACTTAGGGCTATATCTAATCATAAGTAGGACATACCCACTCTGTGTTTTGGAAGAGAATGAGTTAGTAATGTAGACTTAGGCCTAGACTTTTTTTTTTCTGCTCAACAAAGCATATTTTCATATTTTGCAGGTGTAAGTCTGTTCCCATTCAGTAAGTTTCAAATATAGATGGTATTTGGAAGAAGCATGCAGAGAATTATTTTAGTAATTGTAACAATATAGTTCACAACTATGAAAAAATGAAGTACTTAGAGGAGTTTCTGGTTATAATCAAATAAAAATAAATTCTTTGAGAGAACCTAATTCTTTCAAGCTACCAAGCTGGTGTTTTGACTGAATTAATCCTCAGTACAGATGGCAGGTACAGCCTGAGGAATCTAATGTTTTAAGAGAGGAACATTTGTCTGAGTAATAGCAAAACATGAAAGGATGTGCAGTTTAGTTTTCATGTAGGTTTTGGAAACTATTTTGGTTTGCAATTGCTGATAATATGCTAGTATCTTCATACCAAGAATTATAAGTTTGTGCCTTGAAAATTATATGAAAAAGAAATTCACCAATTGCCTGGGCTTAACTATGTTCTAGTGAGTTCATGTTAAAATGTAGAATGCACGTCTTCTTTTAAAATTACAATTAGCTAAATAACATATTCTTGTAAAAATCGAAGTTATTGTGATTTTACAGTGCATTTATTTTAAACTGGTATGTCAAAGAAGAGTGCTGTCTCTGTGAGCCCCTGCTGTGGTACAGAAATCACAGCTGAAGCTTTGCTCCTCCTATAACTCCTAAGTCCAAAGCCTTAAGAGTTCAGCTGCATCTGGAATAGCAACATCTTCATGTCAAAGTCCAAAACAAACATATTTAATGAACCTTCAACCTCCCTAGGCTCAGCTCTCACTCCGTGACTTTCAGGCAGACCTCAGCTGAAACAACCAATTTGGACTCTCACCAGCAGGCTCTTTGTTAGGAATCAACTCAGCCACCTGCAAAAAGCCTGATCTTCCCTGAGGAGATTCTGGAAGGCTACAGTCCTAAGCCAGCATTATGTATCCTTATTTCAGAATATCTTACCAATAGACACCTAGTCATGTGCAGTGAGCTTGCTATATCTGACTGTAAGCGCACAAGTGATTGCCTACATGTCTACTCATCTGTCAGAGATGGAATGAACCATTATTTTCTTCTTAGTTAGCACACTGAACATATATTTTCCCTCAATCATTTTTAACTCAGAGAGAAACAAAATCAACTTCTCTGAACTTTGAGGGATTACAGACTTTCAGCAAGGTTAAAAGCTCCATTTGAAAATTCACATCTTAAAATTTTTCATAAATTCACTCATATATGTACTTCAGAATCATTAAGGAAATTAAATTCTTGTCTATTTTTATCTAATCTGCTTTAAATATATTTTTCTCAAAACTCCTGTTTCCTCCACAGGAGGGAGATTTCTGACTAGTCTCATCCTGTTCTCAGTAGATCAATCCTTTCACCATTTTTTTTTTTTTTTTTAGGAGCAGTCCCATTAATTTCAGATGGGATTTAGTATACTGGAATATAAGCAGCAGAACTTGCTCACTGGAGCCCTTGATAAGCACAAATAAAGAAACTTGTTCCTGTGTTCAAACACACTGCAGGTTCTGGGCACAGTGCTGTTTTCCCTGCTCAGAGCTTCTCCCCAAAGCCTGCTGACTCCAACAGAAATGCCTTGAAAACTCTCTATGCAAAATATGTCAGCAGTCCTGGAATGACACCATTCCCATTAAATAAGTGACTATTCTCTAATTTTTCATTAGAAAAGTATAATCACTCTCCCGATGGGGTGTGGCAGGCACAGGTTTTCTCTTAAAGATTTTTCCTCTGGCCTCAGGCATCTCAAAGTCTTCAACCTGGGATGCTATGAAGGTACCAAATGGGATTCAAGAGCCTCTCCATTTCAAAACCCCAAATCCCAAGCTCCTATTTCTCTTTATTAAACAAAGAGTGGTTGTCTCCCTGTCCCATCTCTACTTGAGCATGTGTTTACGAGGGATAGTGGTGTAGAAGCCTGTGGTCTGGGCAGAAATGCTCAGATTAGGCAAAACAGTGCTGATTAAAGCATGTATACTACTGGAACATCAAGTGCCCACAAAAGTTTTGTAAGAAGTATTGGGAAGTCAAATGGAGTTCCTAAAGATTTCTCTTACAGTTAAGTAACTTTTTTCCTCCCAACATATACAAATACCTTTTTGTATTGGGATTTGTGATCTACTACTAGAATCCTCATAATCAAATATGCAAAAACCCCTTGATGTCCACAAAAAGTAAAAAAAAAAAAAAAAAGTCTGAAAGAGTTCTAAAAGAGAAGTATTCTAAATATATTCTAAAAGGAATATAAACATATTCTAAAAGAAAAATTTTTCTTCTAAGAGAAAAACTTGAGAGTGTGCGGCAGTAAGTTATTGTAAAAGTACTACTTACATCTTAGGGCTGTAGCATTTTTAATTTTCCAAAGACGTCAGATCTTAAAAAGCTAAGCAAACCTGTTTTTCAACCAGATTTAATAAAACACAAATCAAAGAACAAATGGGTCAGAGGTGTCATAGCCACTGGAGCAAGATAGCAAACAGGACTTAGTACTGATATTCATGTCCCATCCTTGAGACCATGGTGCTTCATGGCCATATCTGTCTAAATCTTGAAGTGTTTCAATATATGAGGGAAGAAAAAGACATTGCTCACTTTTCTTTTTCTATTGCTTTGGATTTCTAGCAAAAAAGCATGAGTCAGCCTGGCTAAATGTTGTGTTAAACATATAAAGAACTACTGCAAAGTATTTTAATTTAATCAAGCCACATCCCTTACAGAATAAACCTCAATTCTTTTTGAAGCATGAGCAAAGGGAATAAGAGTTTTCCTGTCTGCTTTTTGCTGCCCTCAAAGGGGTTAAAAAAGCCTAACACAAAGGAGTTAAGCAATGCCTGAAACGGGATAATAAATGTGACACTCTCTGACTATCAGTAGCAAATATTTGAGCTTATCAAATAATGGAGGAAGTAGTTTAGTTACAAATCAACCAATCTCTCATAAAACAAGTCTTCACACAAGGCGATTTCATTGAACTGGAGACAGCTAAAGGCCACCAGCGGGCAGGACTCGCGCTCCCCGTGCACTCCCCCATGGCCCCGCCTGATTAATGGGGTGGCCGAGCCCAGGGATGCCGACGAGGGACAAGGGAGCCGGCCTTCATATCAGCGCAGTGGCAATAAATAAAGCATCCCAGAGCTGGTGCGAGGAAGTGACTCATCCTCCTGGAACACAGCGGGGTTTGTGCTCTCCCCGGCCGCCCCCTCCCCCGCGGCCCCGTTTTCCTCCGCCGCAGAGAGCAGCGTGTCCCCGAGACTAGAGTAGATGTCACCGCTTGGCACCGGCCGTGCGGAGAGAGGACAAATATGCGAGTGTGCTGTGGATCTGCGAGCAGGGGCCTTAAAGACACAGCGCTCGCTCCGGAGGGAGCATCTGGGCTGAGGCAAGGGCAGCAAAGCCCTTCCAAAGGACAGCTTCCTAAAGGGAGGGAATTCGATGTTCCTTCTCATCTTCGTGGCATCTAAACAATCTGGAGTGAAAAAAAAATAGCGACTTTGGCAAACTGTAACAGACTTTCCTTCCAAAAGTTATGTAAGAACACGAGCAATTCAGACACAGGGGAGCTGAAGCAAAAGGAGGGGATCTGAAGGTGGAGGAGCTGCAACATGCCCATGGCTGTAGCTGGGAGCTACAAGTGTGGTGCGGCCACCAGACGAACACCAGGCAAGCCCCGTGTGGCTGCCAGGAGGGCTGAGCCACACTCCTATCTCTCCACGAGATCCAAAGCCCTCGCCAGCAGCTTCTTCTCAAGGGACATGACCTTGAGAAATAGTCTGCACAAGAATCAATGGAAGCGCAAGGCTATTTGGGGAAGGATGGTAGTATTATTCTGATGGCGGTGTACCTGTAGTGTCAGTTCTAGGCTGAACTCCTAGTTTTGTCATGGCAGGAGTATGAGACCTCAATGTAAGCATGCACAAAAACCATTCATACACCAAATAAATTCATTTTCTCCTTCTGATTAAACAGAAAGTATCAGTAACAAATGTTTTCCTCTTTTTGTTTTTTGGGCCTAATGCAGCTCTTATTTACTACATAATGCATAGTACACTAATTAAGTAAACTTTTGGATTTTTTAACTCCACATGCTTCTATGTAAACTTGTGAAACACATTTGCAAAAAGTAACAGAGACCAATAGCCTCATTTCAGAATGCAATGAAAATTAGAAAGGATTATAATATATGAAGAAATACAGAAAATCAGACATTCTAGTATTTGAGAATACGGTGTTATTCGTGCATATATATCTTATATCAGTGAATCTTTTTCTATATCAATTCATTTGGACAGGCTTTTATGTAGACATACAAGTTAAAATATGTGAGTATAAAAGCAGATTCAAAACAGGTCATGTAACTGCTTTAGTGTTTGAAGTAAACCTTTTCCCCATCCCTGCCCGTTTTGTTGAATCTATTAATTATAACACTGGAAAACTCCATTAGCACCTTGGTGTTCAGTCCTGAATGTGGGCTTATCTTTTCTGGCTAAAAGTCAAACAGTATGCAAACACTTCTCAAAGTAAATCACCTGATACAGCATGAAATCACCTGGTCAGCTACTGTTTTCACTACTTTTGCTGTTTCTAGGGCAAAACAGACTTTAGTGCCTTTTAAAATAGTTTTGAATGGTACCAGAGATTGATTTAAGTGAGCTCATTAATGTAATCTGTGATTTCCACCGGCAAAAGCAGTTGAAAGCTACTCAGCACTGTCTCAGCTGCCAGAACTACAGTGAGGTTGGAAGGCTCCCTCTTGTTGTTGAAGGTGGATTTTGCCTGGGGCAGCTGAATCGCAGGTCATCCATCCCCTGATCCACCTCTCCCAACCCCTCACCCACGGTTTCTGCTCTTAGCAGGAACTGCTCAATAGGGGATGCAGCAAGGTAGTCTTCAGGAGCACTGGATGATGTTTATGTACCAGGCTAGAAACTGAAGAAGTAGAAGTTTATCTGTCCCATTACAAATGATCATTTCTCCACAGACAAAAAAAATTCAGCTGCCTGGAATGGAGGTGGAGGGACAAGGTTCCTTAGCTGTGGAAAATAAACCCTCCTGCAATCTTTAAGCCTTACATTCAAATGAACAAAAGGAAACTCCGATCTACCTTCTGGATAGACATGTTGCTAACTTAAATCCTGAAAGAGTCCATGGAGAGCATGAGTCCATGATAGCTATGTAGGCTGTAACTGGTTTAAAGGTGGCAATAAGAGGAAATGAAAAAGGAATCATCATATATGGGAAAAACAAAACAAATCCCTGCCACTCCACAGGCTGTTTAGGCCCAGATTCATCTACACAGGTCACCTCCCTCATCCCTTTTATTTAAAGAAAAGAGTTCCTAGGTAAAGGGTGTGGGAGGGATGAACTGCTCTCTATATATTGCCAAGTACATATATGTACATATTGGTGTTTCCCCTCTTCCAATCCCCACACCATTGCCTGGCTTTGTTTCCATCTAAAACATATGCTCTGTTAGTTACAGCTTTTCTAATCCTTTAATAAACAGCTGAAATATTTCTTAAAAATTCCATCACAACCTGTCCTGATGCATGTCAGCCTCAGCTGCACACTGGCACAGGGTGGGGCAGGCAGGAATGAGAGGCCGTATAAAATGTAACATAAACAGGGTCATCTCTAAGGGGATTCAAAGGAAGAGTCCACAACAGAAACAGCCCAAACTCGTACCCCAGGGTTAGAACCACTATTGCAATTTCAACACATAAGGTCTGTGAAAGCTGACCTTAAGCCTCTATCCTGTACCCAGACAACTAGATGAAAACTGCATACAGCACAGAGGTGGTGTTGAAAGAAAACAGTTTCTGTTTTATTTTTATCCCCTGAGTATTGCTGGCGAGGCAATGCTGCAGCGCAAGGGTTAAGGGCTCTCGGAGAGCCATGGTGCACTTTAGCTGGGGGCGGAGACGCAGCAGAATGGAGGCCTGTGCTGCCTTCCCTGGGAAGCTTTTAGATTAGTGTGCTTCCAGCTGCATTTCCTTGAAAGTGATTTAGTTTCAGCCCATATCAGAATCCTTTCATGGATCCTATTCAAAATAAAATGCTTTAAGAAAAGCACTGTGATGGAGTTTAAAGTAATCCAAAAAGTATGGGTTGGCTTAGAATTTTTGTTACAGCTAAAAGGGCCAGGATTCAGGACAGGAGGATAACTGAAATTATGCCTCCTGTACATACTAAGCCCTTTTTGACCTAAGGCATTTACCACAAAGAACAGAAGGCTTCATCACCTCTCACAGGGCTTACAGTAAGGGAGGTACTCTTTATGTCCCACTAAGACTTGTTTCATTAGAAGATATCTTTCAAAATTATGCTGAATTAACTCTCTGGGAACACTCTCATGCCAGCTACGATCATTTCTTTTGAAGCACAATTCTGAAAACCTTGTCCCATTTGTTACCCCAGAAACTGCAGGTTTTTTCAGACATAACTGTTTGTTTAAGTAAGGATTATTTTTTAGTGCCAAACCAAAAGCACAGACATAGCTTTTAAAAATATTAAGTGTTCATGAGCAGCACTTATCCTCCAAATTACAGCCAGGCATATGTTCTTGGAGAATTATTTCTTTAAATGACAAGTCTGCCAAGGGGCCAACTGAGAACAATTAAGAAAAATGTCATTGTTCTGGGCACAGAGAGTAACAGAGGAGACATGTACAGTGCAGAGCCTAGGAGGCATTCCAAGTTCCTACCCCAGGAGCAGGATCTGCCTGAGTCCTTGATCCCAGTGCACCTCAGCCCAGACACCTGCTCCAAGTGAACACTGCTCTAAGGAGCATCAGGTGTGGGTGTTGTGGAGCCCTGAAGAGTGTCATGACATGTCCTTGCCAGTAAGTATGGGCATAGCAAGAGATTTATTCTCTGAAAGAGAGCTGTGATCTAAATAAACAAATTGGACAATGGGCTGGAGAGAACTGATGGAATACATACTGAGCAATGGGATTTGCAAGAGTCTTCCTGGTTGTTCGCTTGTACATTTTTCTTCTAGATGAAGTGTCAATTTCTTAAATTACTGGAGTGGGGGTTTGTTAGATGGTGTTTACTAAGCTGAAAGACAAAAGAAAGAAGGGAAATGACACAAGAAGAAGAAGTTTGGAACAGTAGTGGAATGAATCCAAGGCAAAGAGAGAATGCAGGAAAACACTACAGGAGGCTCCTGCATATCCTGACCACCAGTGCAAAGTATGTCAAGATGCTTAGGGTGTGGCTGAAGAGATCTAATAGCAGTTCAGGGGCTGTGAGAAGATAGAATGGAGTGGACTATTTTGATATCAGACCCTCATCCCCTCCCAGTACCGTTTATAGAAGCAGCAATAATGTTTTGAAAATGCAAGCATTTTTATTCCATAGCTTTTGTAGTAAGCATTCTATTGGAAAAGGTCACCATCAGATTGTGAGGGAAACTGGCAGATCAGTTAGAATTTGCATGGCTAAATGCCAAAATCACTACTACTTTATAGAAGAGTTTTATCTACTCTTATTCAAGTTTCATGGGGAAGGAACTCAGAGAGGCAGATTTTTAGGGACCTGAAAGCACTAATTGCATTCCCAATCCCTATCTTAGAAAGCAAATCTGTTCCTAAAAACTAGAAAAACAAGACATGTTTATGAAAAATTAAATTTACTGGTTTGTGCCTAAGTCCTGGTAAAGGAAGAGCAGAATAGAGGGACATTGACATGGGTTTTCAAAGACAATTTTTCATTTTGCTTAGGAATATTTGTTTGTTCCTGATTGCTCACTTCCTAGTCCAGTTGCTTTGTAATGAACAACTGCATAACTGGGTATATACTACTAAAAAAAATAGTAATATTTTCCACATAGTTAGCATTCAAGCAGAGAGCTGGGAATTGTGTCTCATTATTGCTCCCATGGCATAATGCTGGACCTTGTCTGTGCAAAGTTGGATTGTTGGGATGGCTCCCATACAGTGCAACTACCAAACTTTAAAAGAAAATATGCTTTCCACTGATGCTGCTCTTCCATGTTCTATGCCGTGTTATCTCTCTTCCCTATTCCAGCTGCAAATGAACTCTCGGATACAGCATTAAGAGTTTTAACATTTAGGTACACTCAGCAACAGATATTAGACTTTATTCTGAGTCTATAGCTTTCAATCTCATTCTACATTAAAATTAGTTTGGAATGACATGTTTTGTGCACCTTCATCCAAGTTTTCCTTGTCTCTTCAGGCTGAGCACTTGAAAAAGATATGGGAATGCTTCACCTGGCAACCAGCTTGCAGCCAAAGCTCAAGGATCCACTCCGACTTCATCAGGACTTCAAAGGAGAATATCACACAGCTCTGTCACACAAATGCTGTGGAATGGTGAGAGGCAGCAGTGAAGAGGTTTAAGATACATTAACACGGTCCAGGTTTCTGGTTTGTACCTGGATTTGTGAGCAAGAAAGCTTGGAAGGAGCACTAGGGAGAAAGAATGGATTCTGAAGATGAAAGGGAAAATTATTTTCTTTAGGTCCATAGCAAATATTTAGAAAGAATTTCTTTTACACCCCAAATGTCTCCAATTATATTAACTGGCTTGGAGTATCCCCACAAATATGCCCCAAGAAAGACATTTCCTGAGGCTGGGGGAGTGCAGGAGGGAGGGCAGAAGGCGGGAGAATGGGGATATTCGATGTATTGCGGTATGTCTGGAATCCTCTTATCTGTAGCAAGACTGAGAACACCTGGACAACACTTGTCTTCCTCCCCCACCCACCTGTGCAAATTGCTAAGCACACTGAAGCTCAAAGCACTGCACCATACGCCAGTCACATCACAGAGATCCATTGTGACTTCTCCATACATCAAAGAAAAGCCACTGCACATCTTTGCACAAGTACTGAGGGAGGCAGTTGTGAAGGGGTTAAAAGATCAAGTTCTGCTATAAAGATAACAGGAACTGGAGAACGTGCAGCAGATGTTCCATGTGGAGGCACTTAAGTTTACAGTCCCACCTGTGTCCATTTAATACCTTTAAAAGCAATCTCCTGTTCGTTTGTGAGGGAGAAAAGAAAATCGATGTTCCAATCTCACCATCTTCTCACAACATCTGCATCCCACACTGAGGAAAGGGAGGAGGGGATGGGATGAGCAAGACAAGAGGGCTGAAATTTAGATTTAAGGATGTGAGTATACAGAGATTTATGCCAACACACATCCCCATGTGGAAAGTTGGCCATTCTTTTATGAGCAAGGCAACCCATGCTCTGTGCTGGGGAGCAGCAGCCCAACCTTAATGTCAGTGTTTAGAATGTCTTAAGAGCAACACGAACAGTAACTAGTCATGTCACAGAGTTTTACATTCTTCTTTTTGCTTCCTTCCTGCTCACATTTTTACATCTTTTCCAAACAAACCAACTTTATTTCATTACATGTATTGAATTACTTCAAACAAAAAAAGTAATTACGTTACAATTTTATGGAAATATGTGACCAGACAGATAAAGGCTGAAGCTGAGTATGGTCCACCACACAATCAGAAACCAGAGGATCCACGTGGGAGAGGTTTGGGCAAGTTCCACAGTAGTATTTTATTTCCATATATGTGTCCATGGTTCAAGTAGACCTAGAGCTAGCAGAGGAAAACCTACCAGTTACACAGAGCTGTGGGTTTGTTTCTGTTCATCCTACACTAAAGAGATGAAAACATAGCCTGTAGGTCATATCCAGGGACACTGGATACAAAATCTTGCTTCCTTTTTCTAGACTTGCTGGTTACGAAAAAAAGCTCCTGACTGTGACTGCACATAGCTGACACATACATATCCATGATCACTGGCATCCTGAAGTGCTCCCAGGCTGATGAATATCCCCAAACACATTTCTGCATCACTGATGGTTGCTTTCAACAAGCAGCAGCAAAGAGGCAGAAATCCATGTCTTGAAGAACTAAAATGAAGAGTTGGTGGAATGAGGGTAATATGGAGCTTAGGAACTGTGATCTTAAAAGGGAGCAAATTGTTCAGCTGAGTGATGCCGATCTCCCTGTGAACTTCCACTGACATCACTGGGATACTGTTGTGCTGGAAAGTATGCAATTTGTGTATTTATACTGTGACCTGCGAACCATAATTTAACATGGAATTCAACCCCCTGTGCTTAAATGACTTTGACACCCCGAGGCTACAGCAATTCAAAGAACAAAACAACTACTGTCTCGTCAGGCGGGCACAGTTCTTAAAAATATAATGTTACACAGAAAACAAAGGTGGAATAGTTTCATAACTATGTACAACACACCTTAGCGCCTTGTCTTATGCCAGATGTCTCCTCACTGCTGGCTATCTGCCATTTGCACCAGTGTCCCATTTCAGGTCTTGGCACAAACCAAGTCGCTCCTCCTCGTGGCCTTTCTGAAGGAAGAGTTAAAACCAAGCTGGAGGGTAACCATGAGGTACCTGCTTGCAAAGGAGATTGCCTCTCTAGCCAACACTCCAGAAGTATTTATTCTATTTCTAGCTTTGCAACATGCATGACAATGGATTGTGTGTTTGTACTTTTATACTTCAGTTTACCTACCTTCTGGTTTTTTCCCTCATGCAATCATCACTTAAAGAAAACACTTAAAATGTTTCATGTTGAAAAACTGGGATTTTAGTAACACAGGATGGGTTTAGCACAGCAATTGTTGCTCAAGACCTAAGGCTGCAGTACCAGAGAGGTGCTAGCAAACAAGAACACCTCTGAATTTACCTGCACAACTAGATGCACAAACAAACAAATACACAGGACTGCATAGGTACTTGTTGTCAAGTGCAACATTACTGTATTTGAGAACAGCTTGGCATAGTAGCTGCAATACTTTATTAATATAGTTTCTTCAAAGTTCATGCTATAGAGAAACTGGCTGCTACCCTCTCCTCCCAAATCAGGCACCTTTTCTGGAAATTTTTGTGGGTCTGAAAGGAAACACTGTTTGCAGTGAAGTATTTGCAGAGTTCAAAGCTCACCAGTGGAGAACAGCTTCTGGTTCAATGCTAGCAACCACGGCTCTGACTGTGAGAGCAGGCAACAACCTCGTCTTACAGCTGCCACCAGCATAAGGATTCCAGAGGTAGAATCCCATGGGTTCACTTTCACATCCAGAAATCTGATGAGGTCAGGAAGGCACAATCATTTCTGATTTCAGATGAGCTGCCTCAAAAGCTCACAGCATGCTCCTTAAAACTGTAGTTGGGAAACACTGGGAAATACCATTTCTTTCTAGAAGGCATTATTCATGATGAACTGCTGCCAGACCCAGCCACAGTAAGGTCCTACAAAAGATGAAGAGGAGAGTTTATTTTTTCCTCCATTACTTTCCACCATGCTAGCTTGCCCTATGTTATCAGCAAGCTTGGTGGCTGGGATGAGACCTTCCAGATATCTTGCAGGCAGTTCTGGGGGTGTATCCATTGCATATTTGGGTACAGGAGAATTCTGCAGCTCTATGAGCACACACTGGCTTTCCTGGCAGCCTGACCAAGCCTCTTGTTTTCCCACTTCCATCAACAGAATCAATAATTTCAGTCTCTTGTTGCTTCTGTTACATAGTTATAACTTCCCTTTGTATATTTTTCCTGTAATCCCATTTCTCTCCTCTACCAGACCCAATGGCTTAAACTAGGGAGTGTTGCCAAGGGCCCGAGCCTCTCTATTAGAGAAAGGTCTTTTGCCCTGCACTGTCCCTGGGGAAGGGTGAAGGTGTGGGCTCCAGCCACCCTCCCCCACCCCCCTCCATCCCCTCCCCGGAGCCTGAAGGGCCCATCACAGGATCCCTGCTGTGATACCCATTATTGGCCCTATCCACTCTTCCCACCTTGTGCAAAAGGATTTTAGTAATGTAGAGTGCTAGCAGGCTATCTGCTTATTAACCCTTTAGGGCGGAAAGACACACTTCTTGAGGGCCAGGGCGAGACCTGAGATGTTATCTCCAGAAGCTCCTTGCAGCAGGATTTGTGTCCCTGCTTGCACCCACCTTTTTGGTGGCTCTGGTGCTCTGTGGACTGTACTGTGCAGTGATCAGTGGTGGTCTGATGAGCTAAGGGGCTCTTAGGGAGTCAAAGCACCTGGACAGGACTGCCAGGAATAACACATTTTCCCACTAATAGTTGCCTGGATATAGCAGAAACCTCCTCAAGCCCTCTCCACGTATTTTTCCATCTCTTATGACTGCAATACAATGGCCAATAGGTCTCTATTAGAATGAGCAATGAATCCTCCCAGGCTGAAATCCTTCTGCTTGCTTCCTACCACAGTACTTTTTTTTCTGCTAAAAATAGCCTTGTAAGCACCAGTTATCAGGTGGTTACTCTCTGAGGCATGGACTGCCTGAAACTTTCAGGGTTGGAATATACTTCAGAGTCCTTTGGTGCTTTGTCTTTAAACACCTTTCCCCTTCCACAGTCCTTTTTTCTTTTTTCACTGACTTGCTCCTTCCTGGCATGCAAGTTACCATAGAAAACATTCTTAACTTGCCCTATATCTGATATTTATTTATGCTTTCTTCTCTATTCCTGTTAGCCAAGAAATAATTCTCTGCCTTATCTACAACTGAAACCAGAAAAAAGCAGGAAGGAGAAGCCACAGTTTCAGGACTGTGAAGGGTTTTCTCTTGCTTGTTTTTATTTTTTTTTTTGTTGGTGGTGTTTTTTGTTGTTTTTTTTTTCCTGTGGTTATTATTTTTCCATTTTTTAAGATGAATAAAGATTACCGCAGCACTGAATTAAAGCATTTGCTATAGTGTAAAATCTTTGGGGTTTTAAAAGTAGAGAAAACTTATTAAATGCTTTTTAAAATTTTTCCCACTGACCACAAATGGGAACTCTTTTGAGTCCTCTTGGTAAAATCTTGGGCTTTTGATGTTGATCAGAAGGGGTCCTTTGATGCCTCTTGTTTATTGTTGAGAAGAAGCAGAACGGAAGGAAGCAGAATTGCTCAATATACTCCTGTTTATATTCCTGTTTTCTTTTGGGATGACATTTGAACTATTTCAAGTAGATTAACTCATTACCTTAAAGCAAAGTATTGTCTGGGAGAGCAAGAGGACAATCTGCTGAATGAGTCCAGTTTTACACCCAGTTTTGCTGTCTAGACTTGCACTGCAGAAAGGTAGATTTATGGATGCTGGAGAATGTAGTGGTTAGCTCTGCTGAGTGCAAAGGCAGCTCAGTGGTAGTATGGATGCCCAGACAGCAGTGGTTGCATATTTGCATGTAGCATCTAGTACATTAATTACTGTTTTGCCAGAATCCTGCAACATAGACAGAACTTCTCTGAATCTCTAAAGTTAAAAGAAACAGCAATTGCCTCTGGCAGTACAGCATTTACGAAATCAAATGCATGTGTTCTATACATGTAGTGCTACACGTGTACCACTGTTCTATAAAAGTGCATCTGTGCCTTATCTTGGATCGGATGTCATCATCATCTTTGTATGGCATTTACTGGCAGAATACCACCAGAAATTAAGCAAACATACACTTATTACTGCCCAGCATTTATCTCCATATTGCTAATAAAAACCAGATCTGTAACATCTGAATCTCCTTAAATAGTATGAACTAGCATGTGGCCAAGTTGCTGGTTACCAGGCTGACCAGGGATTGCTGCTATTGTCTGCTCTTTTACTCCGGCCTTACCTGGCATACCAAGTGCCAGTGATTCACTCAATTTGCATTCTAGAAGGCAGAAGGAGTCTGAAGTGGTAATTAGGCTCTCCATTGCCTTGCAAGTTTTATTACTGTAGATATCCAGAATCTGATTCTCTCTTGCAGGTTGACAGTGTGCTGGGCAGAGCCGTTAATTGCAACAAAGGTGCAGATTTACACTTGTAAAGAGAACTGATGCTGTCAGTGGTAATGATAGAGATAGAAGAAAGGTAAAACTTTATTCTCCAATTGACTCCAGAAA
This sequence comes from Pycnonotus jocosus, assembly GCA_013400435.1. Classification (NCBI taxonomy): domain Eukaryota; kingdom Metazoa; phylum Chordata; class Aves; order Passeriformes; family Pycnonotidae; genus Pycnonotus; species Pycnonotus jocosus. Next base: position 66,333 of record VWYP01025867.1, on the reverse strand, counting down.
ATGTATACTCTAGACCTGAGATTGTAGTGGTTTATGGTCGTGTAAATTTGCTTAAATAGTTAAAGCAGAGTCTGCCAAAGAAAACAAGATGCATAAAATATCTTACCTTTTTTTTTTTTTTTTTTTTCAGATGAGTGGGATGTCTTTCCTCTTGGTGCTGTTCATTTGTTTGAAATAAAAAAAAAAGCAAACTCGAAACAGCTAACCAGGAGAAAACAGCCCTATGGGGAGACTTCTTCTTCCAGCTTAGATAAACATGCAAAATGGGCTCAGATGAGATGAGGCAATAATGCTTCTTCCTCTACTTGCAAAACACCCATTGTTTCCTCTTTCCTGTAAACTAGGGCAACTGGAAGATACAGAGGAGTGTTGACTGGGACACTAAGGGAGAGATCAATATCATTCACTTCAGAGGTTTTGAGATGAGCATCTGTCTATTCCACCTGCTGTGAACTTTTGTTTGCTGTAGAGTATTACCTGCAGTAGAGGTATTTCTTCAGATGTTATGGAAACTAGGACTAAATCCAGTTTACAAAGCCAGCAAGAATGCCAGGATTTACCATGAAATGGGATTTCTTAGTAAAATGTATTCACTCATATTTGACAGGAAATTTTAGTAGCTAAATTTGTATTGATGGACAGAGCAAAAGTGAAGATATTTGCCCGGGTTTTACAGCAGCATGTTTCTCTGATAGGTAAGCATTATAAATATACAGGAAGGACATCCAGAAATAATAAATGAAAACAAGAGACTAAGATGAGGTCTCAAATTCTCTAAGCAGTGGAAATACAACAAACATAGCACATGCCAACAAACATAGCTCAGTTATTCCCATCCTTGAGTACTTTGCATCTCCTGTAGCTCAGTCAAATTGTACAAATACCCTTAAGCAATGATACAGTGCCTGCCACCTTAACATCTGATTGATGTTTGTGCTTGTCTTATAGCTACTGAGAGAGTGTGTATAGAAATGTAGCTGATTTCCAAGTGTAGCAACATCTAGTTTTGAAATGACTAGCTAGATCTTCACATTTATAGTTCCAGGCAGTACAGATGCCATTTTCTGGGATTCATATGGAATTCTCCACAGCAGTCACTGTCTGACAGTAGTTGGACTATTATGAACCTACATTTATTTGAAACTAGGCTATTTGGCCTTAACTTATTTTAATTTGCTTTCCATCCTTTTACATCCCTCAAGACCTCATATTAGTAGCTGGTGGATCCAAATGCTGTTGTTTTTCTACTTCCTCTTTCTCTGGTATTAGCAACTTGTAGTCGTGGAGTAGTTTGTCAGCTACTGACAAGATGCTTCTTCCTTGTTTTTTGTAAAAGTTATGTCAGTGTTAGTGTCATGCTCATGTGACACTACATTGCTTTACTGTTGTAGGGTCACTTATTCCAACTTCAAGTAGGATTTTGATAATAAATTGACAGTGGTGGGGCAAATTCATTCACTCCATATCCAGAAAAATGAGAACTGTAATAGGCCTCTTTTAGATCTCAGGTTAATACCCTTACTGACTAGCTATAGAGTCTGTCCCTCTTTTCCTCCTTTGCTTTTTCCTTCCTGGATCCACCTTTACAGATGAAACTCAGCACTTCTCCAATATATCTTAATCTTCAAGGCAAAAGGGTTTGGACAAAAGGATACGATACACATAAACTGAACAGTTTCACCACCAAAGAAAAGCAGGTGGTGCCAACATAGCACTTTGGACCTCCCAGAATACTGCCAACCCATTTAATAAAATATCAATTAAGTCAGCTGATATCTTGGATCTAAAAATCCCTCAGCAAATAAATACTTTTTATCACAAAGACATTGCTTCATTGGCTTTGCTCAGTCTTTGGGTGGAGGAAGAAGAGCTAATTTAAAGAGGAGGAATTTGTGAATACACATTCAAACTGATGGAAGATTGAGGCTTTTGCTTCATAAGACAGTTTGCATAACTGCTCAGTAACATCATGTTTGATTTACCTGTTCTTTGCACTGAGACACAATAGTGTAATTGAAATATTGAGACAGCAGCCGAGGCAGATTATAAAGCAAGCATCAAAAGCTGTTACTTTTTAATGAAATAAGGAATAGAGTGCTTAAGAAATAAGCTGTTAGTAGCTGCCAGAATACTAGAGAGGTTGTTTTTTTTGAAAGTTAATAACTGAGATAATTGAAATACTAGTGGGAAAATAAAATCTAACTTAAAAAAATGTGAGACAATACAATCCATGCAATGAAAACTTTAGATGCAATTTTTTGTCTCTGTGAGTATTTGGGGTGTTTTTTATCCTTCATTTCTGCTTTAGCTAAAAAAGGAAGGATGCAGTCAATTAGTCCAATCAGTTTGGTAAAACATGAAAATTAGCAGAGAAATTTGAAAACAGTAATGTATTGAAAGAGCAAAAATAAGTATACCAGTCCAAAAGAAAAATAATTTCATACACTGTCAGGATATGAAATGGCTTGGATATACTGAGAAACTGCTGATCAGATAAACATGATATTTTCTTCAAAAGTTGAATGATAAATTTTGCCAAAGTGAAAACTCAAGTATCTAGAACTGCTACTCCACATTGACATTAAACTAATGTGAAAGACCCTAAAAACTAACAAAGAACATTCAGTGACAGATAATAATTGGCCAAATTTTCCACCTTACTAATTATAGCAGTTGTTTCAGTATGAAACAGTTTTATTAGAACCAAATATTTCTGCATAACTGTATTTTTGTTTTGCTTTTTTCTTCAGGTTTCTTCCTTATTAAGGCAGAAGAGCAATACTATAAAATGCCTTTGGGAGAAGTTTTACCACAAATGCTGTTCATATGGAAATGCAGAGTATGAACAAACAGATGGCAATAACAAGAGCTGCAGTCACATAATCACAAGGTAATTTGGGTGAGAAGGTTCCCAGTCCAACCTCTTGCCCAAAACAGGAGAAACCCAGAGGTCAGAGCAGGGAGTGCTGTATTTTTTCCAGTTAGCTCCTGAAAATCTCCAAGAGAGAGCACAGATTCTCCCAGCAACCTGTTCCACCTGTTCAATTTTCCAGCTGTTGTGCTTATATCCAGTTTCCCCTTATATGCTGTTTGTTTCAATGTGCCTGTTGCCCACATTCTCCCACCACACACCACTGTCAAGAGCCTGGTTCCTGCTGACCCAATATTTCAGCATGCCTAGGTCCCTCTGAAAGATATTCCTGCCCTTCAGCACACTGACTGATACCCCCACTTTGCTGCCATCTGCAAGCTGGATTAAGGTATAGTCTTTCACTTCTTCCATGCTTCTGACAGTGACATTAAAAAGGAGAGGTCTCAAAATGCTTGTAACAGGCCTTCAGATAGAGTACAACCCATTAACCTCTCCTCTCAGAGCATAAGGATCCAGCGCTGAAGGGCATCACCCCATTCTGATATATTCTGACCTAGATGGTTCTGAAAACAAGGTTACTGCCTTAAAAAAAAAAAAAAATCCAGTTGTAATCTGAATGGGGAAAAAATTCTTGGTCTATTCTTGTCCTGGAAACATTTTGAAAGGAAGTCTTTTAAACAGTGTTCTTGCTAGCAGGATGTATCTCTGGCCAGCATATACAGAGATGGTCTGTGTTATAAATGATTTTACAGAGTCGCGCGGTTGAGCTGGGAAACTTGATCTGGCGTTCCGGTAGCTAGATCCTTCCAGCACAAGTATAAAAATGGCTAAAATTGTCAGCATCAAACTGTATAAACCATCACCAGCAAGTTCCTGTAGAATACACGCTCCAGCCGTTTGCCCAAGGAAAATAAATGATTCTAACATGTAATATAGATGTTTTATACCAAAGTAACTACCTTTATTTTTGCTAGCATTCACTCTGGTCCCTGAAAGCTCCACAGCATTTAAACCCACAAGATTTGGTTTTTCAGCCAAGTTCAATAAATTTTGCAGCAAAATACTTCTATTTTGCAAGAGATTATAAGAAGAATAAATGCTGCAGAAGAACATAATTATAGAAAAAAAATCTTCTATTGACTGTTACTTCTCAAAAGCCACAGTTTTCCATTTTGTTTGTAATTTTTCTCGAAAGTCATCGATTTAAGTTCATACTGACCTCTAGATACTCCTTCTGACTGATTTCCATAAGACAAAAAAAATGTAGCAGGATGTTGAAAAGACAGGCAGAATGTTGACCTCTTGGAACAATTTTTCTTGTTAGAATTTCCTAAAGGAAAAAAATTTCATCTTTTTTCACTTTTTTTCTCTAAGTGATTAGATTCATTTGTATGTGGTTCTATAAATAATTAAATTAAGATGATGCCTGGTTTGCTGTGAGAATGACAGATTAGTACTAGAAGATAACTGATGCCTAGATTGCCTTTTATACTGTCTTCACCTGGAAATATCAACATGACTTTTTAAGTAAAGAGAGTTGTTTTAGTGCACTAAATTAATATTGAGGAAAAAAAGAAGTAGTCTTCAGAATTACATCTCTGTTGTCCATAAAGGTTGTTTAAACAGCTTCAGCTTGAAATTCAAATATGTATCACCATTTAAGAAACTGAACTGGATCCAAAACATTGACACAAGGCTGTTAAATGTCTAATGTTGCAAAACCCATATTTTTCCATGAAATTTTTATTTAACTGATTGGAGTGGTTAGGAGTCACTCATATCAACAGTGAAGAAGCATGTCTTTTTTGTGTAGTGACAACAACAATAAAAAAATGTGTAACTCAACAAAATAAATTACACGTTTAGAAAAAAAAAGAAGTGGGGCTCTTATCTTTAATTTATATTTCTTACCACTTTTATGGTATCCAGACAGCCATATATTGGGAAACAGTTTTAGGAAGCTGTGTTGGTTTTGGCCATCTAAGTAGCTTACAGAATGAGTTTCTGTTTATCAAAAAACAGTTTTGAAATACATTTTCATAGTGAATACATAAATAAATACTTTCCTAATTAAAATAAATCTATAAGTATTTGTAAAAGAAGTATATTATGCTTAAGCAGCTGACTACTTTATCCTACAAACAGAATATTTGACAATGTTAAAAGTGCTGCATGAAGCCACTCTGCAGTGGTGATGAAGGAATTACTTCACAAAGCCAGTATAAACATCAGATGAAAAAAAAGATTTCCTCTGAAATGAAAAGTTACATAAAATGTAATCTCCTAATATTTTGTCATTTTAATTTTTTTTTTAAATTAAAAAGGGTGTTTTCCTATCAGTCTTTTGGTCTTTCTTATGGCATTTCTTAGATTCACATACTTTTTCCATTTGGTTAAGGCATTTTGGACTGTTAGTGTGTCTTGCAGAAAGAAATAAACACCCAGCATTAAACTAACAAAAAACATTTCCGAAATATGAAGATGTCTTTCACAGCATCTGAAAACTTTGTTTCACAGTGGAGGATGTATTGGATCTGTGTCTGGCTGGATTATTTCAGCCTTAAGCACCAAATAGTTTTTTCAAACACTTTCTTAATCTCTCCTTGTCCTTTTCTCAGTTCATGACAAGAATGTCTTCATTTTCTTTTCCTAGAGACACTGAACCAGTGTTTAAAATAATTTTGGTCTGCATGGAAGTGTGATACATATTAAATGGTATGATACTAATGATCTTCTTTTGTTTAGTATGCAATGATTTAGAAGACCAGGGGCATAATAAATGTCAGCCGAAGGAGAAGGATTTATTTTTCTGTCTCTAATATCTGTCACTGTAATTCTGCTAAGACACAGAAAGAGTGAAAGTTTATTCTGGCTAAAATTGGAAAATATTTTTTATGCCACTATGGCAAGTTTATTTTCCCTCATAGCATCCAAAAGATAAAGACCTGTATTTGCTGAAACTGCTCTAAAACAGATACGGGAGGAAAAAATGTCTGAAAAAGAGTGATGGGAAATGAAAAGGGAAAGAGAAGAATGAGATACCCACAAAAACGAAAACTATCTTATCTACTTTCAACAATTTTATTTTTTTTCAAAACCCTTGAAGAAAATCTGGTCTAGCAGCTGATGTGCAATAGTTGAACTACTCAGCTGCTCTTGAGACCTTACTACAGTAGGAAGACTGTCGTCAATCCTCACATGAGGATACCCATAAACAAACCTGGTTGCACCAAGGAGAGACAACTCAACTTTGATCCCCCATAATTTCAGAGAACACCATGGCACCAGAGCCCATTCTCCTCAGCCCACCTCTCAGCTCCTGATGGTGTGGAGTCATCCATGGCTCCCTTTGTCATGGCTGGAGAATGACTGTGACCTCCAGAGGGTAATCAAGGTCTCTGTGGTGAGATTGCTGTCTCCCTCTCTCTATTGATTATGGAGGTCATTGATTATGACTATTGATTATGGAGGTCATCTGACACAACTGTATTCCTAATTGAGGCACCTCATGGTTTCTATATGTAATAAAACAGAAGGTCTGCTATCAACTATCAATATTGAACAAAAGAGACTGCTGTAGATTAGAGAGGGAAATTACCATAGAAAGGAAGAAAGAAAGAGAGAAAGAGAGAAAGCGAGAAGAAAGAGAGAAAGCGAGAAAGCGAGAAGAAAGAGAGAAAGAAAGAAAGAAAGAAAGAAAGAAAGAAAGAGAAAGAGAGAAAGCGAGAAGAAAGCGAGAAAGCGAGAAAGCGAGAAGAAAGAGAGAAAGAGAGAAAGAGAGAGAGAGAGAGAAAGAAAGAAAGAAAGAAAGAAAGGAAGGAAGAAAGGTGAGTAAAAATTAAAATATGCTTGATCTTTATGAAGGCTGAATGTAGAGATGTGAAGAACTGTGTTTTGGTGCCCACTAGCAAGGGGTCTGCAGGAAAGAAAACCTGATATGTTAGATGGCAAGAAGGGTTGAGCACTACATTGCCCTTCATGCCTGAAACACCTGTCACAGAGAAGGTGAGTCTTTCACTCAGTATCTACTATTTTTCTGCTGTACCCTACCCTGCAGAAAGCTCTTTTCTATGTTAGGTAATAAATAAGTTAATAAATAAATAAACCTCCAATGGGGCTATTTAGTCCAGGATTTTATTTATTGAAGTCTTGACTTTATGTCTTTAGAACTCAGTGAGAAATTGCTCATTGACAACACAGAGCAAGATCGAATCCTTGGGATATTCTTTCCTCCATCATCTTAAAAGGAGACTCATTTGTTATATACAATATCTAGTTTCCATTATTATCTAGAGATTGTTTTGCTCCTATTATAGAAATAATACCAGATCCATATCATTGATATATTTAATAGTCTGCAATTCCTCCTACTGAAGAACAGTTGAAAGGTGAGAGCACTCTTCAAAGAAATATTGAAATTTTTAAGTCTTTTCAAATGCTATTATTACAATTATTCTACTAATACCCTATATAAAAGATTTACCCAAGCAACTAGTCTGCTCATTGTGATAAAGGTTTACCACTCCAGAGCTGGTTTATTGAGTGATGTATTGTTTGCCTATCTGCCAACCAAAATTCAATAAACGAACATTAAAGACTCCATTATAACAGGCAGCTATATATTGAGTATATAATAGAAATAGGTTATTAGCATATTACTCTTCTTTTAAAAAAGTATTTATCTTATTTAAGACAATTTATAATTTTCATTTACTGGACAGAATTTAAGCACCAACAGGTTTTTTTGTCACTCCTCTTACAAAAGTTCGTTCCTCACATTTACTTTTCAGAAAGTAAACTCATACTCTGTTTAAACAGAAACTTGGCAACACATACGATTTCTGTAGGACAGATTAACCAACCTGCTTAGGGGAATGCCTTGCAAAATGAAAACAGACCTAAAAATACCAAGTTCAAATATATCTCCTGGTAGAGAATGATATATCTCTCTGCAGGAAATACCCCCAATTTCTTCACAGTGTTGTCATGAAATAAGAATTCTTAGCTTTAGGGAGAAAAAAAAATAGCCCAACAGCAAGGAACGTAATTCTTCCGGCAAGCAGAAATGAGGTTTTGCAAGCCAGTTTCCATTCAGGGGTTTTTGCATCCTTCTGTGTAAACACTGTTGCACCTCTGACACTACAAAATATTGTATGGGAAGATAAAAAATCCATAAACAGGAAAACATTTATTTTCAACGTACAGAAGGAATCTTCCCAGGAGAAGTAATTGGAGACACGTTCCTCAGTCTATGGAGAATGCTGATGTGTGAGGAGGTACGTTATGAACAGTAAGAGACAAAAGCATTGGACCTACTCTATTCAGCAACTGCAAAATTAGATTAGATTTGAAAAGCTTTACAGTTTCAGAAAATGTGATTCTTTCAATTTTGTTGAATGTACCTGTGTTCCTGTAGGACAACATAGAATAAACATAACAAATTGAACTAAATTTTTTAATTGCTGCTTATCTCTGGAACCTCCAGTTTTTCAAATGAAATTTTTATGTGAAACCTCATTAATGATTGTGTCTAGGGGTGAACACTTCTGAATCAAATATTATTAAGTTATTTTATATTTTTACTGTGTGGGAAAGAAATGCATAAAATAGTATGACTATACCAGTAGTCATGATGATTTTTGGCACAGAATAGGAAAATAATGTTGTAGCAGATTATACCTTTTATAAAACTGACTGGAAAAGAAACATTAACTTTCAGACAAGCCTGCAGTTCAAGAAGCAAATTTTAGTGCTGAATACAGTTTCAGCATGAATAATAATAATAGTAATAATAATGATAATATTAAGGTCCTACTGTTCTAATTAATCTTATTATCTGAGGGGAAAAGTGCTTGGCATCCTTATTGCAAAGAACAGATATTTTAAAGCTATGAAATAACACCTTTGAAGTGGTTAGTTGGAGAAATCAATAAGTATAATGAAACAAGTATATGCATTGAGTCTGTGATTTTAGTGTCTAGACTCACTTACAAAATCATTTTGTAGATATGCTCTGAAGTTCAGGGCTGAGACACTAGTGAAGAAGATATTTTTCAATTGGGAGAGTGAATGGGGTCTGAATGTCCTCATCCTTTACTGAGTGCTTGAACAACGTTATTCAAACTTATGATGATTCCTTTGTTTTATCTTTATAGTTTATACAGGAACATTTGTTGACATGTGAGAAATATGTTACATTATGAGAAGGCTTTGTTGAACTAAGTTGAAAACTGACAGATACAGAAGAAAATGGGAATCTGTATGCAGAATTTTTCTCCTAGCAGAATCATCTGCCTACATTGGGATTTGTCCAAATTCGTTGGACTTTGAATCGATCTTGGGAAAAGAAATCAAAAAATCAATGCTCTCTTTCTTTACAACTTTTTTTTTTTTTTTGGAATTGCAAAATTTTTCCCCGCCTTCAGACTTCCACTTGGGATTATTTGATGCATGGCTATAGTCACTCATTTCCATTTCAGACAGATTTTGCTGGATGTGTTCCGATTTAACAAAGAAATATTTCCATTCCTTTCATGAATCAGCAGCTGTTGCCATCCCTGACAGCTGGCTTAGTCAGGCTGAAGCACCAATGTGTGTTCATTGGATGATACTTCATTTGTTAAATCATTTGACTAGTCATATTGATGAGTAATATCTCAAATGCAATCCAAAAAATTCAGCAAACAGTCAGTGGCAGTGCAAGCCATGAGCAGGATCCACCAAAGCCAATTACAGGAAATGTGAGCTGCTGGCTCTGAGCACGCCTGGGGAGCTGAGACAGGGAGCAGGAAGGGCACCAAAACCAGGGATCTGTATATGAAATTGACTACTTCAAATTCAATGCACAAGCAATGCTTAACTTACTACGGAACTTCAATTTTATTTCTCTTTTCTTCTTCTTCATCCCCTCTCCACCTCCCTTACAGAAAATTCTTTTATTCTGAAATTGTCTCTAGTCCTGCCTCAGTGAAAAGAAACATTGAGGGTTCGCAAAACCAGGTGCTGAGGCAGCCATGGAAAACACGAGCAACATCGTTCTGCAGAAACCTGCAGGATGGGGTCTGGAGGAAAAATGACTCATTATCTGGACAGAAGACATCACTTTATTTATATACAATGTCTTTGATCCCTCTCCCACTATTCTTCTATGCAGCTGTCCAACAGTACATATGAGCCACCTGAAGACCTCACAAGCACTCATTAGGTCCACATGGAATTTAAAAGCCTTGCTTTAGCTCTTAAATCTTGGGCTACAACCTAAACGTGTCCCAAATTCCCTAAATGCTTTTTCTTAGTCTGGCTCCCTAAGGAATGGAAGGCACACTGCCCTCACTGTCTGAGATGGATCTGGTGCCTCTCACTTTAGAGGATGTTGGCTAAGATACATTATTCTCCTAAATTTCATGAGGATATTAGAAAATACAGTACAATATTTATTACATTCAATAAAGTCTGTTCATGTGAAAGCTGTATGAATATAGATGTGTGGATCCTCTCACCTTACTGTAGAAGCATCAAAGGACAAGACTTCAATTCCTAAGGAGGGTTCCTCAGTTTTTATGCTCATGAAATCTGGAGGTTAACTGAAGTAGAACTGGACACAGCAAGCAGATTTAAATGTTGAATATAAAAAACCCGAACCCTAACACATTGGGATTTTCAAGAGTTCAAAAGAATTGAAAAATTCTTATCAGCTGCAATTAAGGATCAATTAAGCCAGTGTGAAATGCTTCTAACTCCTAACCCAGACTGCTTTGCACAGGTGAAGTTGTATGTTGCAGCTCTTGGAAGTGAATGAAGAAAAGTTCTTTTCTGTAGGTATCTCCACCCACCTTAGTCATGCAGTATGAGTAAAGACACCTGTAGCTGAATGTAAATAAGGTCGTCTGATAAGGCTACATGTGGCAGGAATTTTTAAACACTAGAATGGTGGCCTCACAATGTCACTCTGCAGAGCTGGACTCTTGTGTCCACAGACACAGTTTTACTGTGTTATAATGCCTTCTGGATTGTGATAAGTGGCACGCTTACCAAAAATATTTCTGACCAGCACCTCCAGCTTGGCAGTGTGCAGTGGGTGAAATTCAACTGTCTTTCCTCAGGCACTGCTCCACTTGGAGCAGCAGAAATGTGACATAAATTGTTAAGCCACATTTCAGTGCATTTTGGGCAGAGTTTGCATTTTCAGAGTTTATAGCTTTCAGATGAAAAGAGTGACATGTTTCTAGGAAAGGGGCAAACAGTGTGTACCTGTCAGATAAATCAGTAGCCCAGGAAAATCACTCTGCCTCCCTCTAATTTAACGAAGCACAGACACACAAAGCAAACTCTTCCTTATTCTTCCTGGCAAGCATGTCTAGTCTCAGATTTAATCAAAGTGTTAATCCTAGGAGAGTTACACAGTAAGATATTGTACTCAGCTTTGAACATGAAACTTCTAAGTGCCACAAATACCCGTTACCAGTAATATGTTCCCTGGGGACCCTCAAAGAAGCACAGACTGTGGAATGAATAGGCTACTTATTGCCCTCGGTCACACCTGTGCAAGCCTTGCTAATTCAGATAATAGCACCTTAACCCAGGGGCACCAGGAGTGAGAGTGGATGGAAAATGCTAATGAGACTGATAACACTACAAATATTTAAAAGAAAAAACTCTTGTTTGGAGTGCTCAATTATTTTGAGCTCTTTTGCCTTCCTTTTGACAGATCCTGGCAGACGCTAGTCGTAATAATTGCTTTAAAAAAATCAATGGTCATAAATGATAACAGAAGTATTATTTATAAATGGGATTTATATAAAATCAAAGTCGAGGCTGAAAAAAACTCCAAGAACACCAAGTCCAAGCTTTGACCCAGCACCATGTTCACCTCTAAGCCGTGTTACCAAGGCATGACTTTTGAACACTTTGAGGGATGGTGATTTCACTATTGCCCTGGGCAGCCCGTTGCTATGTCTGAACACCTTTTCAGTGTAGAATTCCTAGTGTGCAAGACCCAGTTACTCATATAGTGTGAAAATATAGCCATGCCCAAATAATTTCACCTGAAAGGAACATATCTCTTGATGAAATAGAGACCAAGTCCTATACCCCATTCTGAGTTTGCTCCATAGTGATTTATAGTGCTGGTTCTACACAATGTCCTCAAGTCATCTCTACTGACTGCTCACTGGTAAGACTTCATCTGTTCACATGTGGACTGCTTTTTCTGACATGTCTTGAAGAAAGCTTCTCATGGCCCTGGATCTGTGTATGAAATGGTTTCTACTGATTAACAGCACCATGGAAAGAACAGTGTCCATCCTCTAACACAGGGGGTATTAAGGTCCATTAATTCTGCTTAAGCCATTCTGGAGATATTTTGCTGAGGACAATTTACCAGATATCTTTCCACTGTCGCATTCCCTCTAATCTATTTGTTTTCCCTAGAAAGACTAGAAAAACTAGAAAGATTCTTTCCTAGAAAACTAAGACTAAAAAATGACAAAATTGAGGGTCAGACAAAATAGGGAGCAATGCCATGGCCATCATGGACAAAAACCGACACGATGAGAAAAACTCTCCAATACTTCAAAACATAATATAACTGGAAAGAGAGGTAAGAGGTTTTGGTCACATTTTTGATCTCTGTCTTGTGGTCACTTCTCTTCTGGGAACATAACTCCGTAACCCAATTTTGAAAATCATTTCCTGTTACTTACTCATTGCACAATAGTAGAGTGTAGTTTATTCATATCCTCAAACTGTAACCAAAACATAGGTTACAGACACATTTTTAGTATTTTCTTTCTTTTAATTTCTTTTTACTATAGAGCTCCCATCCTTTAAACAATTTTGTTGTTGTTGCTAGTTTTTTTAACGTAAACTATCAAACATTCCATCTGACCCTCTGTAGCTCCCTGTAACAATATCCTTACTTGTAGAGGTAATTTTTTAATAGTCACAGAAGCAATGTCTCTGCTAGTCAATAACAGAGACAAGATCAGCTTGGATGGGGCTTTGGTTAACCTGGTCCAGTGGAAGATGTCCTTGACCATGGCAGGGAGGATGGAACCTGAAGGTCTTTAAGGTCCCTCCCAACCCATTCTACATTTCAGTGAGACCTTGGTCACAGGCTGGAGCACTGATTTGAAGTCATCCATGCTGCTTACCATATCCCTGGGATGCTCTGGCTCCTGACAGGGAGCAGTGCAACTGCACAGAGGCAAACTCTGCCATGCTACTTGCCCCAGGACCAGAGATTTTTTTCCCTGGCCTGTTTTATGTATCAGTATAGTTGCAGCCTAGGATTACATCCTTCATTTTTTTTGTCTTTTGATTTACATGAAATGTTTATCATTTGTATATGAAAAACAGAGTCTGAATAGGGGCTTTCTGATCTTCTCAACCACTATGATTATTTTGTCAAGATAATGAAATTTTCCATTTGCATATCTATCTACTTTGAATATTTTGAATTCCTAGGAGCATTATGAAGAAACAAAGAGACAAAGAAAACTTCTAAAACTGTAGCATTTAACTCCATATTTCACTGTGTGTGTACCATTTAGCTAATTACTGCAGCATTGAATATGTAGTCCACATTCATTTTTGTAGCGAAATACTGCCAGAAATCCAAATTTCTGTGTAATGCTACTTTCATTGAAAGAAAATTCTCAAAATAACTGCTTTGTAGAAGCACTCTTACCTACCTGAAATTTCAAGTATATGTCACATGCTATTTTGAATGTTAGAAATAATTATTTTGATTTTGCATTTTAGAATATTCGCTATAATTCATACACATATATTCATATGCAAAAATGATGATAATAATAATAAAAAATGAAGTAAAATATAATTCACTTGGGAATATTTGCTTCAAAGCTGAAAAGTAATTTATTTTCATTCCAATGCAAATTTGGAGTAATTTTGAATTGTGAGATTTTCTCATGGGATAGACTTATTCAGATATGACCAGCCATTCCAGGAATTTCAGAATCAGAGGGGAAAGTTTTTAAATTACCATTTTAGTGGAAAATTGTATGGCAACTTTTCAAATCTTGATTGTGTTCCTAAAATAAAAATAAAATCTCTTATTTTTCAGGGCTCTAGCCAATCAACATTTTTTACAGCTGTAGGCAATGTGGTTACTGATGGACATTTTCTGGTTTTTCGCCAAGAAATGAGGAGACCAGAAGTAGTGACTACTTTAGAAAGTGTGATATGTATCATTAAAAAAGGGTCAGTATTTATCTCATCATAGTGCTGAGACTTCCTCGACTTCCTCAACTTCCAGAGGTGTCAAGCTCATTTCCCATACTGTCAAATCAAACCCCACTGACTGGTTACTGTGTCAGATATTAGCAACTTAATTATATCAACTAAACTTAGTACGTGCCCAGGGAAATACACACTTTCAGACCTTGACATACGCTCCATGGAAAACAACAAATAATGCCAAACACATACTTTGTATTTGTCAGCAATAAAAGAAATGCTTGTTGCAATTCAGACATCAAGTGACAGCGCCAAAACCCCCTTCAGTAATGTGTATACATTCTCCAAACACTTTAAAACTCCACTAGCAAACATGCCCAGTGCCACACCGGTGTGAAATTTACTAACTAGGTGATGCCTCAATATTCTTTCTATATAAATATATATATATATTTTTTTTTCCTTTTAAAAGAAAAGACCTGGAGTTTAAAAATGTAATCAGTATTTCCTTCAGCACTCTGTTAAAAATTAACGAGCCAATTTATTCTTTGATACAACTTCATTGACCTTGGCAAATTTAAATTTGGGATGATACTGACCCACCAGGGAAAGTGGAAGATATTTGCAGTAAACCTTAAGAAACAAGCACGTGTACCTCATTGACTTACATTCCTGCTCCCTGTTTGGTCAATGATCATTAAAAGGTCCCTCACAATTTGCAGAAAAAAACCTCAGTGGTTAAACTGAGTTCCAAACAGACCTGAGCAAAATAATTTTTTTCAGTCTGTTTCAGGTGAAGTTAATTTGAGATATGGAATTCAAGAAATATGCACTTAGTCAAGGAGAATCAAAACTTTCACATCAACCGTATTAAAAAGAAAAGAAAATAAATTTAACTCCTGAAAGCTAAATAGGTTTTTTTTCTACTCCATTGTATTTAGAAATCTTTTAAATAAACCAATAATATGTAAAAGAAATCATATCCACAAGTACCAAAAAAAAAGGCCAGTGAAGTGAAGAGTGTTGAGTTGTCATCAGAAAATGCAGGGCCAGATTCCTTTCCTTTATGATACTCTGTATTAAAGGACAAAACACCGTGGCAGGAGTTATGCCACACTCACCTCAGTAACTCTGAGAAATCTTGATCAACAGCCATTCCCAGTGCCTTCCAACCCAGCTAATTTCTGATTCTCATTTCTGGAAAGATTGTACCATTCTAACTGGCTAAGTCAGTGATTAGGAAAGATAGGAATAAACACTAAATTAAACACTGTTGCAACAATGAACTACAGGTCTCTCTTCTCATTACAACTATAGATACATTAATTAGTAAAGGTGACATTTCCTTAATACTACATAACGGCGTTTTTTACCCTCTAGCTATGCACTGTCTTGTGTAAGTATTACTGACTTTTCTGTGAAACATGATATTGACTGCATGTCCAAAATATAAACACAAGAAAAAATTTTCCAGCTTAGCAGCACAAAATAAGGTGATGAACATGACCCCAGTACCTAGGACAGGAAGAAGAAAGGATAGAAAGCTTTCTGCCTACATTTAATAAAGTAGTTTAGGAATGAAGAGATAACACATTTGTTCCATCTCTTTCTACATAAAGAGTGGATGTCCTTTTTCCTGTGGTGAGAGATACAACAGGGGCTGCTTTCTCCTGCAGTTCTATAGCAAGGTGCATAAGGTCTCCACCTATAAGAAACTAAGTGCATACATAACAGCATCAAGAGAAATCAACCCAGTCTCTCTCTTGAATTTGCATTCTTTGAGTGGAGTGGATTATGATGGACCACTCTGTTATGCTAGCTTTCCTAAAATGATGTTTCACATAAGGTGCCATGTATGTGGAGACAGTAAATGAGTCATGCCTATTCTCCCCACTAGTGAAAAAGATGCCTGAATGAATTTGTCTCAGGCCTCAAGTCTAAGCCTGAGAATGCACACATTGGTGAGGCTTCAAGCATAGTGTGAAACAGAATTTTGAACCACCAAGACCAATTTCTTGCAAGAAAGAGAATCCAGCTTTAAACATATGGGATGAGAGCAGCCCAGGTTTTCTCTTGGGTTTATTAGTTTATGTTTTATTAAAGAGTTGAAACTGTCACAAGGATAAAGATGCAAGGAATTTGATGAGCACCATGAGAGCAGAAGAAAGGGGTAGTGGGTTGAGGCTGATTCATGGAAAGCAGGAGAAAGAGAGAGAGAAAGTAGCTGAATTCTCTTCAAAATGTCTGGAAACCCCTTCCTTAGAGGAAATGTGGTGCTTTCATTTCTTTGTATCTGATAAAAACCAATATGAGTACAGTTGACTTGTGCTTGTTAAAGATAATTTGGAAAACAACCAAACTTAGTATGACCTTCAATTAGGAGAACACATGAAAACATGAGGAAACATTTAACAGGCGGCAGAAAAGCCTAAACTGTAAATGCTCAACCCAGGACCAAAAAGAGAGACGGGTTCTACCTTGGGAACTGAAGTTTTATTGAACTTGGAATTCCTTGAAAGGCTTGCAGAAAATGCCATATTTATCATACAAGGCAGTGACTACACCTGGAAATCAATTCTGGAAACACTCAATATGTTCAATGCCTATTGACATAAATGAAAATATACATCAGGTTCTGCTAATCTATTTCATTTAGGTCCGTTCTTTGACCACAATATAGTTGCTTCAAAGTCCAAAGTGTGCCAAAAATTAATTTTCAATACTGACTCTGTACAATAACTATGTTTTGTTGAACTTTATAATTTACATACATACATCTGCTCATAAACTAAGTATGTAGAAAAACCCACATGTATAGGATGTCTTATGAGCACTTCTACAAAATTAGTGATATGTGATGCTTAATTTGTCCTGCTTTTCTCTCACATCAATGCAGTACAATTTGTGGAAATTGTTGTATCTAGTAAAAAAATAAATGTGTGTTACTGGCTAACTGTGTCATTTTAGTACTGTGTAATAAGACTGATGTTTACATAAACAAATCAGTTTTGGTATACAAAACCAGCTAAAAGTGCTGATACATGTCTGCAAAATACTCACCTATAATGAAGTGCCTGCTTTTAAGCCAACTTCCTAACAGGGATCTGCAATTAGAGCTGGCAGTAGTTTTGATAAAGTGACATCACAATTCTGTTCTGAGAATTTTGTCCATTTGGCATTGTAATGTCTCTCAACTCGAACATATCTTTTACATTTCTATGTTCATGTTGTATTAGTACAGGAGGTTCTGATCCTACGAACTTTATTAACACATAGAGGTCCACTGAGAAACTGAAGTTCACTTAAAAGGAATAAATATGGGTTGCTTTCTCTCATGTTGCTTATGTGAGAGAAAGGGCTGAAAAACCAGATCCATTCAGGGTTTGTCTGTACTGCTTAAGCTCATGGTGCACACAATTCACATCAAATAATTTGAACAAATTTAACAACAAAAGAAATCTGTATTTAGTATGAGCTCTTCTGAAGGTTTTAACTCAAAACTGATATCCTAGTTTAATGTCCAAGCTCATGTTCTTAGTTATCATTATTATTTTAAATATTCATTAACCTCAAATAACCAATATAAGATCATATGCTGTTATAATTTAAATGGAAGTGGTTTTTCTCTCTCTTTCTGTCTTTATGATAATTTTGCTTGAAGACAGCCTAACCTCAGTGTGCTCACCCTTGTTGTTGCTAAATAGATACCTTAGTTACAGCTGAAGAAGTGTCATTTAAATTAAGATCCAGGTAAGATCAATAGTACAAGAGCATATCCTGAACCACGGCAATATTAGCCTAGAACATTTCCTCCTTACTTATTGAAGTAATGAAGGATATAAAGGGTGTATTTCTCCTGTACTCACATCTCTCAGAGTGATTATTATTACAGATTTCTTTGTAAAAATTTACAAATATGAATGAGTAGGTTTTTACAAGAACCAATTCACAAGGGATACACATTGTATCACTATACATTGCAGCCATCTAAAAGAGATTTTGAACATTACTGTGGCATATTGTAAATATTTATTATATTTACAATATAAACTTTTCTGTTTCTAAGAGTTCATAGCAAATCTACTATTGTTCTCTTTATTCTTTGCTTTTAATGAGTTTCATAGTTCCAGAATACAGTCTACTAGTTCTGACTGCAAAAATTATCTTTTTTGAACAGAAACAAGTGAACAAGTCTTTCTGATAATCCATTATAATATCTTTATGCAGCAAAATGACAACACCACCCCCCCTCTTTTCACATTTAGACAACAACTAGTCTCATAAATCCTGTACTGAACACAGAGAAGAAAAAGATTGTCAATTTTGCAGCCTGACTGGCCCCCTTATTTTCCTGTTCTAGTTTAGACAGTCACTTGGGATTTTTTGTTCTACTCATCACTGAGACTAGGATTGGGATTCAATTAGTAAAGCATGCATCTATTGTCAGCCTATTTTTGCATTTCAAAACATCCAGGCTAGTCTTCAAATACTCCTTTTAAATATCTTGAGTCTCTTATTGGCCGTGTGTCACACTTGCCTGCCCATATGGGTATCTTCTTTTGGGAAAGAAAGAAGCCAGTACAACTGCTTCATCCTTTATGTGTCATAAAGAAGGTAAATTGCCTACGGACTTTCACTGCAGTTTGATATGTGGGAAAGGCATGTTTCCTTACTAATTTCTTTAAACCATTAGCTTTATTTCTGCTCTTGTTTTGTACTTTTTATTAAAAGAAGGATAATAATTTCCAGGAGTTTGTACACCTGCAAATTGTTAGGTTTGGAACAAGTTATGACTTTTATAAGCTAAGTAGTAGTCAGAAAATTATCTTTGATTTGAGTGCAGAGCACTGTAAAATTGCAAAGTCTTGCAAAGTCCTAGAACAGCTATACAAAGATTTTCTTCACCCATCCTACTAAACTCCAGTGAAAGTGTTTTCTTCTTTCATAACCTGTGAAGAGTGAGTGGTCTAATCTTTTAAGATCTATGTGCAGTCCCTCTTGTTGGAAGGAAAAGGCAAGGTTGCAGAGAAACAACTGAATACAAAATTTGTCTTTGTCATCTACACATCTACTTCTATTTATTTATTTCTACATTTATGATTTACTAAAGGAGGAGCACTAGCATTTTTCACCTATCACTTTGTTTTTACCATGCCATTTCTTCATGGCAATACTTAAATAATTCCAGCATACTACTTAATTCTTAGAATATACCCTGCACTTTAGACATGGAATATGTATTTGGCTGCACCTAGACTGGTTTTTGTTTTTTAGTCCAAAAAAATTTTGTCGTTGTGGTGGTTGATGTCCACTTACTACTATTTCCAACTCTAATACTCAGTTCAGCAGTGCTAGTCATGTTTCTCTTTGTTTGCAGCATGAGCTACATGATGATCCACAGACCTCCAAGCTTGCTTTAGCTGGGACGTATCCAAACTGAAAATCGTATAGTTTTGTCAACACATAACTGAGTCTTTATCCACATTTTTGAAAAGAAGAGCTTATTATTTGGGGTTTAGAGATATGCTAACACAGCTGTACTACACAGAGGCACAAATCAGCATCTCCAAACAATTCTTCGTTGTGAATATCTTAGGACAAGTCAGAGGTAGTTTGAGAGTCTCTGTCATTGCATAATTTAGGGGAAACCCACATAATTTAGAAAAACCCCATACCTATGCAATCTCAGCCTTTCCACAAGTATAAAACAAAGAGTAAGAACCTCTTGTAAGTCTTGTAGAATGACCTACAAGACTGAAGTGTCTTGATCTTGCCCAAATTGTTCTCCAGATACCTTGACCCTCAAAGAGACATCTTGTCTAAATCTAGACCTATATCCACAGTTATACAATATTCCCAGCAAAAAATAAGTATCGGTTTGTAGTTTTCTTCTTTTTAATGTATGACTTGCCAACTGTAATTAGGGAATATTTACAACTTTAAGGTACCTATTTTAGTGTCCTACAAAGGCAACTTTTGGACTATCATATTGTTGCCTTTATTCTTACCAAACAGGCAACAAAAATGACCTTTTTTTGTTTGTTTGTTTTGCATATGAGGGCTCCTTCTTGAATTGTTAATATTTCATATAATATCCACATATATAATTTCCACATATATCTCATTCTTTTCAGCATTCTTTTGAATCACATTTATGATTTCTGGATACAAGTTGTTAATACAACTTCAGTCTGAGGAAGGTATAAAAACTAATTTGAAACAACTTTTTTAAGGTCAAGAATGCAAGATTTCTGTCAAGTGATTTAGAGTAGACATTTTCCTGCTTCTTTAGTATGGCTTTTTCATTTTAAAAAATTCATATATAGATTAAACATCAAATACCAATGAATTGTGTAATGATGTGGGACGATTTCTGAGTCACTACCAGAACACCCCATGATTCATTTACTAAAACTTGAAGAAAGCTATTAATGGCACAAAGAATAGCTTCAAAGTACTGTTCTTCACAGCTATCCCACCAGCTCAGTAAAATTCTACAAGCTGAATTTAAAAGATGAGATGTTTTGTTGGGAGATCAGAGATGACCAAGAAATAGTACAGCTCATGGGAAAGTTTGAGTGTGTTGATCACTCACACAGTAGAAAGCAACTGCAGAATTTTTTTCACAAAGAGCAGTGACACAGATAGGAAGTGGGAAAGCCAGCACAAGACTGCAAAGCTTTTGAAAGCTGATCAGAGGATCAGAAATAACTAGAAACAAAATTTAGGTGGATAAAGATGGAGAGACAGAAAATTAAGATCCCTAACTTTCCTTATGTCAGTAAGGCCAGAGTTAAGAAAGTGGTATAGAAGTTTCATTTTCCAAAAATACATTTGGATTTTTTGTGACTTAGGTCATTAATCTTGGCTAACGAAATCTTACTGCATGAAAAAAAAACCAAGAGGTTTTTGTCTCTGTGTGTGTGTGTAACTACTACTGTGATTTAAAGTGAGAGAGAACAGAATTCCCATGAAGAAACAGAGATATAAATTAGGCTCTGCTGACCTACACTTCTGCCATTCTCCAATATTGTACTGAGAAAAGTTGTAAGAATCTGAAATGTTATAAATCCCAATGCTAGAGATATGACCCCCAGATCCTTTTCACCTTCTTTTCACATCTAAATTCAATGTTCAGAATGCCTTGTCCCAGGCAGTTGTCATTACTGCTGATATGATTAATCAGTGCTAAGTGATCAATGAATATTTTTGCTCTTGAGTATGATTCCCTCACATGCAAAAATTAATTCATGTAGAATTGCAGAGATTATGTGCTGTTATTACCAGTCTCCTGCTCATATACAAGTTAGATTCTCTTTTAATTTAGCTATAAAAAACTAGGAAGGAATGCTCCCCTTCTGCAAGCAATGCCTGTCCAGTAGAGAAACACATTCATGCTTCTTTTTCAGAGCTCTGTCAGTGGTAGTATTTGAATAGGTAGTATCACTTAGGTTCCAGTCAGGGAAGGTGATGATATTGTGTCCTCTTGCACCAAGCTGGAAGTCTGTATGCAGCCCTATTGTGAATGTGCACAGGTGATGTTCTATTCTTTCAGTTAATTTTAAAATCCATCACTTTCATTTATCACAATCTCTGCTACTGCTCTTTAAAGGAACAAAGGAGCTTCATGTGTTGGCAGAGATAACTGTTAAAAAAATAAGATCCACAAAAAGAGAAGTAGAGTGAACAGTGGGAATGCAAGAGAAATATTTTAAAAGTGGAGGGCTTTTTCTTTTTTCTATAATATTTTGACTGTACTTTGGAGTTCTTATTTATAGATTGTCCCACATTTGGGGCACAAGTATTGCTCATGCATCTCATGGCACATACAGAGACATTCTGAATCAGCAAGTGAATTTTAGAACATTTTGAAATATCTTTTAAACATGAATTTTCAGTTTTAATACATGTAGATGAGGTCTTTCATGGCTATGTTTTCAGCTACATATCCATATATGAAAGATAAAGTCTACTGATATTATTCAGTCTACTGAATTATCTGCCTGCAAAAGTCAAATCACAAAAGATGAGTTGTGAATAGGAACCATTATTGTTTCAAAAATCTCAGTACTGTATTATGGATGAAGTACATATTTTCCCAGTTTAATGTATTCCATTTTAAAAATAACTTAAACAAATGGAAGAAAAATCTCCCTCTCCTTTTAGAGAAAAACAATGACACTAATCATCACTGCTATATTGATCTAACTATATACTTCTGCTGTAGATGAAGAAAATTTCTATGTGAGAAACCTCTACACTGCTTTGTTTATGTAGTTGGAAAGAAAACAAATTATTATATCCATTCTTAAATACTCAAGATGTCTTCAGAAATCATAACAGTAGTGGCCTTCATAAGCACCTAACTAAACAGAGAACAAAACTAAGAAATATCTTGCAGGATTTTTGTTTCCCTTTACTCTTGCCCAAATTCCTGATTTACCTGGACTACATTTTATTGGTGACATTTTTCAATCTCAAGGGCCTCAAATTTACTTTTCAGACCTTCAGAAGGCTTAGATTTCTCTTGTTGTTCATATCACTTTAGAGTCAGAGGACCCACTTGAATGTTTTCTGTCTGGGAGCTGTCACTGATGGCTGTGTCTTGGTGCTTTCTGTATCAGCCTGAGGATTATATCTATCCCAGTGTATGGATCCACATCCTAATCTCTAGTTCCCTTTCACAATGACTTTAGACCAGGCTTTGCACCATATGAAACAGGCTTCTCATTACAGCTATGTGACTGCAAAATGGATCCATTGTTTTTTGAAGAATGTGACTGCAAACTAATCAGAATAAGATTTTCATGACAAGTCAAATAAACAGTGGCATATAACCCCCACTGAAGGCTCAGTAATTCTTGAGTAAATTCTCAACTTTATTTGGAGCAAAATCTTCTAGAATCTTCATTGGGGCTAGCATTTGTACTGGTCTTGGTAAAAGACTAAATATGACAGCATCTTAAATCTATAAAAAGATCTGAAACGCTTCTCATGAACCATAAAAGATTTTGCTAAGAAATTAACATTAACTATAATATTTTGTGGTGACAATAACACATACTTGCAACTTCTGGCCTATCTTACTATTTAAATACAGGTATTTTAATATGTAATTTGTAGCATTTTATCAGCAGTTCTACAAAATCAATGCAGCATATCACAATTTCACTTCCAGTGCTGTTTTCCACACATATTGTAGCTATGTCAATTGATGTCAATGGGATTGGAGTGCAACCAACCAGGTAAAACACTTAGTCTCAAAATATACAAGAGTATAATTTAGCTTTCACTGCTTGAATTGCTCTGTGGTATTTTTATTTTCCCTCATTTTATTAACTCCCCAGACCTTCTGTATTGAATGCAGAAAAGAATTTGCTTGCAGACTAATGAATAAGCCATGCCAAGTATAAACTTACAGAAGAGTTACTCATTTAACTGGTTCATATTCATCACGAAACCACGGCTGTGTTCTTATTAGCAACCAGTTGTTCATACTTTAATAAACTACTCATCAGTGTTGATCTGAAACACAACTTTCCATTCTTATTCTGTCATGCTCTGAGCAATGCTTAGAACATAATTCCAGCATCTTGATCAGGGAATTGTTTTAATGTACAACAGACAAACAGGATCACCAGAGCTAAGGACAATGGGGTACAATGGAACCCAACTTTGAACTCATACAATAAAACTGCCTATCTTTACACATGCCAATTAGAAGCTGTTAAATACTGCAGATCACAGCTCTTATTACAATGGGTTTTCAGTACATGGGAAGCCATTTAGAGAAACAAGAGATGATTTTGCTGCATGGAGATTTTGCTGTATTTTTTAATATTAAGACAAATAGATTAACACAGATACTTAAAAAACTTTTTTCTGTGTTGATATTGCTTTTCTCTGTATACTTTCACAGATGTTAAAAAAAGAGCTCTACTAATAACATCCTTTTTGCCTGGGACTCCATTCTTTTTCATCATCTCAAACCAAAAGAGGTCCCTCAGCTGTCATAAACCTGAATGCGGCTCTTGACTTTGAAAACCACTTTTAAGGCACTGCTGTTGTAGAGAATTAAAGGCTAATCAGGTTTTTGTAGGCCAGCATGTTTATCTGTGCTTTTCAGCAACTCAGAGCTCCATATGGTTTTCCTTCATAATATTTTATAGAGCTGTTTTTAAACTCTTTATCTAGAGATTAAAACCAAAGTTTAACCAAACTATGCTAAATAGTATTTTTTTGCCAGCTGTGCTGTGGCTAAATTCTCTATAGGACTGGTATCTGTTACTTTCATTTGCACTTAGTACTTCTATGTACTAAACATGCAGAAAATGACCTCATCAAAAGAGGTCTGACATTCCCACAAGTCTTTTGAAGACTCTCAAAACATAGCCATGTGTTTTTCTGATACATATTTTGTGCCAGAAAGGGTGTAATGAGTCATCACCTCTGCAATATTTAATACCTCAATTAATGTAAAGCCTCTTTCAACTTTTTGCTGCTAGTAAACCTGTTACACTTTTAAATATAATGTTTATCTGATCACCATTGCCAAAATATGCTACTTAGTCAGCAATGTGAGTGTGTTTCTTCTAACTGGTCACCCTAAAAACACTCATGGTTTCTAGTGACTGGCCAATGAAAAGTTCTATGCATAAGTTTCTTGACCTTAGCATGGAATAGCAGCAACAGTAACAATTAATGTGCAATAATTAAATACAGTAATTCAAAATGCAAGAATTTCTAATGAGTACTGACAATGTCTTGAAATTAGTGGGAGATTTTCTCCTGACTTCAGTGAGCATTTGGTCAGGCCAAAGGAAAAATGCTTTTGCTTCTTGCATCTGAGGCTGTTGTTGTGTATCCTAAAAACATGTCACAGCAGCTGTGGCCTCCCAGCCTTAAGGGGAACACAAGATTCGCAGATGCTTGTGGTCGGAAAGAATGACAAAAGTCAGACAAACTGCAAGGGCTGACAACGTTTTTTTGACGTGGAAAATGGTGTGTTAGCCCCTGACCTCCTAGGATAGGCACGCGGCAGTGGGTTTTGGATAAAGGAGTAAAGTGACTGGGAAGAGAGACAGAGAGATATGAATGAGAGAGAGACAGACAGACAGACAGAGAGACAGAGAGAGACAGCGAGATCATGAAAGGATGGAAGAAGGGGAGAGAGAGAGATCACCACTCCTGGCTCCAACTTCAGTTCAGCTGGCGTGTTCATGGCCCTTCAGCACTCACACACTTGGGCTTTTTGGGTTACCTTTTTATAGATAAGTTTTCCCCAACCCGAACGTAAGTCTCTAGCTTTCTTTTCAGGGGACTTTGGTGGTCTTGATCCCTCCTACCCTCCTGCAACATGTCTTTATCTTCAGGAACTAGAACAAGGATATTTATCCCACAAAAGTGATACTCTACCTCCATATGGCCTCCTTCTTCAGCCACATACTCTTCTCTGTCACAGTGTGTTATTACCACTAATCCTTGTTGGACTCCAGCTTATCAGTGTTTGAGACATACACATACAGCAAATCGTTGGTTCTTCAACACTAAATTTGTAATTCACCTGCTTAAAAAATCTGTCTGAAACCTGTTTTCCATACTCTGATGGAAGTGAAGTCTTGAATAAGCATTTGTTTGTTCACTGTGGGCTGGTTGGTGACAAACCCCCCCTATGCTAAAGGACTTACCCTACCTATCAGAGCTCATTGTGCAATAAACTAGATTTCAGTTGTTCAAATGGTATTCTGCATGCTCTAGAAATTGAAAGTATTCATTGCCTTATACTGTTCAGAGTTCATGGAGTGCCATGGCAATGTGGCTATATAATGTGATAAAACTTTGTGCATAAAAGCCTCTTTCAATTTTTCACTGCCTGTTTAATCAGATGCTCAAAATCACCCATGACTTGAATTTGAGGATTTTGCTTTCTGTACCATAATGATGATCAGTGTGGCTGTTATTTTGCTTATGCTGAAACAAAATCTTCAGCAGCATTTAGCAAATTTTTGCTTGGTCTAAAGTAGATCTCCAACATTACCTAAACTAATTTTTCTGTCAGGTTTTGAAATGCTTCTGTTGGAAAAGCTTCTAAAACTGAGGAAGGTGAGTTGAGCTGAGGTGCTGACTGCCTGTCAGAAAAGTACTTATTCATTCAGTCACAGATTCATTAGATAAAACCTCTACTTTCTAGTATTCCATTACTATATCGATGTTATTATACTGCTAATCAAACTTCAAGACCACAATTTGGGAAATAGGTCTTGAACATTGTGTACCACTGCATTGAATTAATGAAATTCAGGATGAGCCTTTCTCCTAATTTCTATAAGACTTGCCCTGGAATTTCATGAGATCTATAATAATCTAGGCAAGTGTAATGAACAGCTGAGATTATGGAGCTTTGACCTCTTTCTCCACCTGTGCTGTGTGTGCCATAGCAATGTGCCTGTAGTTATGAATGACCTGAAATCACAGCAGTGTGCGAAAGCTGAACAGAAACAACTTTCTGCTGCCAGAATAAGCATTATTATCAGGTTAGGAAAATGGGTTTTAACTTCTATTGAATCCCTAACCTACAATAGCCTACTAACCAGATGTATGCATGCTTTGTAGACCACAGATCCATACAATATTCATTCCTCAAATGTCAGATGCAGAAAACCCAGATATTGTCAACTGATTTCAGCTGAAACCATGCATGACATGCATGACACTGTGGGTAATGACCTGCCCTGGAGGGTGTGGATAGAGCAATTACTGTTTGCAGTCCTAGTATCTGAACAGCCACAATGTTCAGTATTATGCCAGTTTTCCTGTATTACATGGATGGCAAGTCAGTGGAAAAATCAATGCAAATTTGACTGTGTCTGTTGACAATGTGAATTTCTCCTTTTTTCCCCCTCTGCTTTCTATATACACATTTAAAAACTAGGGCAATTATAAGTTTAGTAATTGTTTGGGTTGTATTATAATATATAGACAGTTTTGAAGACCTACAAGAAAAAGTGAAGCTCTGAGGTTCATTTTCCCCTAGAAATTATCATGGTAAAGTGCTCTGGTTTTAAGTTTTGCTTTCTGTGTTACATTCAATCACACTGGATAGCAGGTAGTCCTTTTTAAAGACAGGTCCACCGTCCTGTAAGAGTTAATTTCTCTCTATTTCATCCACTGTGTACAGAAAACTACCTTCATTACCTGAAAACTCTGAATAGCTTCAGGGAAAAGAATGTACTCTATAGGCAAAGATAAAAATAAATTAATTTCTGCTCAGCCAGTTAATCAGAATTAAATAAATACAGGCTGTTAAGATGTTCAGAGAAACTATCATATAGTGGAGAAAAACCAGTGATTGTTTTTCAATTCTTAATTCTTAAAATATGTTCCAGACAGAACGGTTAATGCTAAGGAGAAAAATAAAGAAATAGGTTAGCAGAGAGGAGCAGTGATAGAGAAACTAAATATTTCCATAATCAGTTGTAGCTGACCCTTTCAAAACAACAAACTCCAGCATCAGGGGGTCTTGCACACGTTCATGCAAGCTCACTTAATTAATAAAGTAAACGTATAATTTTGAAAGGGTAATCAATGATTCTGCTTCCATATTAGAATGACTAATTACTGACAGCTTGTCCTCAGCCAGGGCACATGTGCTGGCTATGGTCAGCACATCTGCCTCTGCGTCCATGGAGGTTGTGTAGGATTGTCATGAGGAGTCCAGAAAACAAGGAACATTTTTGGTCATGAAGCTGTCAAGTCATCACACTGTCCATCTGACTTGAAGTCTGTTTCTGAGCTTCTCTTATAGGAGATGTATCTTGGGTGCTTGACCATGAACAGGAGGTATGAGTGTAACAGAGGCCAGCAAATAGCATGAGCATGCAGGAGGTAACAAGTGACTGAAAGAGGTTAAAGAATGCAATTTGGACCAGTCAAATTTTGACAAAACGTCAGAAACAGGAAGTAGGTAATACAAAAAGCTCTTATGCCCTATAAAAAGCCCAAATAGAGGCTTGTCTGTGTGCCCCACAACACAGAGCAGCACAACATACAGAAGTCAAAATCCAGTGATTTATAGGAATTTACACCTGTTGGGCATTTGGCTTGACATCAGACAAAAGTTATATTCTACAACTCAGCTTCCTATTGCCCCATCAAGACAGCACTAGACAGTGTTGTCTGAGTTCTGGTTTTTTGCGAATTAAAAATCTTCACTGCATGCAGAACAGATCTTTCTCAGCTGTCCTTTCCTTTCCAAGACCCACCCTTCTCTTAGTTTCAGCTTGCTTTAAGGGTCAGTGTAAACAGACATTTAAACCAGTAACAGGTGTTCCCAGAGAGGCATGTTTTTGTTTCATTCCAGGAGGATGAGGTTTGTGACCGTCTGCATTTCCTTCCCTTATATGAGCAGGACCTTCCAGGCAGAAAAGCTGTGCTGAGCCAATGTCAGCCAGCAAAAGCAAAGTTCGCTAAGGGGATTCACAGCATCACCCCCAAGGTCTTTGCAGAGCATAATGCTGAGACAGGTCGTGAACAATATTGGCCTGACATCTGCAGCCTCCCACATGGGCAGTGCATGCTATGTGTGCTCCATGGGCAAATTCGTATACAAAGAGGAATGGGCTAATATTCCCCTAAACTTCCTCTCTCCTGCAGTATTCAGCAGCAATTGCTCTTCCATCTGTCTCTCGCTTGTCTGTACAGGACCAACACCAAGACCATAACAGGCAACTGGTATCCATGAGGCCGGTTTTCCTTTTTTTGTGCCAGAAAATCCCATGGTTTTTATTAAAAACAGGGAAAGGGGGATGGGGGCAAAGCTAAGATAAATGTTGTGACCAAATATAGGTTGGGTAAAATAAGGGTGAAAAAGAAGTGGTTGTCATTAAACTATTGATTCTCCTGAGGTTTTAACATTTCCTGGATTGTATCATGAGAAATTCCACATTTGATCTAAGAATAACTGTTGATCTGCAAATCCACATGCTCCACAGGAAAAAAAAAAGAGCAAAACCCCCATATATATATTTTGAGACATTTTTGCCTTCAGCAAACTCCTCTGTCTCCCCAATATTTTATACAAAAAGTCTTGATGAGATCTTCCTTTCATCATCTTCCTCAAATAAGCCTAATCCTTACCCTGGACCCCTTGGCCAAATTCCACCATCACCCCTGACCCCAGTAAACCTTATTTAAGTCAAATCTTTTTGCTGAAAGCACAGTATCTGTGCAATTGACATTGTTTTTGAACTTTCCACTTTCCCTCACTGCTTTAAAGATATTCTAATAGCACAATAGCTACGTTCCTTTGCAGGAAAACCAGGCTGTCTTGCTCGGTTGGTCCGGGTGCTTTTGGGAGTTCCTCTCAGAGATCTTCTGCAGATGTGAGCTCAGCTACTAAGAATGGCTGGGCACAGCCCCAAATTTTCAGTTCAGCATATGACCCTTCCCAGAGAGAAGACCTCCAGCCTGTGTCCCAGGTCACATATCTCCTGCTAGCACAAACCAGCACAAACATGCTCTGCCAAGAGCAAATCCACTGGGACTGATTCCCATCCGCTGCTGGGGTACAAGACTACCTTGTGTGAACTTTGGCTACCAGCCTTTGAAAATTGACTTGACATGCAGCTTTTACCTAAAAGTCTGACCTAACTTCTTGCTAAACATTCCAAGATCCAAACAGCTTGAAATAGACCCCAGTCCAAATGGCTTACCAAATAAGTGAAAACAAAAAGGAGACAAAAATTGAGGAGAAAAAAGAAATTATGTGTGTCTTATGCATGATTTGTGCTGAAACTGGTTTCTTACCCTCAGACAGCAGGGAAAAAACAAATCTACTATGTCAAAGAAAAGAGAAGCTGGTTCTCTGCTTTGATTCAGGCCAGATCCAAATGAGTCTAGAAGTTTCCAGGCACGCTCTTGCTGGCACTGATCTCATGTCTTCAGGTTTTAGTGTATATGGCTCACAAAATCTTCCTCTTGTGGGGAAAGATCATGTTCTTGGGAGAATTACAATAATTCTTGTAATGAAAACAAAGAATGTATTTTTGTTTATTTTTCCTAATGGCCCTGATCCAGCCAGGTTTTGCGTGCTACTAACAGATGTTTCTCGTGAGTGACCCAACATCTGGCACAAAGGTCTTCTGTTGTAATTGTTATAATGAAAACACAAAAGACTGTAGCATTACACACCAAGAGCTGCATTTTTTAAATGGGTCTCCTACTTTGAAGTCATGAATGTGTACTCTGGATTTGGTCCAAAGCCTTTGGAAGTCAACAGAAACTTTCATCGATTTCAATGGGTTTGAGTCTGTCCTTTTATGAACTACTGCATCTAAATGTACAAGACAAAAAGAAAACTGCTGATTTTTTTTTTACAAAATCAGCGATTTTTAAATTTATTTTAGTAAGAAATCATCTTGTATTCTTTGATTTCGAACTTCTGTTCACAAGTTTTTCTGCTTCAAAATCTTGCTAGAAAATAACACAAATCACAAGAAAGAAAGAAAGAAAGAAAGAAAGAAAGAAAGAAAGAAAGAAAGAAAGAAAGAAAGAAT
>VWYP01025867.1:0-35691 GCA_013400435.1 Pycnonotus jocosus | reverse complement strand
AGAAGAGAAGAGAAGAGAAGAGAAGAGAAGAGAAGAGAAGAGAAGAGAAGAGAAGAGAAGAGAAGTCCATAAAAGGTCGTTTGACAGCCTGGCCATGACTCACTTTACAAACACTACAGCACAAAATCTTCACTAATATTAACAAGCATTTTATTTCTAAGTAAATTAGCTCTAAGTTCCCATCAAAAGCTGTTCCTAAAGCATTTTTTTTCCCCGTCTTTGCCTTTCAGAAGCTTTCATGAAAAGTCTCATATGCCCAAATAGTACATTTCCTTACCTAATATAAACACAAAAGACTTTTTGCTTTGGAAACAAATGTGGAGGAACAGCTGTGCTGATGAGCTACTCAGAGCTCCTATTGAATCTGCAGCTGCTTCTCTCTGTCCTCAGAAAACTCCTGGCTTGATTGACAGATGTAGAAATAACCACATGAAGAGGAGACCAGATACCAGTCACAGGCTTAAATCAGAGTTGCCTTAAATCTATGAAAATTACAGTTCTTATTTTTAGCTGCTGATGTGGCAGCCATTTAGCCACAAACTGAAACTTATTCTGGGTAGGTACAAATCCCTCTTCCAGAATTTTAAGCCACTTAAAATTTACCCAGGTTTAAACCAGTAGGTTTGCATTGCTGGCTTATCAAACTCATCTGCTAAGTTTAAAGCAGGAAAGAGGTTTATTAACACCAACAAATTTTTCAGGAACGAACTACACCAATTAGAAACTTTTCCAAGCTCTTTTGCTCTTTTGTGGGACTGCTTGGTCTTGTGGTTTCATTAGAAACTTTAGCCATGCAGGCAGGTTTGTATAATTCACGCATACTGATGGCTACCAAAACAGTGATTTTGACCTGTTCCAGTCTGAAACATGCATTGCAGATGTTGATCAGGGTAACTATGTGTCTCACTGATGTACTCTGTAATAACAGGGGAGATGCAAGGCTCATCACTCTTCAAGGCAGTGGCTAAATCTAGATCCTCTCCTCCTATTACTTCAGCAAACCATGTACAGGAAACAGATGCTGTTTGTCATAGAAAATTGTTTTCAAATATTCAGGTCATAGAGTTTGGACCCTAAGTAGCATTTATGTCTTCACACAGAGCATATAGACAGGTTTTTGTCTGGCCTTTAGGGTGCTTAGCATATATCAAGTGAAAAACAGTTTAGCTTGTTTCTCCCAAAATTTAGGGTTCCATGTGCCATATTTAGTGCCAAAATAGTTTGCTGCATTGTTGTCTTAAGATATGACTTCTTTTCTAGAAAAGCAAAAAGGCATTTTTATTTTTTGCTTTAGAATTTATAGTCCTATTACTCCACCCTGAAAATTGTTATGATTATTATTACACAAATTGGCAGATATACAGCAAGTACAGAGGGTGCTTGAAAACTTGGAGAATGCAATTACACAGGGAACACTTCAGGGCTGATGGGTCTGGAGAAGCGGCCTGCCTCCAAACCAGAACAAGCTTTCTCTCATCTATTTTCTATGGGATAGTTACCTAGGAGTGCTGTCTGGATAAGAGCCATCACATGCTTCCACCAGATTTCTAATTAAGGGCATACTGCATTGCACACCTGCAGTTCAGTTTAGATGCACTCAAAATTGATGTTTTGGTTGTGCTTCAGCTCTGCACTGGTAGGTATCTGCCTGACCACCCAGGGAGAGATCCTGTCACCAGTGGCTTACCATAGCCTTGGCACATGAACCTTCTAGCCCTACCTATGGGATGCAGATCTGGTTTGTCTCTGACACCTGTCTCAATTTCTCTGCCCTACATCTAAGAGCAGAATACAATATTTCTTTCCTCCAGCAAGACCAAAAGACCACTCCATTTATTTTTTTTTCTCATGATTCGCATCCTTTTGCAAGAATCCCTTGATTAGGTTTGGTTGTTTGGGTGTTAAAGAAGGAATTTTATTATTGCCTTAAGGGAGGGAAGGCTGCCAATGAACATTAAGCATGTTGTGGTCCAGTTCTTGCACAAGAAGCCATCATTTTGACGCTAACTAACTTACAGTCAGCCCTGGCCTTAGAAGTTCAGTGCTTTAGGCAAGATAGATTTGTTGGGTTTTTTCAAGTTTTCTTGTCACATGCCCAGTTAATACATTCTAAAAACTGATAGATATAAATATGTATGTGTGTGTATGTCTTGGTATGTGATTGTTTATAAGTGCAAAGACACACATAATGGGACATATTTAATTGTCTGAGACAGCTATATTCTAACTGAGGTACATGTTTTTACCCATTCTGTATTGAATTAATATTTGCTCCATATTCTTGGATCCCTTTGGACAGGTCTTGGAAATTATACACACATATAAGAGACCTCAGACAGCTGCCACATCTTTTTTTTCTACGTGACCATAAAATATTTTTGTCTTTCTTCCCCAAGGACGGAACACTATTTGAAAAACTGGGTTTAATATGTAGCTACACATCACTAGTTATGCTTCATTAGTTAAAAAACCCCACTTTTATTTTCTAGCCCTGCAGAATCAGAAGTATCAAGTCTGTTCTTCTAGGAAAAATATGTTCCCATATAGAAGGGCCATAAGACCAGTTTTTCCAAGCACATCAAAAGGTTAAGTAAGTATAACTTTGTCTGTATGTATACTTACCTACAGTCACGTAACTTCATAGTCCAATTCATCATATCTGACTACATATAGTAAAGGTCATGCTGGGAATAAGATTTCTGCATCACTTTCTTGTTTTACAGCAAACTGTATTTTCACTGAGTATAAAACAAGACAGTCTTCATGTGGTCTGAATATTTCCCAACCGTGTTTATTTTGTAAAAAAAACAACAACAAAAAAAACCAACCTTATACTCTAGACCAAATTCTCTGTGATCAATTTTTTCAGGTTTTTTAATTTTCTGAAAGCCCTCTACAGTCAGTTTTTTAATAACTTTCAAAGATTGAGGAGAAGTAAAATTTGGAATTGTAAAGGGTGTCTGAGGAAGAGTTTTCTGCAAAATCTGGAGGACATCAAGGACATCAAGCTGTCTAATGTGACAGAAAGACCATAGTTACCTATCCAGGAAAGGAACTAGAAGTCTGCAAAACATTGGTAACGTGATAACTATCACAGAGACAAGAGGAAAAGTGAGCTCTAGGAGAGCAAGACTGTTCACATATTTAAAGTAAAAGAAAAAAAAAGTTTAGCCACTTTATTGAGTTCCAAGATCCAGCTATTTAAATGCATAATTTATATATTTGACTTTACCAGAATTTATGGATGTCTCTGCATTCGAAATCTACATCACAGATTCAGATGTAGAGGGCTGGAAAATAAATACAAAAACCTACAGAGTGCAAGCCAAAGATGTCTTCATGTCTATTCTAAACAAGTTTATATTCTACCTGTCACACTTCCAGATGAATATTATTATTTTTTTCTTAGACTAGTTTTGTATGGTGACAAGAAGAAAGGGAAACATTTACTCTATTTGTATGGGAGGAAATACAAATAGCTGTTACTCTGGTTTACATTTTAAGTGTGTTATAAGTATTTTGAAGCTGAGTACATCTTATAAGTTATTTTGTTTACTAAATATTTTTACCATTTTCTTTTTTATTTTAAAAAAGTAACAAAATTATGAATTACTTAGATTTTTGTTTATGCATTCAGTTAGTAGTATTTTTGTTGTATTCTGTGTAAATATCAATCTTCATATTATGAAGGAAACTACTTTAATTTTAACTTTTTTTTTTCCTCATCGTCCTAGAGTTTTTTTGAGCAAGGGTAACAACACATCCCCTTCTTGGTAGTCTAACTCACTCAATCTCTACTTACAGTTTTTTCTTTCATTGATTCAGTCTCCCAATGCCTGTAATATGATAAATATGTGGAAACTTGAAAACCGTATCTTGTTTACATGACTATGCAGCTGCCAAAACAGCTGCCATTTCAATTTTTGAAAGGGAAACAAGGGCCTCTTATCTGCTGGGGAGGAAAAATAGACTGATCCTTCCATTCATTTTTAGTGTATCTCAAACAAATTCAAAGACATAGAAGATGCAACATTTGAAAAAGTTATCAACCTCTATGAATAGTACTGAAATGTATTTTGTAAAAATAATTAATATTCTTATAATAAAGCATTTTTATATATCAAGGTTACAAGGAACTGAAAACTGCAGAAAATGGGAGTGCTTCCAAAGAGTTCAACACTCCCACTAAACAGTATCATTTCTGTTCAGCAGCTATCAGACAAAAGAAAATAAAACTAGTGTCGATGGGTCATGGTGGACGCTGTATGTTTCCATTAGCAATGAAGTTTAATATTTTCAAAAAGTTGTTAANGAAAAAATAGAAATATAAATTTTCTTTCAAAATATTTATTTTTAATAGCATTGTTATTGATATTGACCATTAAATCATGTAAAAGCCAAAACACTATAATTTATGCCACTCTAGATAGACTAACCATCAAAAAAATAAAAATATTTTGAAAAAAGATATTTATAATTTTTATGAAAGTGTTGAAAATGTATTTTTAGAAAATATTTTGCTTTTGTTGAATCCTAATTGATTGGTGGAAAGATGTTCAGGGAGATGCTCAAACTCAAGAGCTGAGCATTCTTGGCTGGGAAATAAATCAGTCACTAGTCCATATTTTGCAAAAGGATGCAAGATCAGAATTTTAATAGGGAAATTCCATCTTCTGCTGGAGAACTCTTTGCCGACATAAAACAGCAGAGTTACCTCATCTTCCATCAGCTGCTAGATTTAGGATCAATATTTGCCAAAACGTTGCCAGGGGAGCATAACTTGGGCTACTCATGCTAATAACAGAACTCACAAGCCATAGACAGCTTGTGTCTCAGGAATTAATACAGATGGCCACAGTGTATTTTGAAACAACACTCAGTGGCTTTCAAAACATGCCATATCCCTCCCCACAATCCTTCCAGATCTGTGATGAGTTAAGTTTGACCTTGCCAACTAATCTCTAAAAAGCCAGAAATAGAAAAAAATTGCTTTACTAAGACCTCCCATCATGATCTACCTACATATAAAATATATACAACTTGTATCTCTAAGGACATAATTTAGCTATCTTTCTCTGTCTCATCATGATTATAGCTCCTATAAAACCTGCTGTTGACTTTTAGCTTCTATATTTCATTTCATTAGAACTTGGAGTAGGGGGAGTTTATTATTTGCACCACTTTCAGATACCTATTTCTTAATAATAACTTATTTGTTAATCTTTGAATTTGCACTCTAATCCAAGTTACAATAAAAGTTAAGAAAGTAGACAGTAATTTCTAATTTTCTTTGTTGACCAAATGTAATAGTTTTAAAATTTGAACAATTTAGCTGTACCTCAAATTTTAAATCCTTTAGGGGCAAACCAAGACTTTCTCTCTAATGACCTCTCTCAATGTATTCTGTATATACTGCCAGGAGAATAAAATGTAAATAATATATTTTTCAGCTACATGATAATATTTTTTCTGTAAAGAAGCATTTATTCCTTGAAACAAAATGTTCATGCTACATTTTATGAAACTAGCCAGAAAAAATGATATAGGGAACTGTACACATTCTTCTGACTCCACATTTTCAAAAATAAGAGATATCTTTTAAATAATATAATGCAGCATTCAGGTCTATTGTCTGAGGTTTTATTTTTCAAAGTATGACCTAAGCTGGTGTCCTGTCATTGTTTTGGCAGAACATGAAACAGCAAATATGTTAAATTTGAGTGGTTTCCTGCAATGTTATTCTATCAAACTGGCAATTTCCGAAAGGATTTGGAAAGGAGTTTGCAATTCCTTAGACACCAGGGAGGTCCAGCAATGTCTGCCAAGATGATCTGCAGCTCAAGCTGGTCCTAATATCTGAGCACATAAAAACATTCCTTTTACTCCAATTTATTTTTAGGCCTAATCTTAAACAGATTTGAGAAATCTTCTGAGTATCCACTGTTAGCACTTCCGAATGTAAAGGACTTGATATTAGTATTTTTTATGCTTTGTGGCACATGGAAAAATACACATTGCTTTCTCAGAGGGTTTTAAAACAGAACATTTTAACTGAAAAAGTAAAGCCATTCCATCTAAAAAGAGAAAGCAAGCAATAACCAAAGAGTAGATGTTACAAATAAGGACAGGGTGTACCCTAGGAGTCTTATCTGTGTGAGCATGTACTTAATCTGCAGGCTATGTACTTCACACACTTTTTATTATCACCAACAAATCATGATGTTTCCAAGATGGTAGCAACGTGGAAGAAATCTGTGATTCAGTTGTGGTTTGGAGCCAGCTCAAATTCCAGCTTCTGAAAAAGATCTAATTGGAAACCTAATTCTTCAGCTAGACTTATTGGTCTCCAGCCTCAGAGCAGGGACCAATGCTATGTGGGATAAGATAAGTCTGTGGACTTAGTCCTGACATGATGGATGAAGCAGAAAACCTGTAAACCTGAAATAATTTTGTTTACTTTGTCACTGCCATTTGGGATCACCATAGCCTAGCATCAACTTACCAAAACCTCTAAGAGTCTGGATATGTCAATTATGTAAAACTCATGAGAACTTATTGTCTGTGAATAATATTAATTAAGAGAAAACTTCTCTTGCACGTTTCTTGCAAGAAAGATGTATCTGCTTTTATGTTTTAATGACTTGGCATTGAACGTAACTAATTTTGAAGTGCTAATGAAAAAATATTTTATTTGTTAGCAAAAATAAGGAAAAAACACCAACTATGGAGAAAATCCATGAAAAGCAGATGTTCCTGAAGACTGCTCAACATCTTGCTGGAGAGCACAGAAATTAAGTAATATTTTCTAGGTCATCTCATACGAAAAAGGAAACTCACAAAGGCAGAAGAAACCTAATAAAACATATGAAAAACTATGATAATGGAACAAAGCAAAACTGAAGGGTACATTTTGCGTTTTGGGTTTTTTTCTGTTCTGTCTTGGTTTCGTTTTTTTTTCTCAGAACATGATACTGGCATATCGGTTCTAAGGTAAGTTTGTGCAAAAAATATTCTTCTAAATTCTGTTTCTGCAGTCTAGAAATGCATACTGGTCTAATATTTTCACTATTTTAACAGAAGCAATTTAGTCTTTGCCAACATTACAGGTACTGTCATTAAAATGAGTCTTCTACCTGCACTTATAAAGTTTCTTGTAAGTTCCCAAAATTCAAAATCTTAATTTCTTTGAAGCAAAGAAGACTAAGACAAAGCTGAAATTTGGACAAAAGAGCACATCATAGATTAAATAAAGTTGTGATACTTCACAAGATATATTTTGCACAGGCTTGGTATATTTTGTATAAAACAGATAGGATAGTAGGACTATATAAGGTTTGTCATCTGAAACATATGGTCCTCACTGACTTTTTGTATGTTGACTTTAGTGACATAATCCCAACCATCCAGTTTAATCTAAGTAGATATTTCTTCTCTGTTCTTCCAAGAAAAGGTGAGATGTGAAAGAGAAGGATGCCATCCTCTTGAGATGGAGGCCTTTCTCCTGAGTAGACTACAGAAAATCATGTCCACCTTTTCTCTTGAACAAGTACCAATGGACAACCAGGCACCAAAAATCCTGGTTCCAGGAACAAACACAATAGAGATTGTCTTTGCTGTGTCTATATGTAGTGTATTGAGGTAGAGAGAGAACGTCAAGGTTTTACATGAGGCACATATTCTTGTTCTAGAATGTTGTTTAATGCACGTGGATATGGAGAAGCCACATGTCAAAAAATAAAAATAAGGAGGGAAGATGAGGTAAGGAATTGCCATTTTTCTGTAACAAGACATTGAGAAGATAGAAACAAGTGTCAAATATTATTCACAGAGTTTGCTCAAAATTTTAGATACTGCTAGTGGACAGAAATTAGAGCTCTAACTATGTGTTCGAAGTATTTGTTTGTTTATTTTTTTCCAAATTTCAGTATTAGATTCTGTTGCTTGCATATTTTAGTGGTCAATACTAAGTAACTGAAAGAACTGCAGTTGAGTCGAACCTCTCTATCAGAAGTGCTTATTTCCTCATGCATCCTAGTTACACTAAGGATGTAGTTGAATGAGAAATGGACCATGGAAAATGCCACAACACTATTCCAGTTGTGTGAGGCCTCTCATCCAGGAGCATCCCACAAAATGCTATTCAAAGGATGAAGATCATAACTGCTGCTCAAATTTACACAATTTCACATCATTACATTAAGGTCAACCACATGGTTAATATGTGTCATACTTAACATATTATTTTTGATAGGATGCCAAAAAACTGAATGTGAAGGGAGGCTGGATTGCACGGGTTTCTGTGAAAGATGAAAAGATTCCAGGGATGTTTAATCAGGCAGTTTCAGATTTTTATGAAGATTATGTATTTGAATTGTATATTTCTTTAACTCCTATTGATTTGTCCAAAAATGCTAAGAGAGACAGTACATATGGCAAGAAAACAAAGATTTTTCATTCTTGAGATTTAGTACTGTTAGATAATGAGCGTTTTCAGATCTTAAAGTCTTTAATCTTAAAAAAAATTTAAATTGTAATACCACAAAACATTTGTGTAGGAAGGGACTCCAGGAAGCCATTATTCTGCCTTTCTGCTCAAAGAAAGGCCTGTCCTGGTGTTAGAACTTTTTCTGCATTTCTTAAGAACACAGTGCTTGGAGTGAAGGGCATTTACACAATTTCCTGGACTTTTTTTCAATTTCCATTCAAAGAAGAACAGGGAGAGGAATAAATGATCAAGGGGAAGTAATGGGAATAATTTTTTTCACCTTTGTTATCTGCAGCCAGGAGGAAGGAAAGCGCTGTGTGTTTGTGCCTTTCGTAGCTGAGTACATGGAGCTGCAATGCAATAACAAATGATGCAGGTTCGGTGACCCTGCCCTTAATAGAGGTCTCTAAAGTGCCAACAATGTCGTCAATTGGTCTGCATCCATTGGGACAGGATCTCATAATCCATCAAGCTTTATTAATTTCCCAGGATTAAAGGAATAATTACTGTGCAGCTCTGTGCAGAACACATATCTTTTCCACTAGCTAAGAGTCAGGGTTCTGTTAGCTCTTCAGACAAGCAGCTAACTTTTGAAGATATTGTTGTTCACTGTGGACACTAATTCTTCTTTCATCTGCATTTCAGAA
Organism: Pycnonotus jocosus; assembly: GCA_013400435.1. Lineage (NCBI taxonomy): Eukaryota > Metazoa > Chordata > Aves > Passeriformes > Pycnonotidae > Pycnonotus > Pycnonotus jocosus. The sequence continues at coordinate 26,559 of VWYP01025867.1, read as the reverse complement.
AAGAATTGTCATGTTTTTAAAACCAAACTTTTTTTTTTTTTTTCACTCTAATGCTGACTGCTTACTGAACACATGAGATCTGTTAATGAGTGTTGATTTAGTTTGATCTCAGCTAGGAAATTTCATCTACTCATTTCCTCATCCAGAAAGAAAAATAATTAGTGACACTGATGTGAGTATAATGACAAATCCACATACAATAAGAAGGGAAATTTTGGAAACTTCCAAATAGAACATAATCAAATTATATACTATGGAATGAGGAAGAAAATATGATGTATGGTGTCTAGGGCTTCTAGATAATACTATTGTGTGGTATCAATTGACTTGAAAAAAAAATTGCAAAATGTTATACAGGTGCGTATATATTTATTAAATGTGCCTATGTCTGTCCTTTCCTGTTTGCTACAATTTTGGTGATCCACAAACATTCCAGTTACGGCATTCAGAAGGAAAAAAAAAAAATCCAGATAGAAGGTGTATGCCAGAGATTAATAGGTAGTCAACAAGAGGACATTGTTGAAGCCTAATAGCACTTCAGGCAATTCTTACAGCTCCAGTCAGAGAAACTATTTAGTGTGTTGATTTCATACTTGTGAAACTTGTGTTTTGGGCATGATCATGTCACATTAGATAATTTAATTCCATGCTTGATTGACAGGAAAGTTATACTAAAGGTGGTCATTTCTATAATGCATTATACACTTTCATATGTTTTTACCTTTTAAACAGAAAAACTGATTTTTATTCAAGTGAAAACACTCATGGCTTAAATTAACAGATAGCACAGTGAGAAACTTATTCATTTCACAAAAATGAATAATTTATCAACATACATTGTTTCACCTTTAGAGTCCATGTAAAATAAATCAGAATGCCCCCAATGACTTGACAATACAGACTGTGTCCCAGAGATAAAAATTTCTTGCTCATGTCTAAGAATAATTCTGTGCTTAATAGAATTTTGAAAATATTTATATGCAAACACATTTAAAGATCTTTTTATATAAATCAGCACCTGGTGCACGATTTCATCCAATTTTGGTATGAATGATCCTTAGGAGTGCCTGTGAAGCTCTTCCTATAACAATGAGATTACAGGCAAGTGATTGGGTTACAACATCTTAAGGAGGTATTGACCCCCAACAGGTGATTATAAAAACAGGCATAATTTGCTCTAAATGCAAGTTAATGTAATCCATTCATAATGGTGCCTCATGGTGACTCACGTGGCTTATGGTGATGTTTAACTTTGAATATGCAGGCACTCAAAAGCATCCTCAATTAGCCTCTCATGAGACGGTTGGCATACCCCCCCATATGTGTGTCCTGGTTGTACAGATCTGTGTAGTTCAGTGTGAGTGGAGCTGAGATCATGGATTCATCTGCTGCAGGCATAATAGGAGCTATCAGATTTATTTTTTTTTTAATTAAACATTCAGTTTTCAGTTTGGTTAAACACATTCCTACACACGTGTCCCACATTACAGAAGTAGAAGAATAATTAGAAGTAAAAATGGGAGGGAATGGGGGAAAAAAAGACATAAGGAAAAGAAAGGTGATATGTTCCTGTCACTAAAGACAACTGTCAAATTATTTCCATTTCATCAGGATGTTAAACAGCAAGCTCTGAAGTTAGACACTTTAAAAATCACAAGAGTAGAAAATTCACATTCTATATATTTAAAACATCTGGAAGAAAGTCTCTCATTAGAACTTCAGTGAGAAGTTCTTAATTTCAAAGAATTCTTGGAAAATTGGAAATAACAAAGGGCTGCAGAAAGCTTTTTTTTTTTTTAATGCAAAAAAAAAAAAAGAAAAAAGGAAAATATTAGATAATATTAGCTGATTTGTCAATATAGGGTAGAGTAGATACAGGATTTTACAGACAAAAATTTTAAGACAGACTACCACCAGTAATGGCAATTGTAACAGAGTTACAAGGAATAAAACATTAGGCTTATGCCATGCTATTTAAACAGAGAAAACAAGTTTGAGAAAGCATGAAACCAACTTTACCTAATTCTACATTGCTGCAGAGCCAAATACAATCTATCTATAAAAGTTTCTCCTCTAACTTTAGATTTTAAAGATACTGTAATCCCTAAGTGTTTCCACTTCTGTAGAACCACATGCCAGTTCTCGAATAAGTGGCTCAAATCTTGTTAGCAGTCAAATGGATTTTGTCTGTCACTATGCCAGTGGATTTGCTGAACTGATCAATGCCTTCTTACAACATGCTGAGACAAGGTTCTTCTTTGTACTTGTCCTTCCTATGTTAAAGAATACAAGGGCCTTTGACACTATGTAATTTTTAATTTGTTTTTCTCATATTTGATGTTGCTGTCATCTGGACTGTTTTCTTCTGGTCTCTATTCAGGTCAGTAATACCTTTCTTTTAAGAAGGAGGTTGAAAGTCACAGGAATCTCATCTGGATATGTTAGGGCAAAGTAGAACTAGAACTATTATTTCAAACATTTTATGCAAAGTACATAAATTACTTTGGTGTATAATGAGCTTAAGGACTTCTTTTTCTTTTACTGGTATAACCTGCCAGACAGTATTCTGAGATTTTTGCTTCCCAAAAGAAAGAATTTGGTTTCCGATTCCTGTATATGGCACTGGTCTTTCCAATATTCCATCTTGTTCAATTTGAACACTTTCTCAGGGTTCACTAATTTATTTTAAATTCTGATCACAGACTCTTAAATTTACACAGCCTCTGTGGCCTTGCTGCCATCTGTAAAGGCTATCAACATAAATTCTATTCTATAACTGAAGTTGTTATGAGACAGAATTAATTATTCCAGGCTCAGGGTAGAGTTTTAGATAATCCTATTTGGAATACATTGCAAATATGAGATGAATATATTGATAACCATCCTTTGAAGCAAGATACACAGATTCTCCCTCTCCTGATTGACTGGACCAGATCCAATTTGGAAACAAGCTAGCCTCACTTACTCTGCTGTGCTCCTTTCAGTATCAAGTTGGTACATCATCAGAGGGTGGTACCGGGAGACCAATCTTCCAAGGGTGTTACCAGCCTAGGGATTGCTCAGTGAAGGTCTGTCCAGTGGGTCTGAAAATAATTAGGGAATGTTGGAGTGCATGATTATCTATTACAAGGTTGTGTAATCTACTGAGTTCTCATAATTGCACAGCCTGTATAGAGACTTTCTTTGTGTGCTTGCCTGCCTACATAATTTGTAATGATTTTAGGGCTATCAGACAAGCCTAGACACAACCTCTATTTTTGTAGGCTTCCACAGTGACCAAAGCATCTGGGAAAACCTCAGATCTCTTGTCTGAGATGACCATACTCTTTACGAGTCTTGAGCATTAAGGTGTAAAGTTAATGAGAAGAGTGCACCCAAGAAAATCTAGTTTCTAAACAATGTATTGAAGGTGTAATAGGTTTATTTGGGAGAGGAGGGTGCAATGGAAGTTGCACCTTTCTTGAAAAAAAGGAGTTTTATATCAAATAAAACCATTATTTCATTGCTTGAAAATCACAATACATTCCTAAAAGATCTTCCTAATCAGAATAGAAATTCTAACCACAGGTTTTACATGACCAGGAAATGGATCTCTCAAGTCTGCCACACAAATATGAAGCCCTGGCAAGTATAATATGGTGTTGTACAGTACAGGTGCTTTGTTGAGATGACTTGCTGATGGTAACTTAAGGGAGGAAGATCTATTTTTTGCAATTGAAGAAAGAATTTTGTCAGTGACAAGAAGGATGGCTTACATGCTTCACATTCCTCAGAGCTGAAAATAATGAAGGGAGGGAGGAGAGGGAAAAACATCAAATTTCTACTAAGGAATCAGCAGGGAACTTAATGCAGGTGCAATATTTCTCAAGACAAAGAGGTTTTTTGTTTCACCTTCGTCTTATTCCATGAAAATTAACTCCTTCCCTCTCCCTCTCTTTATCAGCACAAAGTAGATTAAAATGTTGATACCCTTTCCTGACAAAGATATTTTACAGTCTTTAGTCAAGGATTAACTTCCTACAGAACGTAAAATAGTTACATTAAGTTAGCTGAGTTCCATGTAAGTTCATTAACCTGTCCAGTTTTACTAACTGCGCTGAATTACTTTCTGTATCTACTGCTGCAAGACTGTAACCTTGCATACTCTCCCAAATCTATCAAAAGAGCCATATATTTCATTGAAATAGCATATAAATCCAATCATTGAGATGACAACGACAAATATATTTTAACTAAAGAATTAACCAAGGCTGGGCTTAACCCTTGTATTGCTGGAATTCATATTATTTAGCTCTGAACAACAGAAAATGTAGGTTTCCTGCAAGTATATATTTAATATTGTTGGAAAAAACTTTTGTTCTTCTTACCAGGAGTTATTTGTACTGTACTTTGAATCTAGAACAAGGCTTCACTTATGTATATAAGTATCTAAAGTGAAGTTGTCAAGAGGATGAATCCAGGCCTGCCTCATGGTGCCAAACAATAGGACAAGGGGGTTTGAGCAGAAACTGATGCATGGGAAGTTCCACCTGAAAATCAGGAAGAACTTCTTGATTGTGTAAATGTCCAAGCATTGCAACAGATTGTCCAGAGAGCTTGTGAATCTCCCCCACTGGAGATACTCCAGAACCATCTGGACACAGTCCTGTGCCATGTGCTCCAGGATGGCCCTGCTTGAGCAGGGAGATTGGCCCAGATGATCCACTGTAATCCCTTCCCACCTGGCCAATCCTGTAATCCTGTGATGCTGTGATTTTCTGTGCTATGTCTGTAGACTGCCCAGTGGAGGGGATTTTATACTGCACTAACTCCCAAACAAGGTGCAGAATTTGGGAGACTCCTCTTGGCACAACCCAGACTTCAAATATTTAACAGGATCAATGATTCTCAGAGCCTGGGAACACTTTCTAGTGCCATTTAAGCAAGTGTGGACAGCAATTTGACTACAAAACTCATACAAAGTGTGGAGAGGAGCAAGTCCTTTGGCAATGGACAGGAGCTCTCCTGGTAGACATCTTGTCAAGTCTTACAGATATTGAAGCAAGGCCTTTACTATTTGAAAACAAATTTACAGAGTCCTTTAAATGCAAGCATGATAGAAGTCTAAATTGACTACTTGGATCTTTTCTATTTAGGATATTAATATTAACAAATGGAGAGAATTCAGAGGGGTCTGTCTTGCTGAACAAGACTGAGATTTGCAACTCCAAAATATGTAATGAATTACCTATTTCAACAGACTTGTAAAGGTAGATTCTTCCATAAAAAAGAGAATGTCCTTCAGCCTGCATATTGATAAAGTTTTATCTTCAAAATTACTGACAGATAAAAAAATTAGTAAAGTGTGAAATTCCAAACTACAGACAAATATTTATAATTTTTCTGTTTTTCATTAGAATAAACAAAATGACAGAAACTCCCAAGTCTGGAAGCTTATATGGGATAATTTCAATTTATGTTTAGTCACTTGAATCATTATGCAGATATTATTTTGCAGAATTTTTCATATACGACATTAATTTTTTGTGTTCACTCAGTGTTGTGACAGAATACAGAACAGAATGCATTTTATGTGTCTCTGCTTAGATATATAGGTTTTTTATTTTGGTAATGTTCTCAAAATTCAGATGAACTATCAACAAGTATGATATCATTGCATATGACTGAGACCTAGGATCTAATATATAATCATAACCAACTTGTGAGACTTATATTGACTAAATAAGACATTCATCAAGATAAAATCAGATCTGGAACCTCACTTAAAGAAAAATACTAAATCAAAAGCATTTTTTTAAATATCAATGTGCATTAATATATCCAGTAAGGTTCTTCCATAATACATCCTCCTATCCTTAACTGAAGGCAGAACTCATTGTGTCATCTATTTATACATGTACAATTTATAGTTTCTAAACTGGCATAGTGATTGATTTACATGGAACATATGTAACAAACATAATATAGTTCACATGCAGATACAAAATCACTGAGTGTCCAGGTCAGGAGAAATACTTCATTATCTAAACTTATTTGAATTTCAATACTCCTACCAGATTTTTTTTTATTATTATTCTGTTATGTGTAATCAAATGTTTTTGTGTAGAAATCTGTGAAATCATTAATAGAAAAAAAATTATACGGGATAAGCAGTTTATATTTGCTATATAACTCCTCTGGTGATGAAGGTGATTCAGATTTTTTTACTATCATTGAGGAAATGCTACATCCAGGTCTCCATATATCACTACTAGGGGACAGAATTTTGACTGGAATTGTTTATTTTCCTATCAACTTTTGTTCAGGTATTATACAGGTGTGATTTGAAGACCAAAGGATATATTCTGCCCTCATTTGTCACATCGTAACAGCACCTTGGCGAAATAACTGCAGTGCACCTATGAGAAGGCTGACAGAAACACCAACAGAAAATCCATGAATTACAAATGTGTAGGATCTGCAGGAAGTATTTATGTAGGATTGAGTACATGTGTAATCAGGCCTCTGAGACAGTCTGAAAGTGTGAATAACGATTGGATTTCAGTTTAGATTTTGATTTGTTATTTTGATTCATACCAGTCTCCTCCCTGTGAAATCAGTAGAACCACTACTGATTCACACCACTATAATGGTGTGCAGAAGTCAGCCACCTTATTTTTAACTTGTTTTGAAAAGAATTCTGAATAATTGAGGCACTCCATAAAGAAGGAAAATTATCATGTGAAATCTGGAGCACAGCATCTTACATCAAACAGGCAGAAAGAACGTCTACTATTTCACTTTAAAAGTGCAGCAATAAGAGTTAAGTGAAGTAGGAATGATAGCACATAAAGCAGATCACAACAGCTGCATTCTATGTCCACTGCTGTCCCACAGAGAGAAGGAGAGTTAATTTTAATTGTATTTCAGTCGTTGGCTTAGATGATCTGGCGGCAATGCAGGGACTTTGGTACAATTTTGTTTCTTGGCTGTGGTCCACTTTGCCTCAACATTAAAATAATGGAATGCAGCCATAATACCAGAAACACCCTGGAAGAGGCTTATGGTCTGTCCAGGAGACAAGAGGACTCTATATGTCTGATTTCAGCTGGAAATGCTATGGCACCATGTGGAAGGCTTGAAGTGTAAGTGAGAAAAGAAAAGTGTGATTAAACTGTAGGGAAAGCCTTCCTTCCTGACAGCTCTGCAAAGCTGCAAGGGACAGCCAAGTATTTCCCATGGAATAGTGAGTGCACATATTAAGGAGGAAGGGTGTGTTAAACAGTTAAGACATAATGACCTTGTTTCAGGGAGCCATAGCAAGCCAGGATGCGTAAGGAAATTGTGAACTTTAATAAAATCTGATAGCAGATTAACACAAACATTTGAAGAGTAAATTTTGTAACTTCACCATGGGCAAAATACTAATGCAGGGCTCACTTCTATAGTGGAACAAATTTCTGTCAGTATAATTTAAAAAGTCATGTCCAACTAATTTTTTGAAGTCTAATGTTTTCTTTCTTCTGCTTTCACATTTTCCATACTTTCCTTACTCTAAAGGTTAGCAAATAAACAATGCTAGTGGGGTCTCCAGAGTTTCTTTTCCTCTTCTCACTGTAGGGAAGTTTTGGATTTATCTCTTTTTATCACTTTCAGCTTTAGCTATGACTCTACCTCAGTGATAAAGAACTTCATTGAGGGCATATAGCAAATACTGGTGACTCAGATGTTAATGCTGCAATTCTTATCAGCTGTTTTCCTGATGACAAACTATTTTTGCAGAAAAAAAGCTGGGTTTGGACAATGACTTTGCTCCATAGTTATGGGAAACAGTTTAGCCACTGCATAATTTTCTCTTTCAGCTTCCTTTTATAAACCAGATTTTGACTGGCAGTAACATCATAAAACCTAAGCAGATCCTTCTGAAGTACCACAGGTGTGATCATATGCCAGAATAAAAATTATCTGGTCAAGGCAGAGGCAAATGAACCAAAGCATTTCTGTCGATGTGAGGGCTCAAACTGAAGTGATCTCACATTAAGGTTTGGGGGTTTTTTCCTGTTTTGTCTCTTTTCACTTGCCAAAGATTTAAAATGGTTTTGCCTGAAATCTTCAAATCAATTTTAATTTTGTTGGACAAAGGTAGTGGAGTCAAAAGGGTTGTGCCAGGGAGCTGGCCTGAAGGAAAAGCGGACACTGGGAGCCACATGAGAGAGCAGTAGGCTGTCTGGCAAGGTGTGTCCTGGGAATAACAGAAAACAGAAAAAACAGCTCCTGTTCCACCAGTTTTGGAAGATCTATCAGAGGAGCAGAGCAAGAAACTACTGTTAATGTAGCTTTTTGTTGTACAAGGAAGACCTTCTTCTATTCACATAAATATTTCAAAGATTCTGCATAAAATGAACACTGAGCAAAGGGATATTAGCACATCTGAGAGTCAAACAGAAAGAAAAAATCATTAAAATAATTTTTAGACACCTTACCAGACCTTGCAACTTCTCCTTCTGCATATTTCATTGGAGAACATGTGAAATTTCACAGCTGAACTTTGCAAAAGTATTGTAGTACAAAAGGGTTGAACTACTTTAGAACCTTAACCACTAAAGCAGTATCCACTGTTCATCACTGTTGCTTCTAAGACGAAATTATATTTTTCAGAGTATTTCTTATGATCTATGATATGCTTTATGATATTGGCTGAAATTGTTTTTGTTCAGGCACATAGTCTGAGGAATGTGAAACCAAGAAGTTAAGCTTGATGGTTGCTTCTGCTTTTCACCCTTCTTAGAAATGAAGAGTCTCTTTTTTCACATCAAGTGACATACTAGGATTCCCTTAGCTATAGATTTTGCCTCTGGGCCTTATCAGGCATTAGATGTGTCTCACAGAGCAGGCTTTGGTTCTTACACTGTAATCAGCTGAACACCCTCTGAACAAATATCCTTTCATGGACAGTAATCTTCATTCCAGATTTTGGAAACCAGTCACCAAGTAAGGAAGGAATTTATTTTTATTTCCTGCACTGTACCTGTGGGTGGGTATGCTAAAAGAACTACACCAGCATTGGTCCTCCATGTTATCCTTCCTCTGAGCCTGAAGGAAGTTGTCACAGTTTAATGGCCTTCTCTAATGTAAAAAATAACTAAATAAAATTTAGTTTTCACAATTTTGTATTTAAGATTTTAGTGCTTGATTTCCTAAAGAGCAGCTAATGATAAAAAGTTCCTACCTGAAAAGCTTTGTAAATCAACTAAATTGCCTTATATCATAATTTGCATAACTCTTGAACAAGACAATCGCTGTATTCCAGGTAGTCTATATGTCTTGTTAGGGGTCAAACATTTATTTTAATCAAATAAATCTTTGTTTTCCCCCACTAAGAGGTGTTATATGTCTGTGCTGAGTTTGAGATTAAAAGATCAGGGACTATGAAAACAATTAAACATTTGTTCTACCATATCCCTTCTTGAAAAAGAAGAGCTTCTCTGTGAAAGAAAAACAACAAATTCTTAGTTCTCTTTGAGATAGGATGCAGTGATGTGATACAGATAAGTTGCACTCCTTTTGCCCTATTCAAATGTTAGGCTATCTAATGCAAATATTATTTTCCAGTAACTGAAATCATTCATTTACCCACACCTCTAGAAAAACCTGAAGGCAAATCTCTTTCACATACTGAAGTAGCTTTCACTAGCTTATTTTCATGAAACACTAATGGCTTTGTACTGTGACTGTTGTTTTCTCCCTAAGATTACGAAACCTTTTAAGGGCTGCATGAAAGCAAAGAGTACTTAGTAGTTTATTATTTAATTTTTACATTTTTTATCATATTTATATTAACCATCTGTGATATAAGTTTTAGAGTTGAATTTTTCATTTCAATTTCAATAGCATTTACAAATACTTTTAACATATGTATTTTGGATATTATATGTTATATATAATCATGTTATAAATAATCATGTTATTATTTAGGTGCAGTTTACCTGTAAAGTCATCCTCTACCTTATATTTACTATGTAATTTATCCCAAGTCGTTTCTGTTTCTCTTTCATGTTGTTTATTTTACCTCTAACATTTAAAGAGATTTAGTATAAAATATATGCCTTTCACCCTTTGCTTTCCTTTGTAAAATTTAGCTATGATTTAAAGCCTTAATGCAAACAGTAGCAGCTCTGCTGTGTGACAGAGAGACCAGGGAACAAGAACCACTTCACAAACATAAGGTAAACAAGCCGTCCTTAAACTGCCTCCTATTGATCATACAGAGCAGCCTCAAATTGATTGAAGGGATTCAGCCAAAATAGGAAGTTCTTGTGGTGAGACGGCTGATAGGGTCAGGCTGGAAAACCTCTCAGCTCCTTCCTGTGGTCACCCAAATTCCAGGGCCTTGCTGAAGCACAGGACACTCTGAATAAAGGATTTCTTAGAATTTGCTCTGCCCTAGTCAGGGACTCTGCAAATGACATGTGACTCAGTACTGGATGATTTCAGTTCCTTGAGCAAACTAAGATAAAGTAGAAAAATGTTTCCCTGCTTACCCTGGAAAGGTTCCCATGAATAAGAGGTACCAGAGTCAAGGGAAGTTTTCTGTGTAACTCTGCAGACATTTTGCTGGTATATGGCAGCCTTCAGCTTCAGCTGGCTTCAGCATGAGGAACAGGATCTCTACTGACACCTGTTACTGTATATTCTTAAAAAGAGTACGTGAACGCTGTGAGTTTGGTAGCTACAATCGCATTCACCATGAAAAGTCTTCTGCAAAAAGGCATAGAAGTTGTAACTTGCAAATTATCAGATGCTTCCTCAAAGCTCTGCACACTCTCAAGTTTTCCATTCCTGGTAGCAGGCAGAGGGGAAAAGAGGATGATCCTCACTTTCCTTGCAGATATAGACTCTGAGTGAAGAAACACGTGCTGCTGTATTGACAAGATATTAGTGTAAAACTCATTTTCATTAGAGTACCCGAAACATAGGATGTTCATTTCTGGAGCTTGGTTTAGAGCAGGCATTAGGCTCTGCTCTAAACAAATGTGCAGAGCAGAAAAGGTAACATTATCATCTCAGTGCAGGAGAGCAACAGATCTGTGAATATATTTCCCTGTAGGCAGTCTGCAGAGCTGGAACAAAGCTGGCCTCAGGCCTCCCAGGGCAGGATTGTCTCAGTGTTTCTGTTCTGTTTCATTGCTCAATCTCACATCTATCTTAGTGGTTCCCAGGTATAGGGACCTCTCTGGAAATCTTTTCCTTCACAGATCGAGAACACTGATATGTCTTTCCCTTTCTCCAGTTTTTTACTGACTTACCTTTGATGATCCTACACCAGTTGCATACAGATCCCTTTTGCCTACTGGTATTTTGTTCTCACTCCTGTTTGCTCAGTGTGTAAAACAGAAAATAAATACTTAAATCTAGCATCTACTATGAAAAAATAGGATGCAGACTTATTTAAATATTGTAGGCATCTAGCTCTGATGAGGAAGAGGTGAACTAAATTTTTTTTTAAGCCAGATGCTCACCTGAGCTCTGATAAAAGTCAGTGGAGCATATACACAAATCATTCAGAGGTGATCTATGTCACTTAAAACAACAGCTTCCACTAATCACATCAGCTTTGCTGGTAAATAAAAGAGAATGCCACGGTGCTGGCTTTCTGCCAAGAGCTGGACTCCTTTAGGCAGATAGATATTGAAAAAAAATCTAGATGGAGAAGCCTAGCAGAGAGCCAGAGAGAGCCAGAAAATAATTAAACATTGCAAAATCAGAGTTTTAATGATCAACCTTCTCCCTGACCCTCTTTCATTTAGCAATGTAGATACACTCAGTGGGTTCAAAATTTATGTTCCTAGGGTTCATTTCATGACTCTGAGAGACAGAGTTTTACTTCTTTCCAATATATGTTCATAGAAAAAAAAGGAGCCAATTACCTGAAAATCCAAATTTAGATTGTCTGAATTACCTCTTGCAGAACCTTTATTTTTGTCAGTGTAAACTCCATGAGCTCTTAAAATTTCCTTCTACAATTTCAGATATGCCCTATTACTTGCTTCTGCTCACAGAAGAAGATATCTTACATTTGAAGAGATAATCAGTCTAGGTCATACTTCTAAGGGCCTCACTCTCTGCTGATCATCATTCTTAGTTCAGTGGCTTCAGTTCTGTCCTTGAATCTTGTAGGCATCACTATGTTCAACATCCCAATTTGTAAATCCCTGTTTGTTTCTGGCCCTAAATACATACATGGATATTTAAATATGAGCTGTTTCCTTTTTTAAAAAATTATTTTTTTCTTCCATTTGTGACAGCTTCCTGAGGTTTGAACCTTTAAAAGTCTTAAGTCTCTTATGAACTTCCTTTCAACTGCTCTAGTCTACTTGTAAATATTGTGGCCATCATTTTTTTTTTGTCTGTGTAAGCCAATAAATGTGTGAAATATGCAAGATCAGATTGTTCACAGGGGAAAAGATGTCTGGTTTTTGACAATGCTGATTGATTTCTTTCCAGACCTAGTCTTGTTATAATTATTTGTTACCAGATACAGTATTTAAAGAAAATTTTATGAGTATAGTTTTTGGCCCAAATCCTTGCTCTATGTCCCCTGTAATACAAAAAGGATGTAATAAGATTTTATAATGCAGTCTTTGAAGGTATTTTCCAAAGTTAGTTCAGCCTTTATAGGGGAAACTGTATTCAGAAGGAATGTCAACCAGCTCTGAGCTAGTTCAATCTGAACAATTTAATTTTGAAATGGAGCCTCCTGGGCTACTGTTTTTTCCAGGTTATTGATCTCATGAGTTACTAATCTTCCATCTGGAAGCAGAGAGAATCCAGGAGAGGAAAATGGAAGCCTTCCAAAGAAGGTCTGTGAAAACACTGCTTGGAGGATGTTAGAAACTACAGGAACTTGGTGTGATTGCCATCACACAGCAGGTGCAGTGGCTTTATCACTAAGGAATCAAAAAGTATAAGATCTCTAATTTTCTCTACGAGTGCATCCCCTGAAGGCTGATATGAGGCAATTTGCCCAGAGGGAAATGAGTGGCCATGCTTGCTCAGCCTCCTCTTCCTGCAATAATTTTTGAAAAGGGTGTGGTTTGTTGGAAGGCTGAATTGGTGCTGATGAAGCAAATGAACTGAGTGAAAAATATCCACCCCAGCCACAAAGGGAGAATCAATTACAGCAGAATTTGCCCTCTCCATAATCTACCTACTGCATAAATAATTCATCCTGAACCACAGTGCAGTCATTCAGAGGGAATACCAAGGTCTCACTTCCAAATTATTACTCAGAATTGAGTAGGAGGAAGTCCCTGTTTAGTAGTGTGATGGATTCTAGAGCTCCATCTCAGAAATCCTGGGCAGGATGGAAGCACTTTCTCTTGGACCTAAGTTGAGTCTGAAATGTTTAATGCGTTGAGTCATATCATGAAGTGAAGTAAGTAAGGATGAGAAACAGATCATTTGAGTGAGGCCCAAAGTACAGCATGCCTAAATCTGGGCTTCCCCATCATCCCTCAGAGTGTAATAGAGTTTGGCCTCAGCAAAGTTATTTTTTAAACAACTTTAAAAAGCCAAGCTTTCAACAAGTGTAATTAGTGGGGATTGGCTGCAGTCTATTTTTGCCCTTCTGGAGGAAAGAAACTTTTTGTTTGTTTGTTTGGGGTTTCTTGGTTTGGAGTTTCTGTTTGATTTCTTTTTTTTTTTTTTTGCAGCATCAAAGAAACTCCAGTTGCAGAGAATGATGGAAAAGTCTGAAGGATAGCCATGATTTGACACCAATACTCCATCTGATTACTGATGAAACAACAGAATCTAATATTTGTATCTCTAGAAAAGTTCTATAATAACCTATAATATAACTTATAATATAACCTATTATTAGGTGTTTATTCTGAATTAGGTTGCATTCAGTAGTAGGTGATTATGCCTCTACCGTGCTTTAGGAAATCTGACACAAATCTTTTACGCATTTCCCTTCTCTCACTAAATAAAAGCTTTGCTTTCTGCACTTCACTTTCCCCACCTATTAAACGGGGAAATATGAAGGACTATAGTGAATAGCAAATATTCATACCACCATGAGAGAAGCATAAAAGTACAGCTGAAATACTGAATAGCATGTAATGACACAGCCAAATAGGATTGCAGCTGAATTGTACAAACCAGAATGTCTTACTGGGCTGCATGAGCCTCATGCATCACTAGAATCAGAGGACTGATTATATGAATTACAGATAAAATCTAAACCCCCACTCCCTCTAAAGAAACAAACACAAGTTGCTTTTAATGGTAGTGAATGTCTGGAAAATGAGATTTGAGTAGAATTAATTGTATTGACTGAATGGGAATAATCATTATAGAAAAAAAGCCTCAGTCAGAGGACTCTCATCTCATGAGCTAAGAAACTGCACACAGGTAAGTCATTGAGGAGATTCCAGTATAGCCTGGATGAAGGACATTCTGGTTTTTGTTAAACTGTGGAGCTTTCTATATGTAAAGCAGAATTATTGGATTTCACATTAGTAATCCGCAAAGGAAACCACATTTTCCTCATAGAATCACCACAGGCTGATGTATATTGTAAGGGACCTTAAAGATCGTGTAGTTCTAAACTCCCTGCCATAAGTGGTCACCTTCCACTAGACCAGGTTGCTCAGGGTCCCATCCCCTGGCCTTGAACACTCACAAGTGAAGGGCATCCACAGCTTCTCTGGGCAACTTGTTACAATGCCTCACCACCCTCACAGAAAATGATTTCTTCCTTATAGCTAATCTAAACCCACTCTTTTTCAGTTTGGATCCTTTCCCCCACATCCTGTCACTACATGTCTGTAAATCTTTTCTCTAGGCTGCCTTCAGGTACTGGAAGGCTGCAATTATGTCACCCCAGAGCTGCTTCTTTTCCAAACTGAACAATCTCAATTCTCTTAGTCTTTCCTCACAGGAGAGGTGATCCATACTCTCTCCAACAGGTCCATGTTGTTCCTGTGCTGGGCCCCCAGAGCTGGGTGCAGCCCTGCAGGTGGGGTCTCACCAGGGCAGAGCAGAGCAGAGGGGCAGAATCCCCTCCCTGGCCCTGCTGCCCACGCTGCTCTGGATGCAGCCCAGGACACGTTTGGCTCTCTGGGCTGGGAGTGCCCATGGCTGGGTCATGTCCAGCCTCTCACCCACCAGCACCCCCAAGTCATTCCTGGAAGAACTGTTCATTCCCCAGCTTGTATCAATAGTGGGACTGCCCCAATCCAAGTGCAGAATCTTGCACTTGGTCTTGTTAAATCTCCTGACATTCCCAGCCTTCTGAAGCTTGTCCAGGTCCCTCTGGATAGCATCCCATCCTTCAGGTGTGTCATCTGCACCACTCAGCTTGGTGTCACCTGCAAATTTTCTGAGGGTGCCCTGAATCCCTTTGTCTGAAGATATGAAATAGAATTGGGCCCTGAAGGACATCACCATCTAATTTCCTGAAGGGACATGTAAGTCTAGTTTTGGAGTTCATGCTAAACAAACTGCTCCTTCATGCTTTAAGACTCTATTTTTATTATATATGTCCTTTGTTTTGTAAATTTATGCTTGCTTTCGTGCACCTCTGCAATAGCTGCTGCCTTGGAAGGTGTGAGCAGAACAGCTCCTATACTTATGACCATGAGGAATCCTCAAATTAATCCTCAAACTAATATTTTTTATTTTTTTTTAATCTAAAGCCCTGGAGGGATCAATATGATAGGCTTCACATCAGCAAATAAACCTCATGATATCTGAACAAAAATCTCCTCTGTGACTTTACCCTGAATGTGTTAGCTCTAGTTCTAATGTTCTCGCAGCACTGAGCAGAAGAGTAGAATGTGTGTTATTCTCTTTTTTCCTAATTTTTCACAGAGGAAAAAAAAAATTCCCTGTTTTTCCCTATCAGATTGAACAAGTGTACCTGTAGTTGGATGTCCAGGCTTGTGAGAGACTTGTAGCTGCACAATCATCCTTCTGAGCACAGCTGACCATTCACCTTTCTTTATACACTGGCTTTCTCCATTTCTGACCTTCTACAAATAACCACATCAAGCATATCTTCTTTGCAGTAAGTGGCAGAGAAAAAGATGGGTGCAGAAAAACAGTTTATTAGCCTTCTTTGTGATGATGTCTTACATGCTTATGTGCAGAGAAGCTTTTTTGTCTTGTCACTGTGCAAGCTTCTTTCAGATTCCCCAATCTTTTTCATGATGTCACAGTGCCTTCCCCAAATGAACCCTTTTTCTCCCTTCCTTCTCAGTAAACGTGTTGTAGGAGATGGATGAAAAGCTAACATAAATCTAAACCATGAAGATAATTTCTCTAAGTCCTTCCTGGANAGAAAAAAAAAAAAAAAAAAAAAAAAAAAAAAAAAAAAAAAAAAAAAAAAAAGAGAGAGAAAGGAGAAAGGAATAACCAGTCTCCTTTGCAGGTGGGGGAAGTGGAAGAGGGGGTGGGCAGAGAAGGATTGTGCTGCAAGTTCTCTCTGAGTATTTGCCTGCGGTCTCACTGTAAATATCTTTTCTAACAACAATTAATGAAGTAAAGTAAAGTAGGATTGGAACAATGTCCCAGTGCTATGGTATTTCCTTATTTATACCTTTTTTGACTGAAATTTGCAATAAATGTGTCTCATTTTCTTGTTTGCTTTTGTTTTTGTTATAGTAAATGTTCAGCATTTTGTGTCATGATGGGAATTTTAATGAACGCAAAACAAGAGCATTAGTGAGGGGTAATGCTCAGGATATGAATCAGGTAGGTACATGTATTCATTAGCACTGATTACTAACACTCTTTCATGCTATTGTACGTCGTAATGCGGGTCAATCAGATGCACCACAAAAAGACTTATAAAAGAGTTACTGACACTTTTCGTGTTCACTGCCAACTCTGGGTTGATCCAAAGTTTGTTCACAAAAATGCTGGTGTAGTCTTAGCCCAGAACACCAGAGCTTCTACTCTCTTTTTGAGAAGCACAGCCCTCTTGAGGGGTTTAGAAATGTAAGTGCCCAGAAGAAATGGGTCCCGAAAAGAGTCTGCTCCAAACAGCAACCTTTGCACATGTCACAAGTGAAGGAATGTTTGTGCCTACCCATGAGGAATTAACTACTTCCCCTTGCAGCCTAGCCACTTCAAAGTAGCAGCTTTTTTCTTTCCTTCTGTTTATTTTTTATTTCCTTCAGGACACTAAAATAAGCAACAGGTACGCAGTGCTGATCCATGCAGCTTATTTTATAATAGACACTGGAAATCAGAGAAATTCCAACAGAGAAGTGGGAAAATTCCCACATTTGGTGTATAACATATAATATTGCTGAAATCTCATCAATAATCACAGTCAGCAGAAGCAGCACAATCTGAAACACAGAGACGTTTGTCGGAGGCATAGGAACACAGAACATTACCTGCTGCAACCATTTTGCTTTCAGTCAGATCATGCATTAGGTGAGTTTGACAGTTATGCCTTTAAAACAACTTCCTTTTGCTGCTGCCTGGATAAAACACAGCACTAATGTTCCTTTTATTTTTTTTTCTGAATTGCCAATCTCTTCAGTGAAAATTTGATAATATGTTTTCATTTCAACAGCAGTTTTTTCCTTAAGAAAATAAGCAAGCATTCAATCAAAAAATATCTCTGTGTAATACTGTAGTGGGTTAAACCCTTCCTCTAGCCAAATGCTTCCTAAATGTTGTTCACAGCACAGACACTACTAAATCTGGGGCCATCCGTGGCCTCAGATTTGATGTTGAATTCTAAGATATAGTTTTTTACTGAAAGACTGGAAACAGCCTTTCAGTATCACCAGCTTTTTTCCCCTTCTGCTTCTAATTTTACTGCTAAATTCATCATGCTCATTAGAACTGTTTACCTCAGAAATGTGCTGCTAACTAATATGACACTTTTTCTTAGAAGATTGGGAATAAAAGTATGCCTTAAAGACATGGAGAGTCACTTTCTTAGTATGTTAAATAGTCTTTTCTGCTTCTCCCAGGGAACAACCAAACCCAATAGCCATTAAGTCTTGTCCTAGGGAAGCAATGTTTTCTTTAACATCCTGCCTCTGGCAGTAGCCAGTGTGAGACCAGGCAGGATGGTAATAATGATGGCTTCCACAGATCCATCATTCATGCAAGGTGGTGTATGTGCAGATGCAACTTTTTTCTGGTCCCCAGCTGTGCATTCCTCTGTATCTTGATACACAAATTAGGTCTTCCTGTATTAAGTAGATTTCTTCCATCTTAAGACACAATGACCTCCGGTTGTAAGATATAGTCTGCTTTTATAAAATTGTTCTACAGGTTTTACTCATTTCTCACTCAGCTTTTGCTCAGGAAATTTCCAAATTATTTCCTGATGGATTTTACCCTAATAACCCAAGTGATAAACTAGCAAGGACCTTCATGATCTAATTTCTGTCTGTTAAAACCACTAATTTCTATTAGAACAAGTTGTGTTTATCCAGTCTTTTTCAGACTATGTTTCATTTGTCTTAGTTTTCTGAAGCAGAGACTGCAGTTATGAGTTTTGTAAATTCTCAAAGGTTTCCTTCCTTAATGGCTGAACAATTTCATATCTTAGTACCCTTTTGAAGAGAGAAAACTTTCTCGTGTGTTTGTTTGTTTTTCCAAAATTATTATCTCAAGGAACAGATGCACACAGATGAGCTCATTCAAGGCATGTAGACATTTCAATAGTTAAGTCTCATGGGTTCTGCTGTCAGATCTTGGACCATATTGTATTCCCAGGATTCCCTCTAAAAGTAGTAGTGGAGGTTAGACATCTGTTAAATAGCCCTATATCAGCTAAGCAGGATGAAATTGAAAAGAGGAAAGGGTGTGTTTTGATGGTTCAGAAGCTGATTGATGAGAAATAGGTGTCAATGTGTATTTTGAAATGTACACAGTGTGAAATATTTAATCCAAACTTGGACAACTGTCCAGCACCTGGAATGGTCTGTGTGGGATAAGATGGAGATCACATCAAAGCCTTGAGGAGCAGCATGGATCTGATCCTCAGCCTTCCTTCATTCCTTCTTCAACTCAAAAGAAAGCTTAGGAAAAAGTCAGTGAACCCAAACTATATAGATCTCTAAGCTCTTTAGAGGACTTTGGAAGGGTTGCAGCTAATTAAATTTCATTTTTTGTAAGAGAGTTGCCTCAGAGTCAGTCAGACTTTGCTTAAGGTAGAGTTCTGGGCTTTGGGGAGCCCAATTACCCTACTATACCTGCACATCAGTGGAAAAATTACGTATCTTAGGCAAATATATAGGTAAAGAGTACAGGGCAGTTGAATTAGATACTAAAGTATCTCTGAGGACCTAATGCACAGTTCTCATTTATATCCGATGGTTTTAAATAATATTTTGCCTTTAAGAGTGTCTCATAATTATATTAGTTCTCTAGGTCAAAGCACACTATTCTCCATTTCTATATTTTAATAATTACCTTGTTTATACATTTATTATTCCTAGTTCCTTTGTTTCCTGATCAATACATGGCAGAAACTTTCTCATCTATAATAGCAGGCAAATTAGCCTGAGGATGCAAATGGTACTGGTAATTTTACAGTAAATTATTCAAAAAGACTTGACAGATATTCATTCCCACAGGGTCAGGCTTATCAAATGCTTGAGAAATTTTCCATTGAACCCAGAATAATTTGAATTGGATGTTTGATAACACGTAAAGAGAAATGCTATAAAAGGCAGAATAATGACAGGCTCTGTGATACAGGTCAGTCCAGGCAGAATGAAAATTAACTGAATCCCAAACCATTTCTTGCATGAATTTAGAATAATTTCTACAGATCACAAGTAAGCAGGCTTTGGTCCAATTGGGAGAAACATTCTTGTTTTAAATGTTTGTCCAAAATGCGACACAGTTCAGAACTTAAAAAATTCAGCTCACTATTGTTCTTTGGAGGTTTGATTCATGAATCAATGAATGTTATACAAAGACTCCTTTTGATTTTAGCAGACTTCACATAAATTCCCATGTGAATTGCAAGAGACATCATATCAGTGCATAATGAAATAATGATAAGCATCTGGATACATTCACCTTATTTGCAGGAAGATAATGTGCCTATGTTTGATGAATTGAAATTGAATACTGTGACATTTTAGACTCTATAGTTCAAATATTTTTTCTTTATCAGAGTTTCTCTATTGTAAGTTAGGTCTAGATGGCTATTGTTCTTTTGTTCCCTACACCATTTATGAGAGACCAGTTTATGGGTCTATACTCTCAATAACTTCATTCACACCTCGTGGCATCATTCTGTGGGTTGTTGGAAAGAAACATTCTGGCTTCATTGAATGCAGCTTCGTTATGAGAATTTGCAAAATCATGTAAAGAGAGAGTACAAACAAAATGGTCCTTTTCTTTCTCCACGAGTCCAAACACTTATGGACCAAAACAAGTTCCCAGAGGTCCTCTCCACTAATGTCAATGGGTAAGGTAGGTATGGAGTACACCTAGGAACGGCAGGACACAGAGAGAGGAGAAGCAATGCATCTGTGCCATGTCTCTCCCAGTCAGGTTGACTGAGGTTTACTAATTGCAAAAGTTCATATTGAACCAGACTGTGCCTGAAGTAGAGTACAGACAGTACTTGAATATTTTACATCCCATTTCCTAAATCACCCTTTAACTGATGCCCATGAGGCTCATTCTGAATATTACTGCTGCAACAGGGAGCATCTCATAGCAGCCTGACTCTCTGAAACAGACAGAGACATGAAAGATCAATGAAGAAGGTCCTTAGGAGTCCTGAGAGGGCTCCTTGCTTTTGATGAGACCCCTCACACACAGTTTAAGGGACAGTAGGTCTGTGTACTGTAAAATCAGTTTATAATAAAGCACCCTATGCAAATGCATAAAGCCTGGAAAAATGCCTCCTATCCTTCAATTCACATTACAGTAACTATGTTTTTTTCAAAGAATGAGATTTGACAATTGTTGTTTCACTTTTAACATTAGAAGTAAAATACAATTTCTGGTGGAAGTTGCTTGCTCTAGAGCACTTGTTTGTAAGTAGCTCTGAACAAGAACTAAGCCCCAAATCTACCATTTTTCTTTAACTGTGGTTGATTTCAGTTTTCAGAGTTCTTGAAGCATAGTTCATTGTTGTGCGAGTGTCCATAGAGATTTTGATACTTTATAGATGTTACCACAAATAGCTTTTCTTTCTCCATTCCTTTAAATGAAATTCATCAACAGAGTGTCATTTAAGACAAGAGAATGTACCTGGGTCAATTTTCCATGGAAGTGTTCCAAGCCAAGACTGCTATTGCTTCTCCGTTTCTCAGATACTTGTTAGTCACTAGCTGTTCATATGCTGTGATTGAAATGAGAAAAAAACCAGAAAATATAAAACAAAACATGCGTATGGTTGTCTTTTAAAATCCTTAATATTCCTGCTAGACCCAAATTCCTTGACTAAATAGCAAGGCAATTTTTATTATAGGAAGCAATTTTTTTGTAACACATTCAAGTCTTTCCTCCAGGCTTCATTGTGTGTATGTGTGTCCAGTTTTGTTTAGCTTTCTGGGGTTTTTTTTGTTTTCAGAAGAGGAAATGTCAAAAATAGACCACTATTTGCTTATTTAAATGTTGGAGTCTTCATACATTATAATTCTAATTTGTTTCTCTCATAAAAAAAATATATGTAAAAGACTTTTCACTGTGCACCAGTTAAAAATTCAATTACATAAGCTAGAAAATTAGAGGTTTCCCTTTGGCTGGATGCAGATGACCACAATTACAGACCATGTAAACTCTTCCTATCCTTCCTGTGCTAACCGAATTTATGTTTACTCCAATTTTCAAAAGAGAAATCTTTCACAGACTGTAAAAAGAATTATCAAGACTGCCATGGCAAGGTTTATGTATGTGTGAAATACAGGTCAAACTGAAAAAAGAGTGGCAATACTTTTTAGAACAATTGGTAATAAGAGAGATAAAGTAATAAAAGAATTTTATTCCAAAGATAGCCATGTTCATCTTGATCTAATTGTGATTATTATTGCTCCACTCCTGGAAAGCATCTCTCCACAGGACAGCACTGAAGCAGATGCTTAATTTGAAGTGTGTGTTTGTCCTTGTGAAATCAATGAATATAATAAGCCTAAAGTCAGTTATGATATTAGGTGTTAATATGAAAGGGACAGATTTCAGTGCAAACCTCAGCATTTTCCTGAATTAAATCTAGGCTATGTTTTAACAGAAGAAATGTTTTCATGACTGTGAATAAGATTCGTAGGAAGAAATAATGGATTTTTTAAGATTAATTGTTTAGGCTTCTTTACCCAATCTGCTCTTTAATTAATAGTAAACAAACTACTGCTGAAACTATTAAAAAAAAATGTTTTTCTTATACAACAAACTGACTACTTACTGTGCTACCTGTTGGGACAACAACCCACAGATGCAAGTCAGGTTTTTTTCTGCACATATTCCCAATTGACTGCTGTCCAGGTGTTTCTCAGATGACCCAGAAAGCAAGCTTTATATTATTATTATGTTATACTCCATTAAACTTGATTTCTGAGACAGAGGTAGTGTGTGTGGTCTTCATATCTGGTGCTTCTAAATCTCATCACTTAATATGTACACTGAACCTTTCTATTGGGATATTTTACACAATGAACAAAAGAATGCCATTTGCAAAAAGCATAAGAACCTATTTCTACTGTATGCTATTCCATCCTCTCTTATCTCACCACTTTATCCACATGGATTTCTTCCAGAAGATAAATCTTTCAATCAGGATTCCTTTATGAGCTGCAGCCCTTGTATTGTGAGGTGTATATCAAAATTTCAAGACAAATTCTGTTCTCTTGATTTTGGTAAACAGTACAAAAGCTTCAAAACCAAGAAACTTTAGATGTCTATTCATTCAAGTTAGAAAAACCTTTTGTATTTTTTTTTCTGCTCAAGACAAGTGAACAAGTCTACTCTGTGTATTATCCTAAAAATATAGAAAGTCCCATATATTAGATCAAATTACGGTACCAAAAAGAGTTTAGACTGGTCATAAAAGTTGTTTTAAATCAGTTTTAAATCTTGTTAATTTATTTATTCATTCACTACACTGTTATGTGATGGTGCATAAAGGATGCTCTTAAAAGCTCTGTGAAATAGTTATAATGAGTCTTAATGAAGCTTAAACATAAGGACCACTGCTGTTTACATTCAGGTACACATACCTCCTTCATCTTTCTTCTCTGAAATTTTCTCTCCCCTTTCTCCCAACCATATTTGTTCTGCCATTTCCGGAGTTCTGTTTGGTTGCCGAGCAAGACTAGCTACTGCTGGATAAAAACAATAATTTTCATTCCATTAGAAATTCACATATTTTTACCTTGTAAACTCTCATCTTCATGTATTTAAAATAATGCCTTAAGTTTTAGCTTTCATGTTTTTCAGATTCTGTGCTGCCTAGGGGTGTAATGCCGAGCCTCATATTAGGTGTTAGTAAGCTCTCTTCACAGAGCAGGTAGACAAAACAAATCCTTTTCCAGATGGAGACCAAGGACAACTGTTAAAAATTTTCAGGCCCAACATCACAAACAATGGTGAACTGAAGAGAGAAACAAGGATGGGACCTCACAACCTGAAGCTGTAATCAGACAATGAATACCCAATACATTAATCGACCAAAACTTATAAAAGTGTGAGACCTCGTGACCAGTCATCCATTTTGTGACCATTCTGGGTCCATCTTGGATGTAGCCCTGGCCGGGCTCTTGTACTGCCCAAGGTGTATCCTTTAAGGCCTTTTAATAAATACCTACTTTATTCCCTTAGCTCTGTCTAGTCCCTGTTCCAAGTCAGCCTTCCCAAAGCATCACCTCTATGAAATCCAAACTACCAAGCCTATCTGGAAATACTTGGGCATACCTTATATTTGCATTACACATCTAAACTTAAATATTTAATTTTAACAATGTCTGATATAAAATCCACCCTGCTGCATTTCTACAGCATGGCATATAAACTGATGTTATTTCCAGTTGTGTCAGATGGGCTGTGCTGGTTGTCCAGGCAATGACTACACTCAACAAGCCCACACCTCATCATGCACACTTATGTTCAGAGTCTCTGACAAAATCTCACAGGGCAACAAGGTCTCCAAGGATCTGTGTTTGCCTTTGTGTGCTTCATGAAGGTTTGAGTTGCTTTCACTCTCATCTCAAATTTAACATAAAAGGTGTTACTGACAGCCAAACCCTCTGAAATTATGGGCTCAGAACAAAACCAAGGTGTGCACTAAAGTCTCTGTGTCTCACCAGTTGTCCTGGCCATGGAGCAGTGGGAGTCAGTTCAACAATTGAAAACAACAACCAATCAGACAATGGAGGAAATGGTGAGGAAATCCATTTGTCTTATTCTTGAATGGGTTGTTAAAGAGTAAATATAATTTAACTTTCTTTTAACAACTCAACCTTGAAAAACAGTATTCATATTGTATCCTAATATGAAATTAGTCAGGCTTAAATGAACACGAGGAGGTTTATTTTGCAATTAAATAAATTCTTTATCTACCCGAAAGTTTTAGGTTTTATAAACCTGGCAGAATCCAGTCTCAGATTAAATCTGACACATGCTGACAAGTACCCCTTGGAGCTGTGTTTTAGTGTGAAAGCTTTTTTTTATAACAGAAATCCTCAGGAATTACTAAAAATCTAATTGTGTATCTGTCCAAAGTGCAAGCATTTTCCCCACAATGTAATTACTTAATTATGGCATTTAAATTTTATTAAAAATGGCAAGTTTATTATGGTGCTTACAATAAGCCACAGCAGAAGGATATTGACTCTTTCAAAGATCTTTCAAAATTATGTAAACACCACTTTATTTGCACTGCACAGGCCAATCTTTCCTATTAATGAAAGATTCCTTTACCAATTTCCCATAGTAAAGTAGTTTATAGTATTTTCTAAATGAACTGAGCAACATCAGCTTTCAATGCAACAGTGTTATTTTGAAACCTTAGGAACTTTTTTTCATATTCCATCTGGGAGCTGATTTAAGAACCGCTCTTTTAAGAGCTATGTCTTTCTTAATATTTTAACAATATTGCAGACCTCCTGGGGTGTTCTGTAATATCAAAGTAACTTCAAGAAAATGGTCTTGTTTCAGTTTTAGAGTTATTCAGGCAGCTTTGTGAAATCTTACTGAACTGAAACAAGGTGAGCTGGATGACACTGTACAGTGTCTCTTTCATTCCTTTACACCTTATCTCTGCTAATTTTTTCTTTCCACCTTCTTTTCCAAAGTTGCATGTTTTAGTACTTATACTAGTTTTAACCATTAATTCCTGAGCCTAATATTTTCTTTCCAAATCAGGTCCTATTGAAATTCTCATTGATGCCAGTGGACCTAGACAAGTACTTCTACTTGTGCCCTGAGCCTAGATGTCAAATATCTGACCTCAACTTCTAAACAAGTGGCTAAGGTCTTTCTTTTATCCCCTTCCATGCACAGACGGTGTAAGAAAGTTGTCGTATGAGTGAGAAATTTCAAAATTCGTGTTGTACAATGGAATTTACATGATGATGAAGGAAAAAAAAATCTCTCACTGATGGTCTTTAATGTGAAATATTTTAATATCAGGTGCTCAGATTAACAGACAAGATACATTAATTATTGGTTTGCGCTCCACAGTGTGCCAAGTCCCTTATCTTGACACAAAATGTGGTGGAAAATAACTATGAAGGCTTTTTAAAAAATATATTGATCAGGTGTACCTGACTGTATGAAAAACAGGATGTAGTCACTCACATGCAGTGTGTTCACAGACTTGAAATATAGAAAAAAATGCTAAACTACATACAGAGCACAAGAACTCATTTCTTATGTGAACTTTCTAAATTTGGTCCTTTTATATGTCTAAAATAAAATAATATGAGGGCATATCCATCAAGTTTTCTAGTCAGAAAATACATATGAAATGAAAAAGAAAATTTTACTTCACCTCCTGGAAAATAAAAGGACCAATGCTGTTAAGAAACACTATTCTCTCAATTATGAGAACAAATGTAGAAAAATAGGAATTTCCTAACTCTTATATGGACATTATTGAGGTTTTGACCTCATAGATGCAACAGAGAAGTGAGATAACTACTCTGGCAAGTGTCTCTGTTATCCTCTTCCTAAATATAAATTGGAAGAAATTCTGGAAGCATAGGTACAAGAGGGGCAGGAAATTATTCTGATATTTAGATGAACTTTATGGAAGTGAATTTCTTTTGTTTAAGGCTCCTTGCTGAAAGAACACACCTGGCAGCCCACCCTCGTTCAGGTGAGTGCCTGCACTCAGAGAGGTCTGATCCACTGTCAGAGTAGAGTATGTCAACAGTGTTTGAGCCAAGTGAGGGTCACAAAGGACTTTAACTCTCAGAAACAATTTCTTAGGCTTTACTCATAACTCAATAAGCAGCCAGCACGCATCAGAGTATTGGTGTCATACATGCAGCAAGAACTGCAACCTAGTCCTTCACAAATGCATTCATGTATTGCTCTAAAACCAGTTTTTATAGCTATATGCAAATTTCATCTTTTCATACTTAT